>CM035411.1:85899736-85989736 GCA_020310875.1 Ceratopteris richardii
GATACATGTAGATACACATGCATAAAGAAATATAGATATTTTAGGTCTAAATCTTTAAGATTAGGGTTTTAGGGTTTTAACACCTACATAACATATATACACACATACACATACACATATAATACATATATACATGTAGATACACATGCATACAAAAATATACATATTTTAGGTCTAGATCTTTAAGATTAGGGTTTTAGGGTTTAGGCATACATATAACTCAATTATATTTTTATGAAGAAAAAATATAGAGAAAAATAACAAAAAAAAATCTGAATATATAAACAAATAAATATATAAAATATGATTAGGGTTTTAGGATTAGGGGTTTAGATTTTTATAGGTGTTTAAGTATTTAGGTTTTAGTATTTCAGATTTAAGTCTAAGTCTTTTTTATTAGGGTTTTAGGGTTTTAATACCTACATAACATATATACACAAACACACATATACATATAATACATACATACATGTAGATACACATGCATACAGAAATATAGATATTTTAGGTCTAAATCTTTAAGATTAGGGTTTTAACACCTACATAACATATATACACACATACACATACACATATAATACATATATACATGTACATACACATGCATACAAAAATATACATATTTTAGGTCTAGATTTTTAAGATTAGGGTTTTAATTAAATATATATAATTAAATATATATAATTAAATATATAAAAATAGGATGACATAAGGAAAAAATCTGAATATATAAATAAATATATAAAAAAAATAAGATAATTATATACATAAATAAATATAAAAAGAATTAGTGTTTTAAATAATTTAATTAAATATATATAATTAAATATATAAAATTAAATATATAAAAATAGGATTAAGTAAGGAAAAAATCTGAATATATAAATAAATATATATATAAAATAAGATAATTATATACATAAATAAATATAAAAAGAACTAGTGTTTTAAATAATTTAATTAAATATATATAGTAAAATATAAAAAAATAGGATTAATTAAGAAAAAAATCTGAATATAAATTTTATATATATATATATATATATATATATATATATATATATATATATATATATATATATATATATATATATTAGGATAATTATATAGATAATAAAATATGATAAGAACTAGTGTTTTAAATAAATAAATGAAATATATATGATTAAATATATAAAAATAGGTTTAATTTTAATCATTTTAAATAGAGTGAATATATATACACATACACATACACACATACTTATACACCTATCTATATTCACATATATATACATATACACATATATATACACATGCATACATATATATACATGTTCTAGATCTAGGTCATTTTGATTAGGGTTTTAGGGTTTTAACACCTACATAACATATATACACACATACACATACACATATAATACATATATACATGTATATACACATGTGTATAGAAATATACATAATTTAGGTCTAGATCTTTAAAATTAGGGTTTTAGGGTTAGGCATACATATAACTCAATTAAGAGGAAAAAAATCTGAATATATAGATAAAATAGGATAGTTATATAGATTAGGGTTTTAAAATTAGGGTTTTAAGTTTTTTTAGGTATTTAAGTATTTAGGTTTAGTTTTTCAGGTTTAAGTCTTTAAGAGTATGATTTTTAGGTCTAATAAAAAAACAAATGTTCTAAAATGTCCATATTGTAGCAGATGGCTTCTTTGGATCCTAAAGAGAGAATGACATGTCCTTGCACATAGTGCAAGTATCAAATTTATCGGAAACGATGGATTTGTACTGCACATGTTCTAGAGTATGGATCCTTTGATAGGAGTCGACAGGAAAACCTACGCTATCATTCGCATGGTCCCCCAGGTGAGCAGATGGACCGAAACGACATTGCACCGGTAACCTCTCATGGACAAAAAAGAGAAAAAAAGGACTTAGACGTACAAGCAAGTACTAATAATATTACACAAAATGAACATATGGAAGAGATGCTTGAAGCATTTTATGAGATGGACGAAGATCATGATGGTGGAGAAGGTGTCGAGAGTTTCATGGACACAACAAAAATTCCACGATCAGAAGTCGATGAAGAAAATAGATTTAGAGAAGACGTTGTAGGCGAAGCAATCCCCGCAAAGGTTCTTCGCCACTTTCCTATCATTCCACGAATTAAGAACATGTTTATATGCAAATCTATAGCTGAGTTAATGTCATGGAATACAAAGAGCAGGTCTACAGATAATGTAATGATAGTGCCTGCTGACTCTGATGCTTGGAAGCACATAGATAGTAAGTGGCCAGAGTTTGCTAGTGAGCCTCGGTCCATACATCTAGGCCTAGCTATGGATGGAGTGAATCCATTCGGATTACGCAGAGGGATGGCTTGTACAAGAATCTACAGTGAGACGAGATAAAAGCGGTTTGCTTCAAGTCGACTCCACAAGATTATGGATAGATGAAAGGGATACATTTGTACTTCCCGAAAAATGTGAGCAAGTTGTTTTTATACCAGATTCAAAAGAACCAGAGTGGCTATTTGTTTTACAAGTCGCTCCACGTAGTAGACAAATTTTTGAGAACATAGATGTAGAAGAAAGTCCATCTCTAGTGGACTCAGAGATTCATTCGATAGTCGAGGAGGAAGAGATCATTGTTCGAGAAGAAGAGGTCATTGAAGAAGAGGTCATTGTTCGAGAAGACGAAGCAATAGACGATGATCAGGAAGAAACCAACATAGCAAGCCATTTAGAAGCCATCAATATAGAGATAGATATTCTCGGTGCATCGGATCTTCAAGAGGATGCTAGACTAGAGGACTTTTGAATAAAACACTTGTACGTACTAATTTTTGTTTTTTTTTTGGTTTATTCTCTATCTTACTTTTATTATTGCATGCTAATTATTTGAGTTCTTTTGTTACAGAGCACGATGGGAGACAGTTCTCCAGTCACTCCACATTCCATGACAGAGGAGCAGTTTTTGGAGTTCATCTCTCAGGTTCCTCCCGCGTATATGGCCACTGCATCACAGTATTGGATCGCTCGTGGTAGCACTCCTCCCGGCCTCACTCCTGGCGGCCTTACTCCTGCCGGCCTCACTCCCGCTGGCCTCATTCCCGCCGGTGTCACTCCCACCGATGTCACTCCCGCCGGTGTCACTCCTGCGGATGGTGCTACTCCCGTAGGAGGTATGTCTCCTAGCTTTGTGACTCCACCATGACCATCTTTTCAGCCATCTCCTATTGGGTCTACTAGTAGACATGTGCGTTCGACACCTCAGTGCGATATAGGTTCTGGCCCGTCTCGTAGATCGAGGTCACGCTCTGGAGCAGGAGGTTCTAGGAGTGGATCTATAGGTAGGTCTAGAGGCGGAGGAGGCGACTGTTGTGGAGGTAGTGCGACGAACGTTCTGTCGCGCGCTTCTACTCCTAGGACGATGTTGGGAAGAAGGAGGTCAAGCGAACGAGAAGAGCCGATGCTGGGGGTTGGAGCAGGCCCCTTATGGGTGCACTGTTCCTGCTGTCCTGCGAGCGGCGTCTGCATGCTGGGCACCTCACCTAAACTCTCTGGAGTGTGGCGATCCTCATAGGTCCCTGCCCCTCAAAAGTGATGAGACGTGCGTGCGTACGCATGAGACCGTAGGCATCGGGAGCACGAAAATCCAAGTATACAACACTAAGGCACGGAAGTCAAATGCAGCTAAAGTCGTCCAATAAAAAGTGAATGATACAGTGATGCCCGCTATAGTGCAGGTCGGTGATACAAAAATCCGCTATAGTGCGGAACAGGTGAATACAAATGTATGTCGCCGCTACAGTGCAGATCGGCCGGATATGAGGTAGGCCTCCCGCTACAGTGCAGGAAGTCGCCCTCGTGTCTCGACAATCTTCAAGATAGGTCTTTTCTTCCAATCTTCGGTCCAAGCTTTACTTCAAGTCTTCTTCAAATAATTGTCTTCACTTCATAAACCGCAATAGCCTCCAATCACTCAAAAACCTGGAAAGAAGTTCCACAAGTAAGATCCACGGGGTTTGTACTCTTTACTTCGGTCTTCAATCAGCAATTCTTTACTTCATATAATCCTCCAATATCATCAATCACTCGAACCTCGAGAGGTGTTCCACATAAGAAACCCACGGGGTGGGCGTTAAAACATGTTAGTACAACGGCAAAAATAGTCATTCATAGGAAAAAAATATTTTCTATCTTTCTTGCACTTTTCAATTTCCATATTTTCATTTCCTTTATTTACCAACTGAATCTATTCCTTTCATAAATACACTACACCCTACGCCATATCCATGGCATAAGAAGACCAACGCCTTGATTTTATTGCTTGCAGGTAGCCATTTTTCAAGCGAAGAGTCTGATACCTCTGGGATTAGATAAAAAACACTACACAACGAGTACGATAAGTAAGTTTGGAAAGACATAACACAATAAACCTTGTGGTGAAACAACAACGTGAGAACTCTAACATCACAACAACTTAAATCTATTTGATTTACTTCCTCGTGATAATGGACGTCACTTTCAATCATCATATATGTTCTCGCTCATGAACAGCAGCAAAAATCCTATCGCCTCGTGATGTTTAATCATCGGTGCCTCGGATCAAATCAACTCATTCATATGTCTTTGCCATGTCCCTTGGCATACTTGTAAGTTGTTACGAAGTCATCGGTCTCGTCGTTAATCTCTCTCTCTCCGGACCGCCTGTGTCTGCAAGATATGAAAATCTGAAGATGCCCCTATTCTCTCTCTCCAACTTCGTACTATCTGCATGACTTCCCCTCTGTGTCTCTTCGCATGAGCAACAAATAACTAGCTACGCAAATCCTTCTCTCTCTCTCTCTCTCTCTCTCTCTCTCTCTCTCTCTCTCTCATCGGTTTGCACCGCCTCTCTCTCTCTGTGGCACACGCCGTATTCTCCTCTATGCCTATAACTCAACAACAAATACTCTCTCTCTCTCAAGTTGCGCAGCACTGCCCGATCTTCATGCTCTCTATCTCTCCTCATTGGGATTCTCTCCAGAGGGTTGTGGCTCTCTTCACGTACTGTCAACGACACGTCAACGACATGTCAACAGGACAATCTCTCATATCTCTCCACTTTGGGCGCGCTGCCAAGTAACACACAGCACAACAGTCTCTCTATCTCTCTCCGATTCCTATGCCACGCCATTGACAACATCAGCCATTCTGAATCTCTCTCTCTCTAGTCGTGGCGCACAAACAATCAACTAGACCCCTCCTTCTCCCTCTCTCTCCACGGATTCGCCCGGCGATCACCTATCATTTCTAGCACGCAAGAAGCTCCTGCTTTCTTCGTTGTAGCGGTGAACGTCAACAGCATATACTTCTCTTCCATCTGCATCTCCAGTACACCGACAGAGATGTTCTCTCTCTCTAAAGACCCAACGTCAACAACCTCTCTCTAGAGTGTACTGTATGCACGTGTTGCTCCCCCTCTGACTCTCTCTCAGAGAGGAATTCTCCACTAATCCTTGCCGCCATAATCAGTCTGCTTCCGCTGACCAGAACATCTCTCAATTTGGTCAGTGCTCTCTCCTGAGAGTCTCTCTATTTCTCTTCTGCCAGACACGGAGTGGCGTCGACATTTTCTAAATGCTCCTCTCTCTCTTTCACCATTTCCAGAGCGCATCTCCACTCGTTGCAGACAAGGATCACCAAAAATAGACAAGGATCACCAAAAATAATTGAAATCTAGTAATCCTTTCTCTACTTCGAAGTGCTATACCAATGTGGAGTCCGAAGACACCAGGCATATAACTTTCTCTCTCATCACCATCGTGCAAACTAATGAACATGAACGATAAAAGGATAAATAAGAGATGAGCAAGAAGATTACTTGGAGAGGTGTTCCACAGAAGAAACCCACGCGGAGGACAAATGAAGCTTGGCCCCCCTATTTACAGGTTCCCATCCCCTCCTAGGGCTTCTAGAATCTTCTAATCATCTCACTCAACTTTCTAATTCTAGATGATCTTGCGTGTTCACTTGCTATTTCTGGAAAATCACATCACTTATTTCTTTTTTAATTTTTCTCTTTTTTATTTTTCAATTTTCTTTTTTCTATTTTTGGGTCTTTTTCTTTTTCTCTTTTTATTTTTCTTAAATTAAGGTTTGCTTTCACACTTTATACACAAATTAAATAGATTCCAAGGGCTAGACTTATCGTAAATGACAAAACTAAGGTTCCAACCTAGAGTTCCCATAGGGCTAGACTTAGTTTCATGGACTATTTACAAAATCACATGGTTCTGCATCACAAAATCAAATAAATCAACCAAAACATATATAGAATATACCCCTCTCTCGATCAAAACATCACACAAAAGTCATAAAATCAATGAACTTTGAAAAAAAAATCAGGCACACTTCCCTGCGGGATTTCATCCCGACATTTGCCCCCACTAAACCTGCACATCGTCCAGATGGCCAACCTGCAAGATCCACGAGAAGCGTATCAGGGTTCTTTTTAAACTCTCTTTACTTTTTATGTTTTTCTTTTCAAAAATCAAAGCGTGATCTCATGTAGTACATGCAATTTTTATAAATATTAGTACGAATTTTAGAAAATTAAGTAGATTCAAGCTTTACAAACATCATACTATGTTTGTTGCGTCTGCAATCTGGTAAGTAATCACATGAATAAACCACTGGCTTTCTAGATCTTCTGTTTGTTCAACTGGTTCAGATCTGCTAGCTCATTCTAAGTACTAGTATATACTAAGTTTCTACTAACTTAGTTTGTAGGATATACCTCGATTCCCACTATTTATCTCCTACTATCCAACTCTCCATTAGATCTATCTTTTTCTCTTTCTTTTTCATTTTTCTTTTTCTTTTTCTCTTCATCTCAGCTCAACATTTCTTTTTATCTTTCATTTTCACAAATCGGCCTATGTCGAAATCGGGTGCGACTCATGGACTTGTCCGGCCGGCCAAGTTTACCCCACTTGTCTGCCAACCTGATATAGCGCACGACATACATAATGTCAGCCCTACATGAAATCGACATCAGCTCGTGGCTCTGACCACCTGGCCAGAGTGACTCCACCTGCCTACCGACCCATGCAGGCGCATGACAACAAATAGGTCAGGCCTACGATGAAACTAGCTATGGCTCATGGCCTTGATTGTCCGACCAAGGTGGTTCCACCCGCCTACTAGCCCATCGTAGCGTGCTAACAACATGCACACACATATAAGCTCGCTTAAGTATAAATGTTTTTCATGAATCATGATCCATATGGAGGTAAGATATCGTAAGAAATAAATACTAAGATCCAAAGTTTCCCACTCACTAAGCGTTCAAATCAATCGGTATATACAATCACTCGGTCTAAGCATGCCATCACATCCCCAAGCTTTTACTCTCAAAATCTCAAGTTTGCTAACTGATTCCATTCATATCATTCCTAGTCACTCATGCTTCATGCAAACCCATAATAGATATTTGTTATCTTCATTCTATATGATTTTCTAAATTCATACATATCTGTATCACACACATCAATGTCATGCATATGCTCTATCAAAAGAAAACACATCTCAAATCAGAAACATTTCACCTGATCATGTTATCCATCTTCATCATTGATTGATCCAGCTTTTCTTTATCTTCATGATCCTTCATTCTTCATCAGCACCAGTATCAGTATCATCAGCATCCTCAAGTATCATAATCATCATAATCATCATCATGAATCATCATCACTTTCATCATCATCAACCATCATCCATCATCATTTTTATCATCAATCAGTAATCTTTCAATCATCATAAACCATCAATCAATAATCTTTTATCAATCATCATTATCAATCATCATTATCAATCATCAATCATCAATCATCATCATCCATCAATCATCATCATTTTCATCATCAATCATCAATCGTCATCATCCATCAATCATCAATCATCATTCATCATCATTCATTAATCATCATTGATCATTCATTAATCATCAATCATTATCATTCATCATCAATTCTTATCATTCTCATCATTAATCACCATCAATCTTCATCATGCATTATCATCAATCATCATTATGCATAATCAATTATTATTATGTATTATCATCAATCTTTATCATTCAATAGCTCTTGATCACTCTCATGCATTTTTCATTATGATTTTTCTTCAATCATCATTCAAGATTTGCGAATATGTCTTGAAAAGTCATATTTTTAGTTCTCTTGTTCTTTTTCAGAGTCTTAGAAGACTTAAGTCACCTTTACATTCCCCTCAATTTGCACAATAATATCATTAATCAATTGTTTCTCTGCCTCATTCACTTCTTTGTCAGCTTTACATCTCCTTGAGCTTCTTCTTTACTCTTCTCTAGTTCAATCTGTTTATCAAAGTTTAATTGGGATTGTAATTTTGCAACTTTCTCTTGATAAAAAAGATTCTCATTAGTTAAAATTTTTGGATCAAATGACACATATACATCTTGATCTTTCTTTAATTTCTCTTGAATTTCTTTATCACATTCTCTCTTATGATCTATTTTCATTTGCTCTTTTAATATCTGCTCGATTTTTTGTTTTTCAACCTTTATCTGTGTACTTTTTGTTTCTTCAGTTGGTTTCTCTTGACTCTCAATAGATGTCATACTCTTTTGTTCCTCAGATCTAGTGTTCTCGAGTCTTTTTGGTTTCCATATGTTTTGAATTGACACTGATTTTGTTTTAGTCTCCTCAAAATATTCTCTCATTCCACCTTTTGCTACATTCAAATGCAAAGGTATATGCTCTTGAGATTTACAAATTTTTCCTTCATGCTCACTTACAAGTCTATGTTTGTATGCACACTCATATGCTATGCAGTCCTAGAACATATGTCCAAACTGATCGTACCAAAAGCAACGTATAGGTCTCTTCTCAACCCGACTTGATTTCCTAGGTATCACTCTAGGCGTGGGTCTTCTAAGACCTAAAGACTCTTTGTGTGCAAATATGCCTTGGACTTTTACCTCATGCTCATTATCACATTTCAATACTTGTAGGTCATTAACTTGGTTTGTCAACAAGTCAACCTTATTTCTCAATTCAGAAATCTCATAATCCATTTCATTTTTCAGGTCTTTAATACTTATGCCCATTAGCTAAATAGTGTCAAATATTGCATTTATTGTTTGCATTAAGTTCATCACGATACTAAATTTTGATTTTATAGATTCACTCGCACTAATTTCCATTTCCTTAAATCGCTCTTTGTATTTCCTAAACTATTCTTCAATCATTTTGTTCATTTTTAATTTCTTCTCTATATGGTTTAAGCTGAGAAGTGGATTCTTAATCCATGCGTCAATGGAAGAGTGCACACTTGTATGATCAAAACTGATGCAAAAAGTGGATGATCAAAGTCAGGCAATAAAACAGTCTTTCTCTTTAAAGTGTGTGGAATCAATGCAAATAATTCAAATAACTCAAAATGCTGGTACCTGGAATATCCGATCTGACGCCGAGGTTCCTTTCTGTCTTCTCAAGGAGTGGTCAAGGATCACCGGGCAACCGCCTCGCTTCACGTTGGGTTCAAGTGTCGGTAAGAAGGAGGTCGGACAGGAAGCCGGCGCTGGGGTTGGATCAAGCCCCTTACTGGTGTGCGCCCGTTCCCATTGTCCTACGAGCGGCGTCTGTGCACTGGGTGCCTCGCCTATACTCTCTGGAGTGTGTGCGATTCTCATAGGGCCCCTGCCCCTCCGAAGTGACGAGACGTGCGTGCGTACGCATGGGATCGTAGGTGTCAGGAAAGAGACAATCGGATATAGCAGTAATACACGGGATGCAGACGAAGCTCAGTGATGCGATCAAAAGGTAACGGCGATCGACCAATAAAAGTGAATGATACAGTGATGCCCGCTATAGTGCGGGTTTGCGATACAAAAATCTGCTACAGTGCGAAACAGGTAAATACAAATAAATGCCGCCGCTACAGTGCGGATCGGCTGGATATGATATGCCTCTTGCTACAGTGCAAAAAGGCACCCAGGATCTTCGGCTTCGGTCTTCGCAGATGGATCTTTTCTTCACTTTGGGTCTTTGGTCTTCAATCAAAGCTTCCATTCTAAATCAAATACCTGGAGAATAGATGCACCAAGAAGATCCACGAGGAGTACTATTTTCTTTAGTCTTCAATCTTCAATTCTTTACTTCATATAATCCTCCAACAACCTCATATAATATATCCAAATAATCAACTGCAACCTAGGAAGAAGTTCCACAAGCAAGATCTACGGGGTTGGTATAGCTTTTTATCTTCAGTCCTCAAAGCTCTTCCTCACTTCATTTAATCGTTCTTCAAATCATGAGAAACCGTAATAACTATAGAAGCGTTCCACAGAAGAAACCCACGAGGAGAACAAATGAAGCTTGGGCCCCTATTTATAGGCCCCTCCCCCCTTGGACTTTCTTCTAGAAACTTCTAAACTCCTTACAAACTTTCTAATTCCAGATCACTTTGCATGTTTATCTGCTATTTTGGAAAAATGCCACCTCTTATTTCTATTTTTGGTTTCTCTTCTTTTATTTTTATAATTTTCTTCTTTCTATTTTTGGGCCTTTTTCTTTTTCTCTTTTTATTTTTCTTAAATTAAGGTTTGCTTTCACACTTTATACACAAATTAAATAGATTCCAAGGGCTAGACTTATCGTAAATGACAAAACTAAGGTTCCAACCTAGAGTTCCCATAGGGCTAGACTTAGTTTCATGGACTATTTACAAAATCACATGGTTTTGCATCACACAATCAAATAAATCAACCAAAACATATACAGAATATACCCCTCTCTCGATCAAAACATCACACAAAACTCATAAAATCAATGAACTTTGAAAAAAAAAATCAGGCACACTTCCCTGTGGGAGTTCATCCCGACAACGAGTACCTCAGATGTAGGTACGCCACACAGTACACCACGTGGAACACCACGTACACCTTGGGGTGCTCATGACCATGATGACTCCAAGGTGTATAGTATCCGAGATGGAGCTCCGGTGATGGATGCGACTCGCAAAGCAATGCATGCACGCATACGGCAGCTTTGCTCCATCCAATTTGGACACTCTATCATGCTGAAATGGAGTGAACAGGATAAAGATCAGAAGAATTATATCACACAAAGGATTTATCAGGAGTTCCGACCAGTCGATGGATAGTCTCTTGTTAATTCAGAGTGCATTCTGCACACCCCACGTGAGGTTATGTCCCATTGACGATCTGAGGCTTGTGATGCTTTCAGAGCAGGCTTACCAAAGCATGTATAGTTAGATGTTGAGGAGTGGGACATGATTCCTGACGAGCAGCAGCAGACTCCTAACCCATATCGCCAGCAGCGAGATGCCGCAGCCACACGTTTAGATACGGTTGGACCGTCACATTTGGGTAGCGGCGGATATGACATGATGCGTCATGAGTTTGTAAGTACCATTTCATTTATTGAATTTATTTGTGTTAAATTTCTCATGTATGTTCCTCTAATCTTCTGTATATTTGTTTCAGGAGCTGGCAATGGGTCGTCCTCCAACACAAACGGAGGAGTCTTACGGATATCGTCATGGGTTGATTGCACTATTGGAGGACTTGGAGGGACGCAGTGCGGTCGTTTCATGGGACCGTTCGTGATGAGGTAATTAATTTATAAACTTGGTTTTTACTTGTTTGTAATTTTCATGTGAATTTATCTCATTCCATTAATGTTCTTGTTGCAGGACTGTTGATATGGAACGTTCTTTGCATGTGTATGGCAGTGGAACACCAAAATTTTGTATTTGATTTTCATATGGCAATGCATTGCTTTGCCACATTTTGTAAAAGTGTCATATATGACAGCGGTTTGCCATACTCTTGTACATGCTTCATTATTGAAATATATAACTTCTTTTGTACATGGTTCATGGTTCATTCTGATTATCTCTTTTGTGTCCAATAATACTCTGTTTAATGAAATCATATTTCGATTGACATTAGAGTACACATCACATGTACTCGGTTTTTTTTTTGGGCAGAGTGTATTGTTTTTTGTTAAGCAACATTATGGTAATGTTGTTGTAGCAAAAGACAACACACTCTGCCCAAAAAAAATTTTCCAGGTATGTCGTTGGTATACAGGACGGTACTCCCAGTAATGTCATCATAATAAGCGTCTGTACACCTAGCAAGCGACGGTATACGCGATGGTATACACAGCACAGGCATCGGTATGGGCGCCGGTATAAGCGGCGCTATTACCGACGCATATACCGATGCATATACCGACATCTATACCGACGCATATACTGATGCATATACTGACGCTCTGGTATCGACGTGCATACCGACCTTTACACCGATGTCGTGGCAAATAAAGCCGCGTTCATTTCCCTCGGTAAAAACCTCGATATACCATTGATCTGTTGTAGTGTGTACATTCCAACCATGATGAGGAGCAAGTCCACAAATGCTACGAATAATAGACATTTGGCAAGTAGGAGCAAAGTTCTCATTGAAATCAATTCCTTGTTCCTGAGCATAACCCTTTGCAACAAGCCTAGCCTTATATATGTCAAATATTCCATTAGACTTGCACTTCAGCTTGTACACCCACTTAGTGCTGATGGGCTTCTTGCATGGAGGCAAGTCACATAAAGACCAAGTACCATTTTTCATGTTAGCATCATATTTTGATTTCATAGCAGCCATCCAATTTTCTTAATTTTGTACTTCATCAAATGATCCACTCACAGAGAGTAGACGCAGCCATAGCATAGCAAACTGATGCAAATGAGTATGATATCATAGAGGTGCATCTAATTTGGTGTCATGCAAAGTTTGCACCAAAAACTTTTTGGCATAGTTTTTGCCCCTTCAATATCAACTCTCTCATCAACAAGAGCATCATGTAAATCTACATCAAAAATAGAATGATCTGCATCATCACATGAAACATATAAAGGTTGAGAAGTTACCTCATTAGGACCAGTATTGCATTGTCCATCTGTAAAAAGAGGAAGCAAAGTCTCATACATGTCTTTGGACCTAACTGATGTCTCCTTAGTACATGAAAGTAATGGCTGAATAGCATCTTCCACAAAAACAACATCACAGCTAACCAAAATGCATTTAGTCTCTTGATGATACAGACGATGGCCTTTGCTTTCAGAACTGTAGCCAACAAAAATGCATTTACTGCTTTACCATCCAATTACCTGTGTTGTTGTTCAGCCACTAATGCATATTCCAAACAACCAAAAAGGGTGTTGAAAGACATCCTGTTACACCTGCGAATACAGGTAGTGCAAATACAGGTACTTGAGCTGATGGAGATGGTGTCGAAGATGGTGATATTCCACATATTCCTATTTGTGCTACGGTTTTTGTTGCACCTATTGTAGAGCAAATTTATTGCAATGGCAGAGATGCTCAGGCACATGCATTGATAGCTTTGTCTGTCAAACGTGCCATTATTCCTCACATTCGCTCTTGCAGGACAACTAAGGATGCTTGGGATACACTAACTACATTGTACCAAGCTAGGAATGAGGCTCGTGTTGCTTACCTCTGAAAACAATTGGAGAGTGAGCATATGAATGAAGGTGTGAAGCTACAAATGAAGACTTAAGGATTCTCTATATTGACTCAGGGTGTAGCAATCACTTGAGTGGAAACATTGCTTTTGATGACCGATTTGGATCATAAGGCAATCAATCATACAGTTCAAACAAGTGACAATAGAAAGCATAAGGTAAAGTCAATTGGATCAGTAAAGGCTAAAGATGGAAGTATTCTTTTGAGTAAAGTTTTGTATGTTCCTACAATTCCAAAGAATTTGATCAGTGTAGGAGAAATTGTAGAAAAGGGATATGAAGTGAGATTTATTAATATGGAGTTTATGTTGAAGATCCTAGCCAAGGGTATAAGCAAATTGTTACAGGAAAGAAAGAAGGAAGGCTCTTCACATTGAGGGTA
The DNA here is from genome assembly GCA_020310875.1 of Ceratopteris richardii. Lineage (NCBI taxonomy): Eukaryota > Viridiplantae > Streptophyta > Polypodiopsida > Polypodiales > Pteridaceae > Ceratopteris > Ceratopteris richardii. The sequence continues at coordinate 85,913,709 of CM035411.1, forward strand.
CAAGGTAATGTTGGACATGCCATGTTTACATATGGAGAGCAAAAGGTGTCTGAGTTGGATCTTTGCCACAAAAGGCTTGGACACTTCAATGAAAGAGGTATTAAAGAAATGGTTAACAATGGTTTAGTGCTTGGATTACCCAATGTGGATGGTCAACACATGACATACAGATGTGAAGCATCTCAATTAGGTAAGGCTCATAAGCAATCATATAACAAGCATGGTTTTATGTATTCACAAAGACTTGAATTGGTACATATAGATGTTTGGGGTCCTTCAAAGGACTTTAGCATAAATGGTTCAAGATATTATGTCATCTATGTTGATGATGCTACCAAGTGGATCACTATTTATGTGATCAAAGATAGGTCAGAAGTGTTTAGTACATTTGAACACTATCATGTATATGCAAAAAGGAAGAGATCAAGATCACATGGAGGGGGAGAGTATTTTTCAAATGATTTCAATGATTATTTGTGGAATGTAGGTATAAAGAGAGAAGTTACTTGAAGGTACTCTCCTCAACAAAATGGTGTAGCATAAAGGAGAAATAGAACTCTTGTTGAGTTTGCACGATCAATGATGAAAGAGAAGAATTGCCCTAATTGTTTGTGGGTTGAGGCTATAAATACAGCCACATACTTGGTTGATAGGCGACCATGTAAAGCTTTGTAGGGTATGACACCATATGAACCTTGGTGGGGTAAAAGACCTACATTAGATCATTGCAAAGTATTTGGTTGCATAGCCTATGCGTATGTTCCTTCTCAATTAGGGCATAAATTGGAACCAAAGGTTGAAAAATATGTGTTCATTGGTTATGATGATAAGAAAATGGGATACAGGTTGTGAAGTCCATCTACAAAGCAATTCCTTGTATCAAAGGATGTCACACTTGATGAGCAAATTACTTGGTACTCAAATACAAATAGTGCTTATGCAGGTCTTGAAGAAACATTAAATCAGAAGAAAGGTAAATCAAAGGTTCAAATCTTTGAGGAAGAAGAGAATAATGAAGTACTAGTTGAAGATGAAGAAATGCCAAGGTTTGATCCAGAAATCTGATGAACCAGAAACTTCAAGAAGTGGAGAACTCAGAAGAGCATCAAGGCACGAATGGAAACCCATAAGTTATAGCTATGATACTTCGTTCTTGACTACTGAAGATTATGCTTACATGATAAAAGTAGATGAAGACCCATCCACATATGATGAAGCCAAAGGAAAGGAGAATTGGGAAAAAGCTATGAAGGAAGAGTATGATGCACTTTTTGAGAATGAGACTTGGGAATCGGTACATAAACCAATTAATCACAAGGTAATTGGATGTAAGTGGGTTTACAAAACAAAAAGATTTGCACATGGAAGTGTGTCTAGGTACAAAGCTAGACTTATTGTAAAAGGATATGCACAGACATATGGTGTGGATTATGATGAAACTTATAGTCATGTTACAAAGATGACAACCATAAGGACTCTCATAGCTATTCCTGCTTGCAAAGGTTGGAAATTATCTCAATTAGATGTGAACAAAGCATTTTTAAATGGTTAGATTTCCAATGAAGTTTTCATGGAACAACTAGATGGTTTTAAAGATCAATTTTATCCAGAGCATGTGTGTAAGCTCAAGAGAGCTTTCTATGGCTTGAAGCATGCCCCAATGGCATGGAATTATAGGCTTGTAAAGTTCTTAAAGGAACTTGGTTTTCAAGCATCAAAGGCAGATAGTAGCTTGCTAGTCAAAGCAAGTGAGGATGGATTTATATATGTTTGTATTTATGCTGATGACATAATACTTACACGTACATATGAGAAAGGCATACAAATGCTTAAGAAGTAGATGGAGAAAGAATTCAAGATCAATGGCTTGGGAAATTTGTCATATTTCTTGGAAATGTAGATTTCATATACTCAACATGGAATATATGTGACTCAAGAAAGGTATTTGAAGAATTTGCTAATCAAGATTAAAATGGAAGATTGTAGGATAGCACCAACTCCAATGGAAGTGAATCACAAATTGAGTAGATATGGAGGAGAAGAATTCAAAGACATGAAGTTTTATTAGAGTTTGGTAGGTAACTTGATTTATGCTACATTAACACGGCCTGATTTGTCATATGCGGTTGGAGTTTTACCTCAATTTATGCATTGTCATAGAAAGGAACATTGGATTGCAGGTCAAAGGGTGCTTAGATATATCAAGGGAACACTATAAGAAGTTTGTATTATGGATTTACTTCAGATACGAGGATCAAGATATATAGTGATGCAGATTGGGTAGGTAATTCTGATGAAAGAAGATCAGCATATGGGTATTTGTGTTATGTGGGAGATAAATTAATTTCATGGTGTTCTAAGAAGCAACATACGGTTGCTTTGTCATCTACAGAAGTAGAGTATAAAGGTATGGTAGAAGTTTCAAAGGAATTCTTATGGCTAAAAACTCTCATGAAGATTTTTGATATCATTCAAAGTACTTCTATCATTTGTGGAGATAACATGAGTTCTTTATATTTGGCAGCTAGCCCTGTGTTTCATGCCAGGACCAAAAATATTGAGATTCAATATCATTTTCTAAGAGAGAAGGTTGTTGATAAAGAAATAGAAGTAATGCATACCCCTACAAAGGATCAACTTGCAAATATGTTGACAAAGAGTTTGGATGGACCCAAGTTGTAGAGGTTCAAAGATATGGCAAGGATAAAGAAAATGCAGATAATCACAATTGAGGATTGAGGGGAGGTTTTGGAGCAAGACAATCAACAATTGATGATTATATGAAGCTAAGGAGTGAAGAATTAAAGAAAAGATTGAAGCCTAAGAGCATGGAGTGAAGTAGAGGTTCATAAAAGAGATGGTCTATATACACATGTATATTAGCTTTGTAAATACTTCACAAATACTTGACGTAATGACGAATCCATACTCATATGTATATATATACACTTGTATATAGTCGGGATATATATGAGAGATGAAGAATAGATGATTGAGAGAGAAGTAGATCATAAGTTAGAAGAAGTATTATCCATCAGATGTAAGATGAGTTGAATAGAAAAACTTTCTAAAAAATTGCACATCGATCTTTTCTCAATTTCTCCTCCTGTCCTTGATCATTTTAGAAATCATTTTGTATGTGTCTAAGCCCATAGTCAATGCATGTATGGTCAAGTTTTGAGAGTCCAATCACAAACATGCTAAGAGAATTGTGAGTAGGAACATTTGTATCTATAAATGTATTAAGTGACTTCTGAAACAAGTGCAAATTCGATTTTCAATGATTTGATCAAATCTCAATGTAGAGTAAAGCTTTACACAAATGAGGGCTCAAAATCTAAGTTGGAAGGTAACCCATCTATGTCTAAAATCATTTGATTAAACGGGTTGTAGATTGAGAGAACCAAGTAGTTAAAGTTGCATATGTATAAGTTGCCAAAGCCTGTTTCAGACATAGGTTTAATTATTGAAGTAAATCTGAAGCTTTGTGAGGTTTTTTTAAGAAATTTCACTTGTAATAGTTGTGCAAACATTAGAAAAATGTTGTTTCAAAGTTTCATAGAAAACTTTAATCATTTCATCAGTCAATGAATGAGTTTTGTGAAGCAGACTTTTTGTGAGTGAAGTTATAACTCGCAGAAGTGATAGAGATTCATAATTTGGTAAAGACTTCCAAAATTGATGAAGGTTTCTTGCCATTCTTGATATAGAGGTGTTCTAAATTCAAGTGTAGATTGTCTTTTGGAGCTTTATCATCTCCATCAGTAGGGAGTCAAAAAACTGTGATATGCTAATATGCTCAGTAGGGATTTTAATGCAAAGGTGTATTCACTCCACTTACTCAAACACCTATAGTGACGGAGAAGGACAATTAATCATGGCTTCTAAAGACATGCACAACTCTATCCCTTCAACATAGCTCATGTCTATGATAGAAGGTGAATATAGGACTTCACTACAGCATGTCTCTACAAACTTACATGGAGTTCCTATTTACTTAGATGGTCTCAATACGTCAGTGGCAAGACTTAGGAATTCAACTAGCTTAGAAGTTTTTCAAAGACCAGCAGTAAAAGTTGGACAATTTTATATGGACAAACAAGAGAATTTATACTTAGTGAGTGAGCATCTTGATAGGATCAATGAAAGAGGATAAATTGAGGAATCTAGTGGTCCAATTAGGACTGCAAATAAAGAAGATGTGACTATCCCAAGAGGAAGATCCATAGTAGCAAACATTTGGAGAGGAGATAGGATCCCTCAAGATGATGACTTAATGGATTTTTATCTAATAGCAGAAACTGACAAGTTGTTGCAAGCCACTTCACCCATAATTGGAAATAGCATTAACCGAGCTACCATTTATGAATTGCATGATCCTAAATTATTTGGATCAAAACTAAAGAAGATATTGGGTAGTTATTGATCTAGAGAGATCTAGGTTGTGGTACGTGGGTTTGCCAGTATTCCCCCCAAAGGATCAGACAATCACCTCCCAAAATCCTCAAGGTCAGCCACAAATCGAGGAAAACTCTTTCATAGGGCAAAATAGTCAACAAATTGTTCCACTTAGAGCACATGTTTAACTCCCCATGCCAAACACCATCCTTTCCTCTAAGACCCCCAAAAGGAAGAGTTCTAGGTGTGCATCTTGTGGTTTAAGTCATTCCTCGACCTCTTGAGGTGGCTAGAAGATTAAGACCTTACCAATTGGCAAAGTGCCTCAGAAACCATTATGATGGATCAAGAGATCCATATGATCACATGGCCAAGTTCAAACAAGTACTACGAGCACAACATGCAGATGATTTTTTATCCAATATGAATCTTTTGGACTCACATTAACTAGAACAGCCATCAATTGGTTCCACCCTTTGGATCCCAATCGATTTGTTGATATAGGGCAACTATTAGAGGAATTCATTGGTGAATTTACTAAGAGAGAAATTAAACATAATACCTCTTCATTAAATCCTGGCATCAAGAAAGCACCTAATGAATGTTGGTGCATTTCAAGCCTTCACACTTGGCTTGGAACCTTGGAAGATTGGCTTGGAACCCTTGAAGGATATCACTATGAGGAGCTAGAACCATAGGAACACTTGCCTATGTGTTATTACTTCTTTACCCCTTGTAAAAGTCTAAATGACTTGGCATTATGTATACACACCTAACTGATTAGAGTCGTGGAATTTGGATGGTGTGATTGGAGAGAATATCTCCCTACTTTTAGAAGAGATATTCTAGGGAGCTTAGATTTGAATTTCAAATTCAATTGATCACAAAACATCTATAAAAGATGATGTAAAAATGTCGCGGGGGTGTCACTCATTTCAGCTCACTTCCCGAGGCATTTTATTAGTGTAACTCATTGTGTGTGAGTGCTACTTCATAGCCTACACCACAACACCTAATTTAGCTATGCTTGTCAAGCTAATGAGTATGTACAATTACATCAATCAATAGAAGTATACACATTCACTATCTCTGTTGTTCTCTGAGTCATCATCTTCAAGTCTGTCAACTTCAAAGGAACATATCTCAGGATCTACTGAACCAAATCCAGTGATTCAAGGCTTGTTGGAACCAGCTCCAAGCATACTATAAACCTACAAAATTTCAAGTCAATTGGATAAGCCATCTCGGAGAAATCTCGCTCGAAGTGCACACTGGTCTCTATCTGCAGAATTCCTAAAAAGTCGGGGGTACACATAAGTTTGCTAAATTGATTTCTCAGTGAGTAGTTTGTCATTTCTTCTCATTCCACTTGCAAATGGTAGCTTGTTAAGCTAATTTAGTATGTCCAGAAGGAATTAGATCAATTGTTAGTGTGCTGGTCACATTGAGTGAAAGACTGAGCAGGTGTCACTACAGAAATAGAAAGTTTTTCTTGATTTTTGAAGTGCCAAGTTATCTGTTTTGATTTGGTCATTACACATATCATTTGCAAAGTACATATATGCTTTCTTGGTATCATTTGGAAGCTCAAGGTGTGTACTAAGCATATCTGGAATCAAAGGAGGGCTGGTGTGAAGCAGGTATAGCAGCACCAACTCAATCTCTTGAGTGCATCCAACCATCACTCCCAACAGTGGTATCAGAGCAAACAAGGTAAACATGGGAGATGGTTTTCCTTCATTCATTGACAAATTGTACAGGAACAATTACCAAGCTTGGTCATTGAGAATGAAGACCTATCTACAAGGAAGGAGCTTATTTGGATACATATCAGGAGATGAGGAATTGCCCTCATTCAAAACTAGAGGACTACCCACCAAGGATGAACATGAGAGGCTCAACCAATGGTGTGCAAAAGATGCTTTGGCAAGGTCTTACCTTCTTAACTCTATATCTGACTTTCTTTTACCTCATGTAAGGAATTGTAAGACTTCCCAAGAGACTTGGGAAACCTTGTCAACATATTTTTCTTCCAACACAAGGGCCAGGAAGAATCAACTGTGGATTGAATTCACAACCCTTAGGAAGCAGCCCAAGCAATCAGTCTCAGAGTATGTGACAAAGATTAAAGATGTGGCAGACCAATTAGCAAGCATTGGAGAAGAGATTGAAGAGGACCAAATAGTCAGGCAAGTAACAAATGGACTCAAGGCAGATGATAAGTGGGAAAGTTTCACCACTGCAATGGACCTATATATGGATATGCATACTCCAGATCTCACAACACTTATGGGCCAACTTTTCACACATGAAGCAAATTTTACAAAGGCAGGAGATCAATCAAAAGGTAACAACCCCTCTGCTCTCTATACTGATAAGAAAGTTAAGGATAAAGGTAAAGGGAAGAAGTAGGAAGAAGATGGATCTACCTCCCAAGCTAATTATGCAGGGAGAGGTAGATCTTCAAGAGGAAGAGGCAGAGGAGGTAAGTCAGGTAGGGGGAGACCCTACAACTCATCACCATGCAACATTTGTGGTTTGTCCAATCATACCACAGATGAATGCTACAAGAACTACAAGAATCAGAGAGGAAGAGGCTACTCAAGAGGTGGATACTCTCAAGGGAGAGGCAGATTCAATCAACACCAAGGCTACAATGGATACAACAATCAATACAACAACAATTACAACCACAACCACAATGGTAACTACCAAGGTGGATTCAGAAACAGAAGGGACTACAACAATTACACAGAGGAGCAAGATGACTCCCTATTGATCATGAATATGACCTCCAAGGCAGGTACAAATGATGATCATTTATTTTATATTGATTCAGGATGTTCTAACCATGTAGCTGGCAATGTGGCACTACTTTTTGATTTGGAAGAACCCAAGGGCAAACATCAGGTACAGACAGGTGATGATACTAAACACTCTGTTGTAAAAATTGGAAATGTAAAGACATCTGATGGTAACCAGAATCTATTGAGCAGGGTACTCTATGTACCAACCATCACCAAGAATCTAATGAGTGTTGGTCAGATTGTGGAGAAAGGTTTGCAGGTCAGATTCACACAACATGGAGCATATGTGGAGGACCCAAGACATGGTTTCAAAAGAATTGCCAAGCGGGAGAAATCAGGTAGATTGTTTACTTTTGAGCTAGAAGACACCAAGAACATTGCTTTATATAATTACAAGGATCAAACACTTTCAGAGTTAGAAATATGGCACAAAAGGTTAGGGCACATAGGTGAAAGAACCCTAAAGCAAATGTGCAAGGATCAATGTGTGCTTGGGATACCTAATGTATCCAAGCAACACATGATTTACAAGTGTGGAGCATGTCAGTTTGGTAAGTCTCACAGATTGCCCTATTCAAGGAAAAGTTTCATGCATGAAGACTACCTAGACTTGGTGCACACAGATGTTTGGGGACCTAGCAAGGACCCTTCCATTTCAGGTTCAAGGTATTATGTGTCCTTTATTGATGACTATAGCAGGTGGACCATTTTATACTTTATGAAACATAAAGATGAAGTGTTTAATTGTTTCAAGGGGTATCTTGCACTTGTTGAAAACCAAACAGGAAGAAGCTTGAAGAGGCTAAGGTCAGATGGTGGAGGAGAGTATTTCTCCAATGAGTTTGAAGATTTCTTGCAGGAAAGAGGCATCAAAAGGGAGATAACCACAAGGTACTCACCTGAACAAAATGGGGTAGCTGAAAGAAGGAATAGACTCATTGTAGAAACAGCTAGGTCTATGCTTAATGAAAAGAAGTTGCCTAATTATCTTTGGGCAGAGAGTGTATCCACAGCCACCTATCTCATTAACAGGTTGCCATCCAAATCACTTGATGGCATGACACCATATGAAGCTTGGCATGGTAAGAGACCTTCTCTGGATCATTGCAAAATCTTTGGTTGTGTAGCATATGTGCATATTCCCTCGCAGGTAAGGGGAAAGCTAGACCCTAAAGCTGAAAAGTGTATCTTCATTGGTTATGATTTGAACCAAAAGGGATACAGATTCTACAACCCAACCAATAAAGGCTTCAAGGTAAGCAGAGATGTCATCTTTGATGAGAATGACTCATGGTATGAGAATGAATGCAGGAAAGTTAGTCTACCCTATGATATGGAAGAAGATTTTCCAAAGCTCACCAAGGAGGAACCAATCCAGAAAGATGAATCAAGCTCAGATGATGATGATACAATTAACCTTGAGGAATTCAAGGCATGGAAGTCCAAAGGAAAGATGAAGATGAAGAAGCTAGAGGATATACCAGAATCCTCAACTCAAGCAATTAGAAGATCTCAGAGAGAAAGCAAAAGACCAATCAGATTTGGGTATGACACATCACTTGTAACTAAACATTCTGTATATCTTGCAAAGGATTTGTTGAATGAAGAACCAGGTACCTATGAAGAAGCAATCACCAAACCAGAATGGAAAGGAGCTATGGATGAAGAAATGGAAGCTCTCAAGGAGAGTGATACTTGGGACTTGGTACCCAAGAAGGACTCTATGAAGGTAATAGGATCCAGATGGATCTATAAGCTAAAGAGAAATTCAGATGGAACAATCAACAGGTACAAACTAGGTTAGTAGCCAAGGGTTTTGCACAAACCCAAGGCATTGATTATGAGGAGACATTTTCTCCTGTGGCTAAGATGCCAACTATAAGAATATTGGTAAGTGTAGCTGCATCCAAGAATTGGAACATGTACCAATTAGATGTCAAGAATGCTTTCTTGAATGGATGGATATCTGAAGAAGTTTACATGTCACAACCACCTGGCTATGAAGACCCCAAGAAGGTAAATTATGTTTGTAAATTGAAGAAGGCTCTATATGGTTTGAAGCAGGCACCTAGAGCATGGAATTACAGGTTGACAACCTACCTCCAAGACCAAGGATTTGTGATGAGCAAAGCTGACACTTCTCTGTTCATAAAGAGAAGTAGTACAGAGGTAATCTACTTATGTGTTTATGTTGCTGACATCATCATTATAGGCAATGATGTCAATGGTATTAGACACATCAAAGGACAGATGATGAAGGAAATTCAAGATCAATGATCTTGGATTATTGAAGTACTTCTTAGGTCTTGAATTAGTCTACACCAACTCAGGTATATATATCACTCAAAAGAAGTATGTACAGGATATGGTCAAGAAGTTTGGCTTGCAGGATGCTAAAGTCTCAACTACTCCAATGGAGGTCAACCTAAAGCTAAGTGCTCATGAAGGAGAAGAAGTCCAAGACATTACAGGATATCAAAGCATGGTAGGTAGTTTGAACTATGCTACCTTGACAAGAATTGACATAGCATATGGAGTTAGTGTGCTTAGTCAATTCATGCACAAACCAAGGGCACCTCACCTAGAGGCAGCAAAGAAGATCTTGAAGTATTTGAAGGGAACTCAGAACCATGGTTTGTACTTTCCTTATACATCAGATTGATATTAAAGTATATTCAGATGCAGATTGGGCAGGATGCAAGGATCATAGGAGAAGCACATCAGGCTACATTTGTTTTGCAGGAGATAAACCTATTTCTTGGTCAACCAAGAAACAACCTACAGTGGCATTGTCATCCACTCAAGCAGAGTATAGAGATCTTGCCAATGCCACTCAAGAAGCTATCTGGTTAAAACTCTTGTATACAGAGTTAGGTCTATACACTAGACCACCAATCATTTTTGGAGATAACACTAGCTCTCTTCACCTTGCAGCTAATCCAATATATCATGCTAGAACCAAACACATAGAGGTTCATTACCACTATGTGAGAGAGAATTTGCTTAGTAAAGAGATTCAATTGACATATGTGTCTACTAATATGCAATGTGCAGATTTACTCACTAAAGCATTGGATGGAAATAAGTTATGCAGATTCAAATCCATGATTGGATTGCAAGATGTGATTTAAGACTAAAACTGAAGACTTGATCCAAAGTGCTTGGCTTGAGGGGGAGCTGTTGGTGCATTTCAAGCCTTCACATTTGGCTTGGAACCTTGGAAGATTGGCTTGGAACCCTTGAAGGATATCACTATGAGGAGCTAGAACCATAGGAACACTTGCCTATGTGTTATTACTTCTTTACCCCTTGTAAAAGTCTAAATGATTTGGCATTATGTATACACACCTAACTGATTAGAGTCGTGGAATTTGGATGGTGTGATTGGAGAGAATATCTCCCTACTTTTAGAAGAGAGATCCTAGGGAGCTTAGATTTGAATTTCAAATTCAAGTGATCACAAAACATCTATAAAAGATGATGTAAAAATGTCGCGGGGGTGTCACTCATTTCAGCTCACTTCCCGAGGCATTTTATTAGTGTAACTCATTGTGTGTGAGTGCTACTTCATAGCCTACACCACAACACCTCATTTAGCTATGCTTGTCAAGCTAATGAGTATGTACAATTACATCAATCAATAGAAGTATACACATTCACTATCTCTGTTGTTCTCTGAGTCATCATCTTCAAGTCTGTCAACTTCAAAGGAACATATCTCAGGATCTACTGAACCAAATCAAGTGATTCAAGGCTTGTTGGAACCAGCTCCAAGCATACTATACACTACAAAATTCAAGTCAATTGGATAAGCCATCTCGGAGAAATCTCGCTCGAAGTGCACACTGGTCTCTGTCTGCAGAATTCCTAAAAAGTCGGGGGTACACATAAGTTTGCTAAATTGATTTCTCAGTGAGTAGTTTGTCATTTCTTCTCATTCCACTTGCAAATAGTAGCTTGTTAAGCTAATTTAATATGTCCAGAAGGAATTAGATCAATTGTTAGTGTGCTGGTCACACTGAGTGAAATACTAAGCAGGTGTCACTACAGAAATAGAAAATTTTTCTTGATTTTTGAAGTGCCAAGTTATCTGTTTTGATTTGGTCATTACACATATCATTTGCAAAGTACATATATGCTTTCTTGGTATCATTTGGAAGCTCAAGGTGTGTACTAAGCATATCTGGAATCAAAGGAGGGCTGGTGTGAAGCAGGTATAGCAGCACCAACTCAATCTCTTGAGTGCATCCAACCATCACTCCCAACAATGAATATATAACATTGGCTGCTAGGAGGTTAAACCAATATGTGGATCGATGTATTGTGGATGAGAGACCCACTCAACAAAAGAAGATGTCATTATCTTTTATAGTTTAACCAATGGAATTTTGAGAACATTGGTATATGTAAAACCCTTACAAACATTAGAAGATTTTCTACAAAAGTGCATAGATCTGGAAGATAACTTAGCAAATGACTTGAAGATTCCATAGATTGCAACCATTTCTAATGATACATCTGGTAGTGTATCTTCCCAATCTAACAATGTTGAGGAATTGGTAGATTTAGTGGCCAAAAAATTAGGAGTTCAAAACCATCAAGGAAAAAAACCCTATCAAGGTGAACCTATGAGAATGTCAATCTTAAGAATATGTGTGCATTGTGGAGGAGACCACCCATCCCATGCTTGTGCAAGAGGAGGACTTGTCCCCCCACATGCAGTTGATGCAGGGACCAAATCTGATATAAGGACTTGTCAATATAGTAGGAAACTGATGCAGGGACCAAATCTCTATTGTCACGTTGAGTAGAGATCCATAAATCACATTACTAAAAATTATCCCTATAACAAACAGTCTATACGAATTCAACCACCATAATATAGGTCGTTTGGATACCAACGTAGAGATCAAGTCAAGGAGGCTCAACTAGTGCTAGGGCAGTAGCCACCACACCCTCAAAACATAATACAAGCCAAGTACACAAAACCAAAAGAGAACCTAGAAAGAGCTTGTAGTACCTGTGACTCCTCTAGTAAGCTCAGAAAACCTAAATCAAGGCTATGACTAGAGCTATGGAGATTGTTATTCCTATGATCAAAACCTCATAGAGTATGAATCTTCTTACAAACAACAATATTACAATCATGATGGCTATGGAAACTCTTATGGATTTAATAAGCCAATCGAATGTATGAAACACCTAGAGCTCAAGCTCTAAGAATACCTACAGCTAAACTATCTACGCCAAGAGAAGCATGTTATAAATGCAGATAAGATCATTTCATTAGGGATTTCACAATGCCTTACCACCCAAACCTCACAGGGTTTGGGAAGGGTATTGCAATTATTGTGGAAAATAACACTTCCTTAGAGACTATCCTAAAAACCCTAGTAAATCATCCCCTATTAAATCATGATCTCCTACTCATATCAATGTAATCAGAGTAATAGAGTCCTTGTTGTTGGAGTTAGACGTCTAAGGAAGCACGCAAACAGCATAAGGAAGAAGAAGAAGCTTGGAGCACAACACACAATACTAAATGTATTACTAGAGAATGTACAAAGATAAGTAGCCCATTAGGGCAATAGGCATATATACAAACCGGGGGGAAAAAAACCTCCTAAAGAGGGAAAAAAGTGCCCCGGCAGTCCTAGTGTGTTCACACACATCACTACCTAAATATATCAACAAATCCCCCCTGGGAGTGATGCGGTGAACAAGGAGCTGGCACTCATGTATAAGGAAGTGCCAAGCTATGTGGAAATCACTCCACAAAAGGAAGTAAGCCCAAAGCTTTGCGGAAAGCTTCAAACTTCTCCCTAGGCAGAGCCTTCGTGAAAAGGTCTGCAATGTTCTCCTGTGTGGGCACATATGCCAAGCTGATCTCCCCAGCACAGAACCTCTCCTTGACATAGTGATAATGCACCTCAATGTGCTTAGTGCGAGCATGGAACACAGGGTTCCTCGCAACTTCCAATGCGCTCTGACTATCAATGAAGATGGTGGTGGCAGAAGTCTGACCAACACCCAAATTAGCCATAAGGCATCTGAGCCACACACACTCAACAATAGCTGTAAAAGCTCCCCTATACTCAGCCTCACAACTAGAAGTGGCCATAGTAGGCTGCTTCTTGCTCAACCAAGATATACATGAGCTACCAAGCATGAAGCAAAAGCCACTAGTGGACACACGAGTGTCATAGAAACCAGCCCAATCAGAGTCAGAAAAAGCATGCAAATCTGGCGGTAGTGATCCCCCCTTGGGATAAAACAACCCAAGTAACCGAGTACCACTCAAGTAGCGAAAGATGCGCTTAACCGCCTGTCAATGCTTGACTCTTGGGCAATGCATAAACCAGCTCATCTATGAGACAGCAAACTGAATATATGGCTGAGTAATGCATAAGTAAATCAAGCATCCAACAACCTGCTGATAGAGAACAGCATCAAATGCATCTCCAGCATCATGAAGACTCAATCGTAAACCTGTCTCCATAGGAGTGGCAATAGGCTTACAGTCTTCAAGGCCAAAACGTTGCAATCATGTGTCAATATATTTTGTTTGACACAAAGCCATTCCACCATCAACTTGCATAAACTGAATGCCCAAATAGTGATGCAAATGCCCCAAATCAGACATCTCAAATGAGGCATGCAAATCAGCCTTAAAATCAGCAATATGCTTCTCAATAGGACCAGTGAGCAGCATGTCGTCAACATAGACAACAATGATCAGAAGCACATCATTAACATGCTTAACATATAAAGTGCTTTCAGTTGGACTATTCTCAAAACCATGTGCAATCAGATAGGCATGTATCTTCTCATACCAAGCACGTGGTGCTTGCTTTAAACCAAATAATGCCTTCTTTAATCTGCACACCTGGTTTTCATGCCCTTTATGCACAAAGCCACGGGGCTGAAAAACATACACTTCTTCATGCAAGTCACCATTCAGAAATGTTGTTTTAATGTCCAAATGATGTACATTCCAACCATGATGGGCTGCAAGTGCACAAATGCTCCGAACAGTAGTCATACGGCATGTAGGTGCAAAGGTCTCATCAAAATCAATGCCTCTTTCCTGCACATAACCCTTTGCAACAAGCCTGGCCTTATAGCTGTCAACTGTACCATCAGGTCTATACTTCAGCTTGTATACCCACTTAGTGCCAATGGCCTTCTTGCCAGGAGGCAAGTCACATAAAGACCAAGTACCATTCTTCATTATTGCATCATATTTAGATTGCATAGTAGCCATCCAATTTTCTGAATTTTGTGCTTCATCAAACAAAACAGGCTCATTCTCATCACAGAGACTAGATGCAGCCATAGCATAGCAATCTGATGCAAAAGAGGCACTATGAGAGCCTGAACGAGTACAATATGACAGAGGTGCATCTAATTTGCTACCACACAAAGTCTGCACCAGCCATTTTGGCATAGTTTTTGCCTCCTCAATATTAGCTCTCTCATCAACTAGTGCATCATGTAAATCTGCATCAGAAATGGAATGATCTGCATCATCACATGAAAACTGCAAAGGCTGAGAAGTTGCCTCATTGGAACCAGTACTAGACTGTCCACCTGTAAAAAGACGCAGCAAAGTATCATACATGTCTTTGGAGCTAATAAATGTCTCCTTTGTACATGAAAGCAATGGCTGAATAGCATCTTCCACAAAAACAACATCACGGCTAACCAAAATGCATTTATAGACGATAGCCTTTACTTTCAGAACTATACCCAACAAAAATACATTTTACTGCTTTATCATCCAATTTTCTGCGATGTTGTTCAGGCACTAATGCATATGCCAAACAACCAAAAACACGCAGATGAGCAATAGATGGCTTGCGATCATGCCAAGCCTCATATGGAGTGATAGACTGCAGTGCTTTAGTGGGACACCTGTTTAGTACATATGCTGCAGACATGACAGCCTCAAGCCAGAAACTATGTGGTAAAGCCTGACTCTTGACCATACACCTCGCCATCTCCATGAGTGACATGTACTTTCGTTCAGCAACTCCATTCTTTTGAGGTGTATACGGCTTTGTACACTGGTGTTTTATCCCACGTTCAGCCATAAATGCATTAAAATCAGAAGACGTATATTCCCCCCCTCGATCAGAATGGAGGGTGCCCATTTTACATGCTGACATATTTTCAGCCAAAACAAAAAACTATTTGAAGCACATGAACACTTCGGACTTTGCCTTCAATGGATATACCCATGCATGCCTCGAAAAATCATCGATGAAAGTCACGAAGTAAAGAATATTCCCAAAAGAAGGTGTCTGCATAGGACCACAGACATCACTATGTACAAGCTGCAATTTTTGAGTAGCCCGAACTGAACCATCTTTTGAAAAGGATGAATGCTGCATTTTGCCCAAAATACAGCCTTCACAAACATGTTTTCGAGGTGCCTCAAGTTTGGGCAAAGAGGACACCATTTCAGATTTCTACATGCGTAGCAAACTAGCAAAATTCAGATGACCAAAGTGTGCATGCCAAAGCTTTGCATCTGACATAGCCTGAGAATCATTTACTGCACATGCCAAATCATTTACAGATCTTTCATAGTCTATGAGCTTATACAACCCATGACATAAAATGCCAGAAGCAATAATCACATCGCCATTTGAGAGATCATGAATTGTACACCCATCATCAACAAATTTCACAACCAAGCCAATCTTGGCTAATGCACAAACTGATAATAGGTTCTTCTTGATCCCTAGCACAAATAAAGCATTTGACAAAGTGAAAGAACTACCATCAGGAGTAGTCAAAATGATCTTACCAACTCTCATAATAGGATAAGAGGAGTTGTTGGCACATGCAACAGTATTCCCTGTAGGGGCAGGCTCGAGTGAAGAGAAGAAAATGCGTTGTGAGGTAATATGTTTGGTTGCTCCACTATCAAAGTACCAAACATCTGAGTCTACTGCGGACATGCACTACTCATGAGAAGATGGGTCAAAACTGCAAACAGTAGTAAAAGCCCATTCTTCTTCCTGCACAAGATTAGCAGACCCCGTTTTTGGTGTAGAGACTTGTGCAACAACCATTCCAACCTCTTTCTTCTTTGCCTCTTTTGCAGCCAGTTTTGGATAGTTCTTTATGATATGATCATTTCCTTTACAGTACTTACAAAACAATTTCTTCTTTTCTGATTTTTTCTCATCTTTGTCTTGGTTCTTCGAATGTGCAGCATTTGCAGATTTCTGCGTACTAATAGAAGAGCTCCATTTTCCTTTGCCCATCTGACTAGCAAAGAAAGCTTGATCTGCAACATGCATAATGGACCTATTCTACCTGGACTGGTCTTCCTGCAATAGAACAGAGACTAACTCCTCAAATGACAAGGCATTTGGATTGCCTTTTATCATCAACCGAAGAGTAGAAGCAAAACTCTGATATGAATCAGGAAGACCATTCAGAACGGTCTGCACAAGTGAGCTATCTGGTATAACCTCATCAGCAGAAATCAACTATTCCTTCAAGTCTTTGGTCTTAGTTAGGAAACTGTCCATAGAATCACCTTCATTCATGTGCTCACTCTCCAACTATTTTCGGAGGTAAGCAACATAAGCCTCATTCCTAGCTTGATACAATGTGGTAAGTGTATCCCAAGCATCCTTAGTTGTTCTGCAAGAGTGAATATGAGGAATAATGGCACGTTTGATAGACGAAGCTATCAATGCATGTGCCTGGGCATCTCTGCCATCCCAATGAATTTGTTCTATAGTAGGTGCAGCAGAAACCGCAGCACGAACAGGAATATGCAGAATATCACCATCTTCGACACCTTCTACATCAGCTTCAGTACCTGCAGTTGTAATAGTTGCAGGTGTGATAGGACGTTTTTCGACACCCTGCACAATGTTCCACAGTCCTTTTGCAACCAACACATGTCGCATCATATAAGCCCATAATGGGTAGTTGGTACCATCCAACTTATCCTCAACAGTCAACATACGGAATACATCACTGCTTTCAGCCATGGCTAGTGACTAAAATACCTTGATGCAGAAAATTGACTGTATCTCAAAAAGTTGAACAGAACTGCCCAGACAAATTCTGCTAGACCTGTAGCAGACTTTGGGACGCTTATATTGGCGAACAAAAACTAGTATATACCTTTGGCACAAAAAGATGAAATAGCCTGCACAAGCGCTGCGATAATGCGTTCGGAGGCCAAAACGAGCTCTGAAACACCCTAAGTATGCTCACCAAATTTCGTGCAAATCTGAGACTGCAAATGGAGGAGTGTCGACGGTGCCCTAGATGAAGGGACGACCTGCTCTGATACCAATTGTTGGAGTTAGACATCTGAGGAAGCACGCGAACAGCACAAGGAAGAAGAAGAAGCTTGGAGCACAACACACAATACTGAATGTATTACTAGAGAATGTACAAAGATAAGTAGCCCATTAGGGCAATAGGCGTATATACAAGCCGGGGGAAAAAACCTCCTAAAGAGGGAAAAAAGTGCCCCGACGGTCCTAGTGTGTTCACACACATCACTACCTAAATATATCAACACTTGTGAAGTGATAAGGAATATTTTTAGGCCACTGGGGACACCATTTTATAATAATTTGGTCCTCTAGTATTTCGGTCCATGTATGTAAATTTGTTGAGTAGTCTTGACCAAAAAGGGAGGACTGCACAATGTCCTTTGTTAATGAATGAAATAGTGTTCTTCAGTGAGCTATGCAATAGAGAGCCAGAGAAAAGTGTTGAATTGTGCTAGAATATTAGCCAATGGTGTTGTAGGCATATTTTTTTGCATATTCTAAGTAACTAATTGGTATTTTTATTATGTTCAATATTAATCTATGTATTGAAGATAAGTATACTCCAGTGTTAAGTATCTTTATAATTTAGAAGATTGTGTAAAGACAATACTATGCAAAATAGTTAGTTTAATCTTATCAATGATTCGAGACTATATAAGTCTTTTTGTTTATCGTGATCAATATTATCAGGTGCAGTAATAATCACCACACACTAGAATTGGGTATACTCTACATAGTCTAGAGGTATAGTACCGAAGAGTTATAGTACCAAAATAGGGGGCATTAGAGAAACTAAGAGATTTAGATTAATCTAGATCATCCTACCCAAGAACCCTTGGTTTACATACTCCTATCCTTAATCGGATGGAGGGAAGAGAGGTCGACATTGGAGATCCTAATAGGGAGTGGTCTTTGGATTCTACATATCGATAACAAGGTCTGGTGAAATGTACCCAAAATACAAGAGCGATAAGTAGAAGGTGCCACAGTATGAGATGCGAAATTTGCCATGATTCATAAGGAATCAAGGAAGAAAGTCTCATAATGAATGCATTTTTTTAGTATTTGATCTGCATAACATACCAGAAACTTCTTCGGTCCCTTTCGATAAAGTTTCAATGTCTATTGCAAATTTGGTCACCTTAAAAATGTTGGTGCAAGTATACAAGCCTTCACATTTGGGTTAGCATGAAAAACATTCTGTGGAAACATTTGATGGATCATGTGAATCCTAGCTTGTAACCTTTTGATCATTCACCATTATAAAAGGTTTTAACCTTGGGAGAATCTTGTAAATCCATATATCTCATGGAGTTAGGAGAAGTATGAGCTACGAACCAAATTATATGGAATAACTCCTAAATTATTGGAAGCCACCTTTTTTAGATGGAGCCAAGTTTGAATTCAAATTCAAACTCAAAAGAAACTCTTATAAAAGCCTTTGTAAAACCTTGTGATTGGGTGGCCTCATTGAGAGCTCTTCCATTGATCATTTGTAGGATTTGAGTAGCTTACACCATAGCTTACTGATTCCACTATCATTGAGAATCAATACAATGCCAATGATCTTGTATAATCATGTGCTATAATACATTTACTTCATTAAACATTTTCGTCTACTTCTCTGCTATAATTACTCAAAACAGTGAACTTTGTCTGGTCATATCTCAATGCGTTCTCAATGATTTTGGATTATCTATAGCTTGTTGGAACCAGCTTGAAGTCTATCTTATGCTATCAAAATCTCAAATCATTTAGTTCAGCCATCTGGGAGAAATTTCCATCAAACTGCTCACTAGTCATCTACTATTCAGTCCCTAAAAAGTCGGGGGTAAGCTTTGGATTGTTATATTTATTTCTCAGAGCATAGTTCATCATTTTAGATGATTCCACCTGCAATATTCAGTTATCTAAGCTAATTAAAGTAACTCAAAAGGAATTTAAACAATTGTTAATGTACTGTGAGCATTGAGCAAAAGAACAATCAGGTGTCTAGACCAAAATAGCAAGTTTTCTTACACTAGCAACTCATGAAGTAATCTATTTTGATTCAATTGTTTCAAGTATCAACTCCAAAGTACATAGGTACTTTCTTGCTGTCATTTGCAATCTAAAAGGGCCTAATATCAAACTCTGAAGTGATTTAGGTCATGTACAAAGCAAGTTTTAGCAATACCACCTCGCTTCCGTGAGGTATCCATCCATCTTTTCCAACAGTGGTATCAGAGCAAGTTGAGGTAAAATGGGAGATGGTTTCCCTTCTTTTATTGCTAAATTGTATAGGAATAATTAAACATCATGGTCCTAGAGGATGAAGAACTATTTACAAGGAAGGAGTCTCTATGGATACATATTAGGAGATGAGGAGATGCCCATATTCAGAAGCAAAGGTCAACCTACAAGAGAGGAGCTAGAAAGACTCAACTCATGGTGTGCCAAAGATGCTTTAGCAATGTCATATCTACTTAACTCTATTTCTTACTTCCTTCTTCCTCACATTAGGAATCGCAAAACGTCTCAAGAGACTTTGGATACTCTATCTGCATACTTTTCTTCCAATACAAGAGCTAGAAAAAACCAATTGTGGATTGATTTTACTACTCAAAGGAAGCAACCTAAGCAGAATGTTTCAGAGTATGTGACCAAGGTAAAAGATGTGGCTGATCAATTGGCAAGCATAGGAGAGGAGATTGAAGAGGAGCAAATAGTGAAACAAATAATCAATGGCATCAAGGCAGATGATAAGTGGGAAGCTTTCACAACTGCTATGGACCTTTACATGGACATGCAAATCCCTGATCTTACCACACTCATGGGGCAACTCTTTACCCATGAAGTCAAGCTCAAAAAAAATGGAGAACCATCAAGAGGTAACAATTCTTCTACCCTCTATGCAGATGAAGCAAAGCCAAAGGATAAAGGAAACAGCAAGAAAGTTGAAGACGAAGGTGCTACTTCTCAAGCTAACTATGTAGGGAGAGGTAGGAATTCAAGAGGAAGGGGAAGAGGAGGTAAGCAAGGTAGGGGGAGACCTTTCAACTCTCCCCCATGCAATATATGTGGACTGTCTAATCACACAATAGATGAGTGCTATAGGAACTTCAAGAACTAAAGAGGAAGAGGATTTCAAAGAGGTGGCTACTCACAATCAAGAGGAAGATTCAACCATAATCAAGGTTACAACCATGGCGACAACAACAATAACAACAACAATCATCAAGGAGGATACAAATCCAAAAAAGACTTCAACAACTATGCAGAGGATCAAAAGGATTCTCTTCTCATTATGAACATGACTTCAAAACAAGGTATGAATGATGAGCACCTCTTGTATATTGACTCAGGTTGTTCAAACCATGTAGCAGGCAATGTAGCTTACCTTTCTTATCTTGAGGAGCCCAAGGGAAAGCACCAAGTGAAGACAGGTGATGACACCAAGCATTTAGTGGTCAAGGTAGAAAATGTCAAATCTTCTTATGGGAATAGGAATATGTTGAGCAGAGTTCTTTATGTACCTACTATCACAAAGAATCTGATGAGCGTTGGACAGATAGTGGAGAAGGGTTTGCAAGTTAGGTTCAATAAATTTGGAGCTTTTATGGAGGACCCCCAATGGATTCAGAATAATAGCAAAGGGTGAAAAAACAGGTAGATTGTTTACATTTGAGCTTGAGGACACTAGAAACATTGCATTTTACAATTATAAGGATCAAACTTTGTCTGAGTTAGAGATATGGCACAAAAGATTAGGGCACATCGGTGAGAGAACCTTGAAGCAGATATGTAGAGATCAATGTGTGCTTGGGATACCTAATGTATCCAAGCAATATATGATCTATAAATGTGGTGCATGTCAGTTTGGTAAATCACACAGGTTACCCTTTCTGTGTTTGATGCCCTTGGCATCATTACCTGCAAGTATGATATCATCAACATACACACATAGGAATATCATCTCTAAATTCTCTTGACAAACAGAGAAGTATCTGCTTTGCTTATGATGAATCCTTGATCTTGAAGGTATGTGGTCGACCTATGGTTCCATGCCCTAGGTGCCTGCTTCAATCCATACAAAGCTTTGTTCAATTTGCATACATAATTTACCTTGCTTGGGTCTTCATAACCAGGACGTTGATCCATGTAAACCTCCTCTGAAATCCAGCCATTAAGAAAAGCATTTTTTTTACATCCAATTGGTACATATTCCAATTCCTTGATGCAGCCACACTTACCAATACCCTTATGGCTGTCATTTTGGCCAAAGGTGAGAAAGTCTCTTCATAATCAATTCCTTGGGTTTGTGCAAAAACCTTGTCCATAAGTCTAGCTTTATACGTGTTTATGGTTCCATCTGAGTTTCTCTTGATTTTGTAAATCCATCTAGAACCAATTACCTTCATAGATTCCTTGTTTGGCACTAGCTCCCAAGTATCATTCTCCTTGAGTGTCTCTATTTCTTCATCCGTAGCTTCCTTCCATTCTGCCTTGGTCTTTGCCTCTTCATATGATGCTAGCCCTTCAAGTGATCAATCTTTAGCAAGATAAATAGAATGCTTGGTAACTAAAGAAGTGTCATACCCATATCTGATTGTCTTCTTGCTCTCCCTTTGTGATCTTCTAATTGCTTGGTTAGATGATTCAGATATGTCCTCCAATCTCTTCATCTTGACCTTGCCTTTTGATTTCCATGCTTTGAACTCCTCCAAATTGATGGTGTCCTCATCATCTGATTTGATGTCTTCAATCTCGTTTGGCTCTTCCTTGTTGAGACTTGGAAACTCCTCTTCCAAATCATATGGCAACTTAACCTTCCTGTATTCACTTTCAAACCAAGAATCATTCTCATCAAACACAACATCTCTACTGACCATAAAACCTTTGTTGGATGGATTATAAAATCAGTACCCTTTTTTATTTGAATCATACCCTATGAATATGCACTTCTCTGCCTTAGGGTCTAGCTTACCTCTGATCTGAGATGCGATATGCACATAAGCAGCACATCCAAAGATCTTGCAATGATCACGTGATGGCCTTCTACCATGCCATGCTTCATATGGGGTCATCCCATCAAGTGATTTGGATGGTAACTTGTTAACAAGATAAGTGGCAGTAGATACACTCTCTGTCCACAAATAATTAGGTAACTTTTTCTCATTTAGCATTGACCTAGTTGTTTCAACAATCAACCTATTTCTCCTCTCCGCGATCCCATTTTGCTCAGGGGCATACCTTGTTGTAATTTTCCTTTTAATTCCTCTATCTTGCAAGAATGCATCAAACTCATTTGAGAAGTACACACCTCCTCCATCTGACATGTTTGGTTTTCCACAAGTGCAAGACACTTCTTAAAGCAACTGAACACTTCATCTTTGTGCTTCATAAAATAAAATATAGCACACCTACTAAAATCATCAATGAAAGATACATAATACCTTGAAATAGAAGGATCCTTGATTGGTCCCCACACATCTATGTGGGCAAGCTCCAAGTAGTCCTCATGCATGTAGCCTTTCTTTGAGAAGGGTAAGCTGTGAGATTTTCCAAACTGACAAGCCCCACATTTATAGATCATGTGTTTCTTGGATACATTAGGTATCCCAAGCACACATTGATCTCTACATATTTGCTTTAAGGTTCTCTCACCAATATGCCCTAATCTTTTATGCCAAATCTCAAGCTCTGACAATGTTTGATCCTTGTAATTATAAAGTGTAATATTCCTTGTATCTTCAAGTTCAATTGTAAATAGTCTACCCGTCTTTTCTCCCTTGGCAATTCTCTTGAATCCATGTTGGGGATCTTCCATAAATGCTCCATATTTGTTGAACCTAACCTGCAAATCCTTTTCCACAATCTATCCAACACTCATCAAGTTCTTGGTGATTGTAGGTACATATAGAACCTTGCTCAACAAATATCTATTTCCATCAGAGGTTTTAACATTTCCTACCTTGACCACTGAATGCTTGGTGTCATCACCTGTTTGCACTTGGTGCTTTTCCTTAGGTTCCTCAAGGTTAGAGAGAAGAACCACATTGCCTCCCACATGGCTTGAGCATCCTGAGTCAATATAGAAGAGATGTTCATCATTCATACCTTGTGTTAAAAGCACTTTTGCCAAGTCGCTTTTAATCTCGTTTCGGGTTCTTGGGGATGGTTAGGGGTCTGACAGTGCAGAGGCCCTTTATTTAGTTTTCCCAAATTAACTATTCAACTAAACAGTAACTATACTTTCAAGGCACCAACTTCCGCTACATAGTTACTATTTTTTGGTTATGATTATCTTTACATAGTAAACTTATCGTGCGAGTTAACAATCACACAATCGCACAGACTTATTAATGTGAATGTAACATTACTGTGTTAATACTTAATACTGCAATTCAACGAACATAATACAGTACTCAAGAATTCTATACATCTACACATGATCTTCTCAGCATGGTCACCCAGATAGACAGTCTGGCGAACCCGTCTCTCCTTGTCGAAGAATCATTGTAATGCCTTTTCATTAATGGGTGAAAGTTACATCTATTCGCTATGCCTTTTCGGTGCGTGCGATATATGAAAAATACAATCCAATTCTGGCGACCTAACACTGGCATGCACGGTGGAC
Source organism: Ceratopteris richardii (assembly GCA_020310875.1). NCBI lineage: Eukaryota > Viridiplantae > Streptophyta > Polypodiopsida > Polypodiales > Pteridaceae > Ceratopteris > Ceratopteris richardii. The sequence goes on from CM035411.1 coordinate 85,937,846, forward strand.
TCAGACCCGCAAAGAAAAAGAGAACTAAGGCTCATCAACTATGCCTTGTATGTACAGTGTTCTGGCTAATTTAAATGTTCGAGTGATCTTTTGTTTCAGGGAATCCAACATAATCTTCAATGTGTCTGGCTCTACCAGTTGTGCATCTGTTCTGACTGAACTTGCCGCAATAATTTGACTGATCAGTTCATCGGTCTGCGTCTGCAAAAATGTTTTTGTAAATAGAATTCATTAGCTAATGCAGCATCTCTCTACTGCTTCATATCCGCAATTTGGGCATCAATTCTGGACAATCTTTCAGCTTGAGCACCTAGCTGCTTTTCTCTACGTTCCAGCTCTTGAGCTTGATATTGGATGGTTTTGTAATACGCATCCCTTTCTTTCATAATACCTTCCATCTCCTTCTTTATTTGAAGTGTCCGACCCGTCTGTGCTTCCAATTCACGACTCTTCTGAAAGAGTGCGGCACATATGGTCTTTAATTCTTCAGTATTCTGCATGGCCAAATCTTCCGTTTCCTGTCCTTTTTGTGTCACGAGCACGAGATCTTCACGAGTTTCTTCCAATAAGTTGCCCAGAGCAATTCTAGCATCCTCTTTATCCTGCACCAATTGATTTAACTGCTTTATTTCTTCATCGCGAGTGGCTAAAAGAACATTCTTTTCATTTAACTCAGCAAGTGTTGCATCGCGTTGGGCAATCAGGTTGTCCTGCTCTGCGATCCGTGCTTGGCGTTGTTGAAGTTGAACCTGCAGATCATGGTTCTCTGCTTTTATTGCATTGGCTTCTTCCTGCAACGGAGCAATATCTGCTTCAAGCAAATCGACTTTGTCATGTAACTCTTGCCGGATATGTTCAGTTGCCAGCTTCATTTGAAGAGGTAATTGCTGGGAAAACTGGATCAAGAGACAACCCATAGATTCTAATTCATTGAACATAAGAGTCGGAGGAGGAAGAGCAGGAAGTGGTTGGGATGAAGATGCTGAGAACAATTGAGGGGAGGGTGCTGGAGAGTAGTCGGGAGAACAGGATGGAGGAGTGGGTGCGTCAGGAATTACAGTGCAAATTACAGGCGTAGAAGGTTGAAGAGGATTTGACATCAAGACTATGCTGGTTACAGTCTGATTTGTTGCCTCAGTGTTTGCGATCACTAACTCAGCATTAGAAATTACTTTTGTGATGATTTCAGCGACAATCTCCTTCACAGTTTCCTCATCCTACTGATGAGAGTCCGCCTGAGAAGAGACTTCTTCCGATTCTTCCAGGTGTGCACCATGTTCTTGCTGGTTGAGTGGAGAGGAGGGAACTGATGATTCGACATGGAGGGAAGTGGCAGTGTCATGGAAGACTTCAGTTTCGTGCCCAGCGTTGGAGCTCTGCACCTGACTTTCAGAAGGGCTAACACATCTACGTTTGCAGCGAAATAGTTAAAGCAAATCTTCATCGTCATCATCCTCGTCCTCGAGCATTTGAGTAGATTCTTCATGTAACAAGAAGGGAGCGGTTGGAGGAGGTTGCGCTGCTTGGATCACCGGAAAGAGGAAAGTAAGGATATGGGGTAAACGGGAACGAGGAAGGTCACTCTTAGCGATTTGCTTGGTAACCGTCACGCAATGACGGTGAATACGCAGGAAAAAGAAAGATGTGAAATTTACAGGCTCACGGGACGCAGTATCTATCATCAATTAGAATGGTCGAGAAATATCATATGTGCGTTGTGTAAATTCAGGGTGGCTACCAAAAATTGCAGAGCTGTAAGCTCTGGTTCAGGTCTGCAAAGAATGGCATACTCATTAGATGAGTGTCGTGGGAACAATTCTTTCATGGTGGCCACGGAAAGAAGTGGACCATTCTCCAATCCTTCCCGAGGGAGTCGAAAAGCTTCAGCAAACATAGCTAAAGTAATGACTACACGAGATGGTAAACAAGCAATGGGCCAACACTGCTCTGTAGCAGGTGTGGCGGCGATGGCAGAAATGATCTGCGCATGGAGTGGGTGACACTCCACTGAATGCCAAGGCAATTCAGCGAAGGCCAACAGACTACGAGTGCGCAAATACTCACTCACTTTTGAAGTGAGGCCTGCACGAAAGGTTGCGACATTCGTGAGTGCTTCCATGGCGCACAAGGAAACACGAGAACACAAAATACAAAGAGCGCACAATCACACAAACACAATAGCGATTATCAATAGAAAAAACAAGATTAAGCAAGAGCACGGGAAACATTAGGTAGCAAAAACCTAATCATAGCACCGTATTGGAGAGAGATCCTTCATAATTACGGCATGCATGCATAAACAAAAACAGTAACACAAGGCGGCGATTAATCATAGTTAGATACGAAAATGAGAAGATCATGGTCAGTGTTCAACCGAAATACGGGGATAAAAAGAAAAACAAGTGACACTCGAAAAAGACTAAGTATACATCATAGGTTATCAGACGGCTGGTGATATGGGTGAAGCTTAGAACCATTAATCACTTTTGGAAGGAGAACACCCATTAAGGTCGCCATCCGAAAAGTTGTTGGTCCCACTTGTTCAGCAATTCGGTATGGACCGAACCACCGTAACTTAAATTTTCTAGCAGATCTGTTGGCTTTCGCATTATAGAATAAAACAAGTTGGCCAATCGTAAAGACAGGGGTCTTGAGGAAACGATCATGAGTACGGGCTTGACGAAGCTGAACTTCTTAAAGAATCATGAAACTTTTCCAGCGGTGTTCATCCAATGATCTGAGCGCATCCAACCGAAAAAAGATTCTTCCGGTAGCAATTTCTGAGATAAGGCAACACGCAAACTCGGTATCACTACTTCCATTGGCGCAATAGCTTCCAATCCATAAGCAAGCTTAAACGGAGTTGTTCCGGTTGCCACTTTGTACGTGGTCCGGTATGCCCATAATACGGCAGGTAAGAGTTGATCCCAACGTTCCAAACATTCCAAGATCAATTTGCGAAGCATATTCAACAGAGTCTTATTGGTACTTTCAGCCAAACCATTAGCACGTGGATAGTACGGTGAGCTGAATTTATGCATAATCTAAAAAGTCTGAGTCAGTAATTGCATTAAGTTGTTTGCAAAATGTGTTCCTTGGTCCATCACTATCTCTAGAGGTAATCCATATCGAGGGAAAACATCCTTCATCAAACACTTGGCCACCGAAACAGCTGTGGCAGAACGTAAAGCCCAAGCTTCTGCCCATCTAGTGGCATAATCTGTACAAGTCAATATGTATCGATTGTTGGTGAAGGTCGTTGGTGGTGTTATTGGGCCAATAAAATCTAGACCCCACTTCTGAAAAGGCTCCAGAGGTAAGACAGGTTGCAGGGGAAAGAAGTGTCGCTGCAAGGGCTATCGAGACCGTTGACAAACATCACACTGCTGCACAAACTGAACCACATCTCTGTACATTGTAGGCCACCATAGCCCACTTTGCAAATTTTTTCAGTGAGTAAGATCAGCTACGAAGTGTCCTCCAGAGGGTAATGAATGAGCCATGGCAATAACTGATTCCGCTTCATGTGGAGGAATGCATCTAAGTAAAATACCAGTATGATCTATATAATACAGTTGTCCCATAATCAACCGGACTCGTCAACTGTAAACTGCAATTTTTTGGTGCACAGTAACGGGAGCATTAGGAGGGAGACAACCGTCAGTGAGAAAATTCATTAATGTATCATAGTATGTAGGAGCCACAGGAAGTTTTGCAAATTCTTCAAGAGTTGTCTCGGTGACGTAAATCATTGGTGTAGTGTCATCAACACCTACCGAAGACTCACCGAAATCCAGTCGAGATAGGAAATCTGCCAAGACATGTGTTGTGATGGGTCGATGAATAACTTCATAATCGAACTCCTGTAATAGTAAAACCCATCTTGCAAATCTACCACCTAAATGCTGCTGCCACTAGTGCAGCATGATCCACATGGAAAGTAAATTTACGGCCCAGCAAGTAATGCCAAAATTTCTTAACAGAGTATACCAAACCAAGACATTCTCGTTCTATCACAGAGTAATTTCTCTCCGCAGGAGTTAATCGGTGGCTCGCATAGTACATAGGCCGAAACCATTTGTCAGTTTGTTTCATGAGGACACTACCAATCGCAATATCTGACGCATCCACGAAGACATGGAACGGTCATTCCCAATCAGGTGGTTGCAGGATCGGGGCTTGCGTCAAATAAGACCTTCAACTGATCAAATGTGCTTTGGCACTCCTGAGTCCATTCATACTTCTGCGGAGCGCTGTTCATAAGCCGATTAAGTGGTGTCGCTAAATGAGCTAACCACCGTAAATGTCTGCCATGCCACCGGATTTGGCCAAGAAAGCGCATAACTTCTTTTGGTGTCTTTGGGACTGGTGCCTCCAACACGGCTGCTAATTTATCCGGATCTACCTATATTCATTGTTTAGAAAGGATATGACCAAGTAGTTTTCCACAGGAGACTGCAAAAACTGATTTGGTAGGATTCAAACATAACCGATACTCTCGGCATTTTTCAAAACAGCATCGTAAATGATACAGGTGTGCCGAAGTGGCACCAAATAAGGAAAAATCATCCAAATATACTTGCATAAACGTGGTCAAGTAAGGTGAAAAGACTTCCTACATACATCTTTGGAATGTACTCGGGGCATTCCGTAAATCGAACCACATTACGGTGCAAGCATAGACACCCCAATTAGTGATGCTTGTTGTCTTCGGTATATCCTGTTCTGTCATCCTCACTTGATTATATCCACTGTAGCCATCCAGAAAAGAATACATTTCGTGACTTGCTACCCTGTCGAGCATTGTATCTAGAAAGGGGAGAGGGAATTGATCCGGTACAGTGGCGGCATTGAGTTCTCGATAGTCGACACAGATACGCAACTGTTTATTTTTCTTCGGGACCATCACTATTGGAGAGATCCACTCAGCATGCTCAATTGGTACAATAAATCCCACCTTCAGTAAACGAACAAGTTCAGCTTTCACATGTGCCACCTAATTAGGATTCATTCTATAACTAGATTGTTTGATTGGCCTCGCATCCGGTTTGAGCACTACCCGATGTTGATAAATCCGTGGGTCAAGACCTTTCATGTCTCTATAATCCCAAGCAAAAACATATGAGAATTCACGCAGGAGTTGTACCAAATCATCTTGGAATTTCTCTGCTAATCCTGCCCTAATTTTTATTGGTCTTGGGTTGACCATGTCACCCAAATTGTACGTTACTAATTGATCCTCCGGTACATAAAATTGGCGAGGTTTCACCAAATCATCAGCTGGGTGAAACAATTGTTGTACGCTTACTTCATCCATTGCTAGGCCATCATCGGCTTCTGCTTCTCTGGTCATTGGTACAACCGTATTGTTGGAGCAAGTATATGACAAGCCTAAGTATTGGCTTGAGTCCCACAAAGTCATAGAAGAAGCCTTAAAATGAAGACAATGTAAAGTTCACTTGTGAACTACCTCTTGTAACTTTTGAGGACTTTACTTAATGTAAAAGTGAAAGAATCTTAAGTGGTTGCATCCACTTGATCAAAAAGGGAAAGAGGAGCCACGAATTTGTGATTTATGGTAGATAGAGAATCAAATCAATCACTAATTGATTGGAGAGTGATTGAGGGAAGTTAGCCTCCTAAACTCAACTATAAATAGATGGTAGTTTTAGTCGTGGTTAGAGACACCTATGTGAAGACCTCCAAGAGCTGAGCTTTATGCCATATCAAGGTGTGGTTCCAAGGCACACATATGTATAAGTAAGTCCATTGTAATTTACAAGCAATATACTTTCATTTTCATGATCATTTGAGTTCATATTTCCATGTTCTTGTGAAGTGTACTACTCACTGCCATATCTCTCAGTTTTCTCAGTGAGATTGAAGAGATGGTTTCTTTGACCTTGGTGCATCATTTTCAGTGATTTAACTTGATACCATTATCTCTATAAGTCTACTGTATGCTCACAAATTCTCATTTCATTTGGGTGTTTTTCTTCAGTTATGTTCCGTTGAAGTCAACCCTGTCTATTCATTTTCACTTCTCTTTCTGGTTCACGACTTTTTTACTCATCTTGTCAAAGTTGTTTCTCCCTTTGTACTTACTCAAATTCAATGATTTAAAGCTTTTTGGATTCAGCTTACTTTCTACTATAATTGTACAAATTTTCATAATCATTGAAGTCTTAAATCTTGAGTTATTTCATTTTTTTGCTCACTAGTCTCATTACTATAGCAGCCCGTGAAAATCGGGATGATGTCATCACTTGTTAAACATCTTTAACAGTGTGCGGTTCATTATTTTTCATGAGATTACTCTTGAAAGTTAGCTCTTTAAGTTAACTAAACTTCCCCAAGAGGAATTAAGCTAATTGCTACTGTGCTCAAAGAATTATGCAAAACACTCGACAGGTATATGAACCAAAATAGCAAGTTCTTCACCTCTGAGCTAACTCCAACTTATTTATTTTGATCTATCTTTTTGAGAGTGATCTTCCAAGGTACATAGACACATCCTTTGGCAAGCTAAAAGGGCCCACCATATACTCTTGGAGTTCATTTGGCTGGTGTAAATCAAGGATTTTGCAACACCTCTTCATTTTCAAGCACATACCTATCCGTCTCTTCCCATTGGTATCAGAGCAAGGTTGGACAACATGGCAGATGGATTTCCTTCATCAATTGACAACTTGGATAGAGGTAACTACTCAGCTTGGTCATTAAGGATGGAAGCGTATCTCCAAGGTAGAATTTTATATGGTTATGTGGCTGGAGATGAAGTTATGCCAAGTTTCAGGAACAAAAGTCAACCAACACAAGAAGAGCAAGAAAGATTGAGCACATGGTGCTCCAAGGATGCACTTGCAAGGTCTTATCTCCTCAACTCTATCTCAGATTTTTTGTTGCCTCACATTAGAAGTTGTAAGACATCTCGGGAAGTGTGGGATGCACTTGAAGCTTTCTTCTCTTCAAGTACTAAAGCTAGGAAGCATAAACTATGGCTGGATTTCACAACTCTCAAGAAGGCTCCCAAACAAAATGTGACTGATTTTGTCACAAAGCTCAAGGACATAGCAGATCAGTTGGGAATCATGGAAGAGGTAATAGATGAAGAGCAAATTGTAAGGTAGGTCATCAATGGCTTGAAGGCAGATGACAAGTGGGAAGCATTCACCACAGCTATGGATTTGTACATGGACATGCATGTACCTGATTTCAATACACTCATTGGACAACTACTTACTCAAGAGGCAAAGCTTATCAAAAATGGAGAAAGCTCTAAAGGTAATCAATCTTCAGCTTTATACACTGATAAAAGCAAGTCCAAAGATAACAAAGGAGAGGCAAAGATAGTGGATGATGAAGCAGGTACATATCAAGCTAACTATGCATGGTAGAGGAAGACATGGTAGAGGTAGACGAAGAGGAGGTAGACAAGGCAAGGGAAGATCCCAAGACTCCAACTCATGTTCTATTTGTGGATTAACTAATGATACAACTGAAAATTGCTTTAGGAATTCCAGGAATCAAAGAGGGAGAGGATACAATAGAGGAAGTTATGGCTACTCAAGAGGAAGGTTCAACAATTATCATGGCAACTACAACAACTACAATCATTCAAACTATCAAGGAGGCTACAAAGGAAGGAGAGACTTCAATAACTACACAGAAGACTCAAACAAAGAGGATTCATTATTGATCATGAACATGGCTATGCCACAAGGTAAATCTGATGAGCATGTTTTCTACATAGAATCATGTTGTTCAAATCATGTGGCAGGAAATGTGGCACTCCCATCAAATTTAGAAGATCCAAGGAATAAGCATGAGGTATAAACAAGAGATGACACAAAACATCCTGTGGAGAAAATACGCAATGTCAAAGCACCTGATGGAAACATCAACCTACTCAGTAAGGTACTCTATGTCCCTACCATTACAAACAATTTGATAAGTGTTGGGTAGATAGTAGAGAAAGGGTTGCAAGTCAGGTTCACAAAAGCAGGAGCATTTGTTGAAGATCCAAGTCAAGGATTCAGAAGAATTGCAAAAGGTGAAAAAACAGGTAGATTGTTCACATTTGGATTACAAGACACTAGAAACATTGCTCTCTTTAATTATGGTAGTCAGACACTCACAAAATAGGAAGTATGGCACAAAAGGTTAGCACATATTGGTGAAAGGTCATTAAAGCAAATTTGCAGGGACCAAAGTGTACTTGGACTCCCTAATTTGTCAAAACAACATATGATTTATAAGTGTAGTGCATGTCAATTTGGAAAGTCTCACACGTTACCATTCATGAAGAAAGGTTATATGCATGGAGATCTCTTGGAGTTGGTTCATACAGATGTATGGGGACCTAGCAAGGAAGCTTCAATATCTGGATCAAGGTATTATGTCTCCTTTATTGATGATTGTAGCAGATGGACTATCCTATTCTTTATGAAACACATAGATGCAGTTTTTTCATGTTTCAAAAGATATTTGGCTCTTGTGGAGAATCAAACAAGTAAATCACTAAAAAGGCTAAGGTTAGATGGAGGGGGAGAATACTTCTCCCATGAGTCTTATTCTTTTCTTCAAGGAAGAGGAATCAAAAGAGAGGTAACTACAAGGTACACTCCTGAGCAAAATGGAGTGGCAGAAAGGAGGAATAGGACAATTGTTGAAGCTGCAAGGCCCATGTTAAATGAAAAGCATTTGCCTAATTATCTATGGGCTGAGGCTGTATCTACAGCCACTTACTTGATTAACAGGTTGCCTTCAAAATCCCTTGATGGGATGACTCCATATGAGGCTTGGAATGGAAGAAGACCTAGCTTAGATCATTGTAAGATTTTTGGATGTATCTCTTTTGCTCATGTTCCTTCACAGGTTAGAGGCAAGATGGATCCAAAGGCAAAAAGGTGTGTATTTATTAGATATTACAACAATCAAAAGGGTTACAGGTTATACAACCCTACCAACAAAGGATTCTTGGTAAGCAGAGATGTAGTTTTTGATGAAAACAATTCATGCTATGAAGATTCATACAGGAAGATCAATTTACCATATGATCTTGAAGAAGATTTTCCAAAAATTGGTAGAGAACAACCAAAGATTGAAGAAAAAGACACCTCGGAGGATGGTGAAGAATCTCAGATGGAAAAGGTCAAAGCATGGAAGTCTAAAGGTAAAGCAAAATTGCATGAACTTGGACATGAGGCAGAATCATCACATCATGGCCTAAGAAGATCTATGAGGGAAAAGAAAAAACCAGAAAGGTATGGATTTGACACCTCATTAGTAACTAAACATTTTATCTACATAGCACAGGACATAAATCAAGAGGAGCCATCATCATTTGAAGAGGCCAAAAGCAAAAACAGAATGGAAGCATGCAATGAAGGAAGAGATTGAAGCACTTGAGGAAAACAACACTTGGGATTTGGTGCCCAAGACTTCATCCATGAAGTTAATAGGCTCAAGATGGGTCTATAAACTCAAGAAGAATTCTGATGGTTCCATTAACAGGTATAAGGCAAGGCTTGTAGCAAAAGGCTTTGCACAAACTCAAGGAATTGATTATGAGGATACCTTCTCTTCTGTGGCAAAGATGCCTACTATTAGGGTTTTGCTTAGTATTGCCTCTTCCAAGAATTGGAAGATACTTCAACTAGATGTAAAGAATGCATTCTTGAATGGTTGGATAACAGAAGAGGTATATATGGCACAACCACCTGGTTTTGAGAATCAAGTTTATCCATATTATGTGTGTAAACTTAACAAAGCATTGTATGGTCTCAAGCAAGCTCCAAGAGCTTGGAATTTTAGGCTTGTTTCATTCTTGCAGGACAAAGGCTTTCAACCAAGCAAGGCAGATCCTTCACTCTTTATTAAAAAGGGTAATTCTAAGATCATCTACCTATGTGTATATGTAGATGATATTATATTGACAAGAAATGATGCAGATGGTATGAAGAAGATCAAAGATTAGATGAGAGAAGAGTTCAAGATAAGTGATTTGGGTTCACTTACCTACTTCCTAGGTTTGGAAGTTGTCTACAAAGATCATGGTTTGTTTCTCACTCAAAGAAAGTACATTAAGGACATGTTGGCAAAATTCAAGATGCAAGATTGTAAGATTGCAGGTACTCCAATGGAGGTCAATCACAAATTGAGCTCATATGAAGGTGAACTCATAGAGGACATCACATCATATCAAAGTCTAGTGGGGAGTCTCAACTATGCCACATTGACAAGAGTAGATATATGTTACAGTGTGAGTGTGCTAAGTCAATTTATGCACACACCAAGGAAACCACACATGGATGCTGCCAAAAGGATTCTCAAGTATCTCAAAGGAACCATAAATGAAGGAATTTATTATCCTTATGTATCTAATTTAGGTTTGAAGCTATTTTCTGATGCAGATTGGGCTGGCTCCAAGGAAGATAGAAGGAGCACTTCAAGTTGTCCTACCTTTGCAGGTTCAAAGCTTATTTCATGGTCATCCAAGAAGAAACCCACAATTGCTCTCTCTTCTACTGAAGCTGAATATAGAGGTCTTGCCATAACTACACAAGAAGCTATGTGGATGAAGACATTATTCAAAGATCTTGGATTGGAGTTTGGAACTCCAACTATTTATGGTGACAATATGAGTTTTATTCATTTGGCTACTAATCCTATTTTTCATGCAAGGACTAAACATATTGAAGTTCATTATCACTATATAAGAGAGAATGTTCTAAGCAAAGAGATTCAAATATCATATGTGTCCACTCATCAACAATGTGCAGATATTCTAACCAAAGCATTGGATGGTACAAAGCTTTGCAAATTCAAGGCTATGATTGGTTTACAGGTAATCTTGGAAGATTGAAGACCTCAGCATACTTGGCTTGAGGGGGAGCTGTTGCAGCAAGTATATGACAAGCCTAAGTATTGGCTTGAGTCCCACAAAGTCATAGAAGAAGCCTTAAAATGAAGACAATGTAAAGTTCACTTGTGAACTACCTCTTGTAACTTTTGAAGACTTTACTTAATGTAAAAGTGAAAGAATCTTAAGTGGTTGAGTCCACTTGATCAAAAAGGGAAAGAGGAGCCACCAATTCGTGATTTGTGGTAGATAGAGAATCAACTCAATCACTGATTGATTGGAGAGTGATTGAGGGAAGTTAGCCTCCCAAACTCAACTATCAATAGATGGCAGTTTTAGTTGTGGTTAGAGAGACCTATGTGAAGACCTCCAAGAGTTGAGCTTTATGCCATATCAAGGTGTGATTCCAAGGCACACATATGTATCAGTAAGTCCATTGTATTGTACAAGCAATATACTTTCATTTTCATGATCATTTGAGTTCATATTTCCATGTTCTTGTGAAGTTTACTACTCACTTCCATATCCCTCAGTTTTCTCAGTGAGATTGCAGAGATGGTTTCTTTGAGCTTGGTGCATCATTTTCAGTGATTTAACTTGGTAAAGTTAGCTCTATAATCTACTGTATGCTCACAAATTTTCATTTCATTTGGGTGTTTCAATCTTCAGTTATGTTCAGTTGAAGTCAACCCTATCTGTTCATTTTCACTTCTCTGTCAGGTACCCGACTTTTTTACTCATCTTGTCAGAGTTGTTTCTCCGTTTGCACTTACCTAAATTCAATTATTTAAAGCTTGTTGGATTCAGCTTACTTTCTACCATAAGCACACAAATTTCATAATCATTGAAGTCTTAAATCTTGAGTTATTTTATTTTTTTGCTCACTGGTCTCATTACTATAGCAGCCCGTGAAAATCGAGATGATGTCATCACTCGTTAAATATCTTTCTCAGTGTGTGGTTCATTATTTTTTATGAGATTACTCTTGAAAGTTAGCTCTTTAAGTTAACTAGACTTCTCGAAGAGGAATTAAGCTAATTGCTGCTGTGCTCAGAGAATTATGCAAAACACTGGACAGGTGTATGAACCAAAATAGCAAGTTCTTCACCTCTGAGCTAACTCCAACTTATCTGTTTTGATCTATCTTTTTGAGAGTGATCTTCCAAGGTACATAGGGTGTCTAACACATTCATTGGCAAGATAAAAGGGCCCACCATATACTCCTGGAGTTCATTTGGCTGGTGTAGATCAAGGATTTTGCAACACCTCTTCATCTTCAAGCACATACCTATCTATCTCTTCACAGAGCCGGACTCCAATTGTCTGCTACAGATTAGAAATCCACGGTACCTAATGGGATCAGATCCTTATTGGTCTTGAGGAAAGCCTCTTCCTCATCATCAGATAGCCCATCCAACATATGGACTGGCTCTGCTACATATGGCTATGCGTGTAGATCACAGGGTTGCATAGCATCCAGTGCAACTACATATTCTTGGTGATTGTTTTAAAAATTAACTCTTGAGCTGACCAATCCTGCACAACTTTGGCTTGCTTGAGCCATGGTCGACCAAAAAGTAAGTTGTAGTCGGGGCTAGATTTAGGTAACTCAGGACTACGAAAGTCATATTAAATGTAGTTCCCGGCACGGTTATCGAGATGTTATGTACTAAGCCCAGCGGATGGACTCATGATTGGTCTGCCATTCGCACAAAAAATTGTACGGGTTCAATTTGGGTCCAACCCAATTTCTTGCAGAGTGTGGTTGTTGCAATATTCACACCAGACCCGCCATCAATTAAAACTTGGGTAATCTTCTGGTTTTTATACCAGACGGTGATCAATGGGACTGAATGATCCACCATAGAATCCATCTCCGGTTCTATGGTCGCAGTCGCCGGAGTACATGAAGGTCCGGGACTAACCTGCTGTTGGAATTGTTGTCTTACTCCTAGAATTAAGGCGAGCAACTGTCCCAAAGGGAGTGTGATTGAAGCCTTAGATATGACGTCCCATACTTGATCTGTTTGGGTTGTGGTTATCACCGATTGTGGTGGTGATTCTAATGTTGTTGGGGTAGAATTCTATTCATTCGATCTTGCCTGTGGCAGAGGAACCTGTGTTACCGGAATTGGATCAAGAAACACAATCGGCTCCTTAGTTGTCCATTGACTAGACTTTGCAAACATCCGCTGCTGCTCATGAATTCCAGGCTCGAAAACTTCAGCTACTGGTTGCAATTGTTTACCTGATCTTGTCTGAACTACGACTGCTAGTGACTCAACTGGGGAAATATAAACCATGTTAGTCATCGGATTTTGGCGTTCCTTCTTCCTTTTGTCGTACTCTACTGCTTCCTTGCAAAATCTACGGATATGGCCAACCTCACCACAAAAATGGCACCGAGGGGATTCCGCCGATGTACCTGCCTACCATCGATTTTGATTAAAGTTTTAACCTAGTTCCTGTATTATAGCATTTATGGCCACTCTACCCTGCACCTTTGGATTATATGCACAGGTTTCTGTTGAGTGTCCTGTTGTGTTACAGATGGCACAATACATCTGGTTGAGGGCACATGTAGAACTGGTGTGACCTGGATTCTTGCACTTTGTACAATACACCTGTTTGGATGGATCACCAGCTACGTTCTTACTTGCTTTCAACCATTCTAGGTCCTCCGTAAAACCTCCAACTTTGTGCTCCAACTGTAAGGCCATCGCAATTACAGCGTCCAATGTCATTCCGCCCACACAGCGAATGATCATGATTTGTCTTAACTGTGGGTTCAGTCCGTTAATGAACCATTGTGTTATGACATCATCTGGCAGATTGGCATGTGCAGGAGGTAGCTGCCTTAAGTGAGTTCTAAACAGTGTCGCATACTCCTGGACACTCTGGTGTGGTTTCTGCCGATTGTTCTGCAAATAGTCAAAGATTTCTGCAGGGTTCTTCTTCAAATAAAACCTCTGTAAGAACACGTCTCTCACATCATCATAGTTACCGAAATGATTAATATCATATTCAATCAACCAACTTGCTGCTTGTTGGTGTAAGTAGCAAGCCTACACATTTGGCTTCAGAACCATCATGAAGACTTCCCATGTATGAAGAACCATAGGAACACATGCTTATAGGTTATTACCAATTTACCTTATGTAAAAGTCTAAATGACTTGGAATCTTCATGTTACACATACTTGATTGATTCGTAGAAAAGAAGAACATATGATTGAGAGAATATCTCCATACTTTTAGATGCTTGATTGTAGGGAGCCAAAGATTTGAATTTGAATTCAAATCCATAATCATTATGTATAAAAGTGTTCAAGAAAAGTCACGGGGAGTGTGAGATCCTCCGAGCTACATTCTTCCATCAATTGAGTGTGTGTGAGAGCTACACCATAGCCTACACCTCTCTACCTCATTAGGCAATGCTTAGCATGCCAATGAATTTGTAAACCAATGTGAATTAATACATACATTTACATCTATCACTTCTGTGTTCTCTGAGTTTCTACCTTCAAGTCTATCAACTTCAAAGAGGCATATCTCAGTGCCTACTTCACGAACTCGAGTGATTCAAAGCTTGGTGGATCCAGCTCAAAGCATACTACAAGCATACAAAGTTTGAAGCAACTTGATTCAGCCAATCTCAAGAAATCGCCATCAAAGTGCTCACTGGTATTTGTCTGCATACTTCCTAAAAAGTCGGGGATGTCCATAAATTTGCTAAAGTTATTTCTCCTAGTATAGTTTATCATTTTGAATGATTCCACTTGCAAATGGTAGCTTACTAAGCTAATAGAATACCTCTAGAAGGAATTTTGCCAATTGTAAGTGTACTGGTCATACTGAGTGAAAGACTGAGCAGGTATCAACACCAAAATAGAAAGTTTTCTAGCTTTGTGATTCACAAACTCATCTGTTTTGATCAAGTCATTACTCAAACCTTGTCCAAAGTACATATAGCATTTCTTGGTATCATTTGGAAGCTAAGGGTGTCTACTAATCATATCTGGAGTCACTGAGGGCTGGTGCAAAGCAGGATTAGCAGCACCTACTTAATCTTCTGGAGGATCCATCCATCTTTCCCAATAGTGGTATCAGAGCAAACAAGGTAACATGGGAGATGGTTTTCCTTCATTCATTGATAAATTGAACAGGAACAATTATCAAGCTTGGTCTCTGAGGATGAAGACCTATCTACAAGGAAGAAGTCTATTTGGATTCATCTCAGGAGATGAGGAATTGCCCTCATTCAAAGCAAGGGGTCTACCCACCAAGGAAGAACAAGAAAGACTCAATACATGGTGTGCAAAAGATGCATTGGCAAGGTCTTATCTTCTTAACTCTATATCTGATTTCCTTTTACCTCACATCAGGAATTGTAAGACTTCCCAAGAAACTTGGGAAACCTTGTCATCATATTTTTCATCTAATACAAGGGCCAGGAAGAATCAATTGTGGATTGAATTCACAACCCTTAGGAAGCAACCAAAACAATCAGTCTCAGAATTTGTGACCAAGATCAAGGATGTGGCAGACCAATTAGCAAGCATAGGAGAGGAGATTGAAGAGGAACAAATAGTAAGGCAAGTAACCAATGGACTAAAGGCAGATGATAAGTGGGAAAGCTTCACCACTGCAATGGATCTCTACATGGACATGCATACCCCAGATCTCACAACTCTGATGGGCCAACTATTTACACATGAAGCAAAGTTCACAAAGGTTGGATATACATCTAAAGGTAACACTCCTTCTGCCCTATATACTGATAAAAAGACTAAAGACAAAGGTAAAGGTAAAAAGCAAGAAGATGAAGGTTCTACCTCCCAAGCCAACTATGCAGGGAGAGGTAGATCTTCAAGAGGCAGGGGCAGAGGAGGTAAGCAAGGTAGGGGGAGACTCTACAATTCACCACCATGCAACATTTGTGGACTGTCTAACCACACCACAGATGAGTGCTACAGAAACTACAAAAATCAGAGAGGAAGAGGCTATCAAAGAGGTGGATACTCTCAAGGCAGAGGAAGGTTCAACCAACACCAAGGCTACAATGGCTACAACAATTACAACAACAACCATAATGGTAACTACCAAGGAGGATTCAGAAATAGGAAAGACTACAACAACTACACAGAGGAGCAAGATGACTCTCTATTGATCATGAATATGACTTCCAAGTCAGGTATCAATGATGATCATCTATTTTATATTGATTCAGGGTGTTCTAATCATGTAGCTGGCAATGTGGCACTACTCTCTGATCTTGAGGAACCAAAGGGCAAACATCAAGTACAGACAGGTGATGATACTAAGCATTCTGTAATAAAGATTGGAAATGTAAAAACTTGTAATGGTAACCAGAACCTATTGAGCAGGGTACTTTATGTACCAACCATTACCAAAAACTTAATGAGTGTTGGTCAGATTGTGGAGAAAGGTTTGCAGGTCAGGTTCAATCAACATGGAGCATATGTGGAGGACCCAAGACATGGATTCAAAAGGATAGCCAAGGGAGAAAAATCAGGTAGATTATTTACTTTTCAGCTAGAAGATACAAAAAACATTGCTTTATACAATTACAAGGATCAAACACTTTCAGAAACTAGAAATATGGCACAAAAGATTAGGTCACATAGGTGAAAGGACCTTAAAGCAAATGTGCAGGGACCAATGTGTGCTTGGGATACCTAATGTATCCAAGCAACACATGATTTACAAATGTGGTGCTTGTCAGTTTGGTAAGTCTCACAGATTGCCCTACTCAAGGAAAGGTTTTATGCATGAAGACTACCTAGACTTGGTGCACACAGATGTTTGGGGACCTAGCAAGGATCCCTCCATTTCAGGATCAAGGTACTATGTGTCTTTCATTGATGATTATAGCAGATGGACTGTGTTATACTTTATGAAACACAAGGATGAAGTGTTTAATTGTTTCAAAAGATATCTTGCACTAGTTGAAAATCAAACAGGAAGGAGGTGAATACTTCTCAAATGAGTTTGAGGACTTCTTGCAGGAAAGAGGCATCAAAAGGGAGATAACCACAAGGTACTCACCTGAACAAAATGGGGTAGCTGAAAGAAGGAATAGGCTTATTGTTGAAACAGCTAGGTCCATGCTTAATGAAAAGAAGTTGCCAAATTATCTTTGGGCAGAGAGTGTATCTACTGCCACCTATCTCATAAACAGGTTGCCATCAAAGTCACTTGATGGAATGACACCTTATGAAGCTTGGCATGGTAAGAGACCATCATTGGATCATTACAAAATCTTTGGTTGTGTAGCATATGTGCATATTCCCTCACAGGTAAGAGGAAAGTTAGATCCAAAAGCAGAAAAATGTATTTTTCATTGGTTATGACTTGAATCAAAAAGGGTATAGATTCTACAACCCAACCAATAAAGGGTTCAAGGTAAGCAGAGATGTCATCTTTGATGAGAATGACTCATGGTATGAGAATGATTGCAGGAAGGTTAGTCTACCCTATGATTTGGAAGAGGAGTTTCCAAAACTCTCAAGTGAGGAACCAATCCAGAAGGAAGACTCAAGTTCAGAAGATGATGACACAATCAATCTTGAAGAATTCAAGGCATGGAAGTCCAGAGGCAAGATGAAAATGAAGAAGCTTGAGGATATACCAGAATCTTCAACTCAAGCAATAAGAAGATCTCAGAGAGAAAGTAAGAAGCCTATCAGATATGGGTATGATACATCTCTTGTAACTAAGCATTCAATTTATCTTGCAAAGGACTTGTTAAGTGAAGAACCAGGTTCATATGAAGAGGCAATCACCAAACCAGAATGGAAAGGAGCTATGGATGAAGAAATAGAAGCTCTCAAGGAGAGTGACACATGGCACTTGGTACCCAAGAAGGACTCTATGAAGGTGATAGGATCCAGATGGATCTACAAACTAAAGAGGAACTCTGATGGTACAATCAACAGGTACAAAGCTAGGTTGGTAGCCAAGGGTTTTGCACAAACCCAAGGCATTGATTATGAGGAGACATTTTCTCCTGTGGCTAAGATGCCAACAATCATATTATTGGTGAGTGTAGCTGCATCAAAAAATTGGAACATGTACCAATTAGATGTCAAGAATGCTTTCTTGAATGGATGGATATCTGAAAAAGTCTACATGTCACAACCACATGGCTATGAAGACCCTAAGAAGGTAAATTATGTTTGTAAATTGAAGAAGGCTCTATATGGATTGAAGCAGGCACCTAGGGCATGGAACTACAGGCTGACAACATACCTCCAAGACCAAGGGTTTACTATGAGCAAGGAAGATACTTCATTGTTTATCAAAAGGAGCAATTCAGAGGTAATCTATCTCTGTGTTTATGTTGATGACATCATCATTACAGGTAATGATGTCCAAGGAATCAGAAGTATCAAAAACTAGATGATGAAGGAGTTCAAGATCAATGATCTTGGATTATTGAAATACTTTCTAGGACTTGAATTGGTTTATACTAATTCAGGTATATATATCACTCAGAAAAAATATGTACAAGACATGTTGAAGAAGTTTAACCTGCAGGATGCAAAAATCTCAAGTACTCCAATGGAAGTCAACCTAAAGCTAAGTGCTCATGAAGGGGATGAAGTTCAAGACATTACAGGATATCAAAGTATGGTAGGTAGTTTGAATTATGCTACCTTGACCAGAATTGACATAGCATATGGAGTTAGTGTGCTAAGTCAATTCATGCACAAACCAAGGGCACCTCACCTTGAGGTTGCAAAGAAGATCTTGAAGTATCTAAAGGGAACTCAGAACCATGGTTTGTACTTTCCTTATACATCAGATATTGACATTAAAGTGTATTCAGATGCAGATTGGGCAGGATGCAAGGATGATAGGAGGAGCACATCAGGATACTTATCTTTTGCAGGTGATAAACCTATTTCTTGGTCAGTCAAGAAACAACCAACAGTGGCATTGTCATCCACTGAAGCAGAGTATAGAGGGCTAGCCAATGCCACTCAAGAAGCTATTTGGTTAAAGCTTTTGTATACAGAGCTAGGCCTATACACTAGGCCCCCAGTTATCTTTGGAGACAACACAAGCTCTCTTCACCTTGCAGCTAATCCAATATATCATGCTAGAACAAAACACATAGAGGTTCATTACCACTATGTGAGAGAGAAGTTGCTAAGCAAGGATATTCAGTTGACCTATGTGTCTACTAATATGCAATGTGCAGATTTACTCACTAAAGCTTTGGATGGAAACAAATTATGCAGATTCAAATCCATGATTGGATTGCAGGATGTGATTGAAGATTGAAGATGAAGACTTAAGCCAAAGTGTTTGGCTTGAGGGGGAGCTGTTGGTGTAAGTAGCAAGCCTACACATTTGGCTTCAGAACCATCATGAAGACTTCCCATGTATGAAGAACCATAGGAACACATGCTTATAGGTTATTACCAATTTACCTTATGTAAAAGTCTAAATGACTTGGAATCTTCATGTTACACCTACTTGATTGATTCGTGGAATATAAGAACATATGATTGAGAGAATATCTCCATACTTTTAGATGCTTGATTGTAGGGAGCCAAAGATTTGAATTTGAATTCAAATCCATAATCATTATGTATAAAAGTGTTCAAGAAAAGTCGCGGGGAGTGTGAGATCCTCCGAGCTACATTCTTCCATCAATTGAGTGTGTGTGAGAGCTACACCATAGCCTACACCTCTGTACCTCATTAGGCAATGCTTAGCATGCCAATGAATCTGTAAACCAATGTGAATTAATACATACATTTACATCTATCACTTCTGTGTTCTCTGAGTTTCTACCTTCAAGTCTGTCAACTTCAAAGAGGCATATCTCAGTGCCTACTTCACCAAATCGAGTGGTTCAAAGCTTGGTGGATCCAGCTCAAAGCATACTACAAGCATACAAATTTTGAAGCAACTTGATTCAGCCAATCTCAAGAAATCGCCGTCGAAGTGCTCACTGGTATTTGTCTGCATACTTCCTAAAAAGTCGGGGATGTCCATAAATTTGCTAAAGTTATTTCTCCTGGTATACTTTATCATTTTGAATGATTCCACTTGCAAATGGTAGCTTAATAAGCTAATAGTAGAATACC
Organism: Ceratopteris richardii; assembly: GCA_020310875.1. Taxonomy (NCBI): domain Eukaryota; kingdom Viridiplantae; phylum Streptophyta; class Polypodiopsida; order Polypodiales; family Pteridaceae; genus Ceratopteris; species Ceratopteris richardii. The sequence continues at coordinate 85,957,831 of CM035411.1, forward strand.
TCTAGAAGGAATTTTGCCAATTGTAAGTGTACTGGTCATACTGAGTGAAAGACTGAGCAGGTATCAACACCAAAATAGAAAGTTTTCTAGCTTTGTGATTCACAAACTCATCTGTTTTGATCAAGTCATTACTCAAACCTTGTCCAAAGTACATATAGCATTTCTTGGTATCATTTGGAAGCTAAGGGTGTCTACTAATCATATCTGGAGTCACTGAGGGCTGGTGCAAAGCAGGATTAGCAGCACCTACTTAATCTTCTAGAGGATCCATCCATCTTTCCCAACACTGCTTCATTAACCAATGTGGCCTGAAATACAATGGCCGTGTACGCCGGATCTGGTGGATGCTTCAACATTGCATAACTGATCTCAAATGTGTGAACATGTGCATTGGGGTCATCCCTTAAAACCCACCGAATTTCGTATATGTCACCCCATTCAGAACCGGTCGAGGTGGAATGATTGGCTATGGCTGCCGCTATTTGTGAAGAGATGGATAGGTATGTGCTTGAAGATGAAGAGGTGTTGCAAAATCCTTGATCTACACCAGCCAAATGAACTCCAGGAGTATGTGGTGGGCCCTTTTAGCTTGCCAATGGATGTATTAGAAACCCTATGTATCTTGGAAGATCACTCTCAAAAAGATAGATCAAAATAGATAAGTTGGAGTTAGCTCAAAGGTGAAGAACTTGCTATTTTGGTTCATACACATGTCCAGTGTTTTGCATAATTCTCTAAGCAGATCAGCAATTAGCTTAATTCCTCTTGGGGAACTCTAGATAACTTAAAGAGCTAACATTCAAGAGTAATCTCATCAAAAATAATGAACCACACACTGAGAATAAGTTTTAACAAGTGATGATATCATCCCGATTTTCACGGGCTGCTACAGTTTGAGACCAGTGAGCAGCCAAATAACCATAACTCCAGATTTATGAAACCGCTGATTAGGAAACTTTGTATGCTTATACTAGACACTATGCTGAATCCCATAAGCTTTAAATCATTGAATTTGGATAAGTACACACTGAGAAACAGCTCTGACAAGATGCATAAAAACGTCGGGTACCTGATAGAGAAGTAAAAATGACAGACAGGGTTGATTTCAACTGAACATAACTGAACATTGCAATACCCAAATGAAATAAAATTTTGTGAGCATATATTAGACTTATAGAGATAACTTTACCAAGTTAAATCACTGAAAATGATGCACCAAGCTCAGAGAAACAATCTCTGCAATCTGACTGCAAAAATTGAGAGATATGGCAGTGAGTAGTACACTTCACAAGAACATGGAAATATGAACTCAAATGATCATGAAAATGAAAGTATATTTCTTGTACAATACAATCGACTTACTGATACATATGTGTGCCTTGGAATCACACCTTGATATGGCATAAAGCTCAGCTCTTGGAGGTCTTCACATAGGTCTCTCTAACCATGACTAAAACTGCCATCTATTTATAGTTGAGTTTGGGAGGCTAACTTCCCTCAATCACTCTCCAATCAATTAGTGATTGATTTGATTCTCTACCTACCACAAATCACGAATTCGTGGCTCCTCTTTCCCTTTTTGATCAAGTGGACTCAACCACTTAAGATTCTTTCAATTTTACACTAAGTAAACTCTTCAAAAGTTACAAGAGGTAGTTCACAAGTGAACTTTACATTGTCTTCATTTTAAGGCTTCTTCTATGACTTTGTGGGACTCAAGCCAATACTTAGGCTTGTCATAGACTTGCTCCAACAGCTCCCCCTCAAGCCAAGTATGCTAGAGGTCTTCAATCTTCCAAGATTACCTGTAAACCAATCATAGCCTTGAATTTGCAAAGCTTTGTACCATCCAATGCTTTGGTTAGAATATCTCCACATTGTTGATGAGTGGACACATATGATATTTGAATCTCTTTGCTTAGAACCTTCTCTCGTACATAGTGATAATGAACTTCAATATGTTTAGTCCTTGCATGAAAAATAGGATTAGCAGCCAAATGAATAGAACTCATATTGTCAATAAAAATAGTTGGAGTTCCACATAGCTTCTTGTGGAGCAATGTCTTCATCCACATAGCTTCTTGTGTAGCTATGGCAAGACCTCTATATTCAGCTTCAGTAGAAGAGAGAGCAACTGTGGGTTTCTTCTTGGATGACCATGAAATAAGCTTTGAACCTGCAAAGGTAAGATAACCTGAAGTGCTCCTTCTATCTTCCTTGGATCCAGCCCAATCTGCATCAGAAAATAGCTTCAAACCTAAATCAGATACATAAGGATAATAAAGTCCTTCATTTATGGTTCCTTTGAGATACTTGAGAATCCTTTTAGCAGTATCCATATGTGGTTTCCTTGGTGTGTGCATAAATTGACTTAGCACACTCACACTGTAACATATATCTACTCTTGTCAATGTGGCATAGTTGAGACTACCCACTAGACTTTGATATGATGTGATGTCCTCTATGAGTTCACCTTCATGTGAGCTCAATTTGTGATTGACCTCCATTGGAGTACCTGCAATCTTACAATCTTGCATCTTGAATTTTGCCAACATGTCCTTAATGTACTTTCTTTGAGTGAGAAACAAACCATGATCTTTGTAGACAACTTCCAAACCTAGGAAGTAGGTAAGTGAACCCAAATCACTTATCTTGAACTCTTCTCTCATCTGATCTTTGATCTTCTTCATACCATCTACATCATTTCCTATCAATATAATATCATCTACATATACACATAAGTAGATGACCTCAGAGTTACTCTTTTTAATAAAGAGTGAAGGATCTGCCTTGCTTGGTTGAAAGTCTTTGTCCTGCAAGAATGAAGCAAGTCTGAAATTCCAAGCTCTTGGAGCTTGCTTGAGACCATACAATGCTTTGTTAAGTTTACGCACATAATCAGGATAAACTTGATTCTCAAAACCAAGTGGTTGTGCCATATATACCTCTTCTGTTATCCAACCATTCAAGAATGCATTCTTTACATCTAGTTGAAGTATCTTCCAATTCTTGGAAGAGGCAATACTAAGCAAAACCCTAATAGTAGGCATCTTTGCCACAGGAGAGAAGGTCTCCTCATAATCAATTCCTTGAGTTTGTGCAAAGCCTTTTGCTACAAGCCTTGCCTTATACCTGTTAATGGAACCATCAGAATTCTTCTTGAGTTTATAGACCCATCATGAGCCTATTACCTTCATGGATGAAGTCTTGGGCACCAAATCCCAAGTGTTGTTTTCCTCAAGTGCTTCAATCTCTTCCTTCATTGCATGCTTCCATTCTGTTTTTGCTTTGGCTTCTTCAAATGATGATGGCTCCTCTTGGTTTATGTCTTGTGCTATGTAGATAGAATGTTTAGTTACTAATGAGGTGTCAAACCCATACCTTTCTGGTTTTTTCTTTTCCCTCATAGATCTTCTTAGGCCATGATGTGATGATTCTGCCTCATGTCCAAGTTCCTGCAATTTTTCTTTACCTTTAAACTTCCATGCTTTGATCTTTCCCATATGAGATTCTTCATCATCCTCTGAGGTGTCTTGTTCTTCAATCTTCGGTTGTTCTCTACCAAGCTTTGGAAAATCTTCTTCAAGATCATATGGTAAATTGACCTTCCTGCATTAATCTTCATACCATGAATTGTTTTCATCAAAAACTACATCTCTGCTTACCAAGAATCCTTTGTTGGTAGGGTTGTATAACCTGTAGCCCTTTTGATTGTTGTCATATCCAATAAATACACACCTTTCTGCCTTTGGATCCATCTTGCCTCTAACCTGTTAAGGAACATGAGCAAAAGCAATACATCCAAAAATTTTACAATGATCTAAGCTTGGTCTTCTTCCGTTCCAAGCCTCATATGGAGTCATCCCATCAAGGGATTTTGAAGGCAACATGTTAATCAAGTAAGTGGCTGTAGATACAGCCTCAGCCCATAGATAATTAGGCAAATGCTTTTCATTTAACATGGACCTTGCAGCTTCAACAATTATCCTATTCCTCCTTTCTGCCACTCCATTTTGCTCAGGAGTGTACCTTGTAGTTACCTCTCTTTTGATTCCTCTTTCTTGAAGAAAAGAATCAAACTCATGGGAGAAGTATTCTCCCCCTCCATCTAACCTTAGCCTCTTTAGAGATTTACCTGTTTGATTCTCCACAAGAGCCAAATATCTTTTGAAACATGAAAAAACTTCATCTTTGTGTTTCATAAAGAATAAGATAGTCCATCTCCTACAATCATCAATAAAGGAGACATAATACCTTGATCCAGATATTGAAGCTTCCTTGCTAGGTCCCCATACATCTGTATGAACCAACTCCAAGAGATCTCCATGCATATAACCTTTCTTCATGAATGGTAACCTGTGAGACTTTCCAAATTGACATGCACTACACTTATAAATCATATGTTGTTTTGACAAATTAGGGAGTCCAAGTACACTTTGGTCCCTGCAAATTTGCTTTAATAACCTTTCACCAATATGTGCTAACCTTTTGTGCCATACTTCCAATTCTGTGAGTGTCTGACTACCATAATTAAAGAGAGCAATGTTTCTAGTGTCCTGTAATTCAAATGTGAACAATCTACCTGTCTTTTCACCTTTTGCAAGTTTTCTGAATCCTTGACTTGGATCTTCAACAAATGCTCATACTTTTGTGAACCTGACTTGCAACCCTTTCTCTACTATTTGCCCAACACTTATCCAATTCTTTGTAATGGTAGGGACATAGAGTACCTTACTGAGTAGGTTGATGTTTCCATCACGTGCTTTGACATTGCCTATTTTCTCCACAGGATGTTTTGTGTCATCTCCTGCTTGTACCTCATGCTTATTCCTTGGATCTTCTAAATCTGATAGGAGTGCCACATTTCCCGCCACATGATTTGAACAACCTGAATCTATGTAGAAAACATGCTCATCAGATTTACCTTGTGGCATAGCCATGTTCATGATCAATAATGATTCCTCTTTGTTTGAGTCTTCTGTGTAGTTATTGTAGTCTCTCCTTCCTTTGTAGCCTCCTTGATAGTTTGAATGATTGTAGTTGTTGTAGTTGCCATGGTAGTTGTTGAACCTTCCTCTTGAGTAGCCTTAACTTCCTCTATTGATTCTTGGAATTCCTAAAGCAATTTTCAGTTGTATGATTAGTTAATCCACAAACAGAACATGAGTTGGAGTCTTGGGATCTCCCCCTGCCTTGTCTACCTCCTCTTCCTCTACCTCTGCCATGTCTTCCTCTACCTGCATAGTTAGCTTGATATGTACCTGCTTCATCATCCACTTTCTTTGCCTTTCCTTTGTTATCTTTGGACTTGCTTTTATCAGTGTATAAAGTTGAAGATTGATTACCTTTAGAGCTTTCTCCATTTTTGATAAGCTTTGCCTCTTGAGTAATTAGTTGTCCAATGACTATATTGAAATCAGGTACATGCATGTCCATGTACAAATCCATAGCTGTGGTGAATGCTTCCCACTTGTCATCTGCCTTCAAGCCATTGATGACCTGCCTTACAATTTGCTCTTCATCTATTACCTCTCCAATGCTTCCCAACTGATCCGCTATGTCCTTGAGCTTTGTGACAAAATCAGTCACATTTTGTTTGGGAGCCTTCTTGAGAGTTGTGAAATCCAGCCATAGTTGATGCTTCCTAGCTTTGGTACTTGAAGAGAAGAAGGCTTCAAGTGCATCCCACACTTATTGAGATGTCTTACAACTTATAATGTGAGGCAACAAAAAATCTGAGATAGAGTTGAGAAGATAAGACCTTGCGAGTGCATCCTTGGAGCACCATGTGCTCAATCCCTCTTGCTCTTCTTGTGTTGGTTGACTTTTGTTCTTGAAACTTGGCATAACTTCATCTCCAACCACATAACCATATAAACTTCTACCTTGGAGATAAGCTTCTATTCTTAATGACCAAGCTGAGTAGTTACCTCTGTCCAATTTTTCAATTGATGAAGGAAATCCATCTGCCATGTTTGTCCAACCTTGCTCTGATACCACTGTGAAGAGATGGATAGGTATGTGCTTGAAGATGAAGAGGTGTTGCAAAATCCTTGATCTACACCAGCCAAATGAACTCCAGGATTATGTGGTGGGCCCTTTTAGCTTTCCAATGGATGTATTAGACACCCTATGTATCTTGTAAGATCACTCTCAAAAAGATAGATCAAAACAGATAAGTTGGAGTTAGCTCAGAGGTGAAGAACTTGCTATTTTGGTTCATACACCTGTCGAGTGTTTTGCATAATTCTCTAACCACAACAGCAATTAGCTTAATTCCTCTTGGGGAAGTCTAGTTAACTTAAAGAGCTAACGTTTAAGAGTAATATCATCAAAAATAATGAACCATACACTGAGAATGAGTTTTAACAAGTGATGACATCATCCCGATTTTCACGGGCTGCTATAGTTTGAGACCAGTGAGAAGCAAAATGAACATAACTCTAGATTTAAGAAACCAATGATTATGAAAATTTGTATGCTTATACTAGACAGTATTCTAAATCCCAAAAGTTTTAAATCATTGAATTTGGATAAGTACACACTGAGAAACAGCTCTGACAAGATGAGTAAAAAAGTCAGGCACCTGACAGAGAAGTGAAAATGACAGACAGGGTTGACTTCAACTGAACATAACTGAAGATTGCAATACCCAAATGAAATCAAATTTTCTGAGCATATATTAGACTTATAGAGCTAACTTTACCAAGTTAAATTACTAAAAATGATGCACCAAACGTAGAGAAACAATCTCTGCAATCTGAGTGAGAAAATTGAGAGATATGGCAGTGAGTAGTACACTTCACAAGAACATGGAAATATGAACTCAAATGATCATGAAAATGAAAGTATATTGCTTGTATAATACAATGGACTTACTGATATATATGTGTGCCTTGGAATCACACCTTGATATGGCATAAAGCTCAGCTCTTGGAGGTCTTCACATAGGTCTCTCTAACCATGACTAAAACTGCCATCTATTTATAGTTGAGTTTGGGAGGCTAACTTCCCTCAATCACTCTCCAATCAATTAGTGATTGATTTGATTCTCTACCTACCACAAATCACAAATTCGTGGCTCCTCTTTCCCTTTTTGATCAAGTGGACTCAACCACTTAAGATTCTTTCACTTTTACATTAAGTAAACTCTTCAAAAGTTACAAGAGGTAGTTCACAAGTGAACTTTACATTGTCTTCATTTTAAGGCTTCTTCTATGACTTTTTGGGACTCAAGCCAATACTTAGGCTTGTCATAGACTTGCTCCAACACTATTGTTGTTGCTGAAACTACGGTTGTGGCTGTGGGATTGTTTGCTGTTGTGACTGTGAACCACTCATGGTGCTATTGTGAGTAGTATTGGTGTTATCTGTATGTTGAGGGGGTGTCTCTTGTCCTTCAGAATCTGTATTATCAGCTTGCTCACCTTCGGGTTCAAAAATGTCGTTGAATCTCTTACTTAACTCCAAATCAAGTAGCCTTTCCTCAGCTTTGGTATCGAAATTAGGTAGGCTTGCCCCGAAAAGTGGTGAACGTAATAAGGGTCCACCAGGCAGCACCGCACTATCACCGAAAAATTTCAAATTCCCACCAAATGGTACCGAACTTCCACCGAAACTTGTTGAAGTTTCACCGAATCAGGTTACCCTTTCACCGGAAACGGTCTCACTTGGTAACACAACTTTATCACCAAAAATGGTCGAATTCTGACCAGATAGTGTTGGACTAACTCCGCACTACGTCTCTGTATAACGAGACATCAATGTACCCTCTCCAGAAAGTACCGGATTCACACCGGAATTCACCGGAATCTCATTATGTGTCACCGAGCTAGCACCGGAATCACTACGGACTGGCTCTGATCCTTCTGCAACTGGACTTAATTGGCCTGCACTTCTACCACCCGAGGGTGTCCCTAATAAATTTGGAACTTCCCAGGGATGTTTTTCTACCACCCGAGGGTGTCCCTAATAAATTTGATATATACCAGTTACTCACTGGAACGAGTAACCGGTATATATCACTTCTTCAACTAGCGGTTAGAAGAAAAGTATGAAGACAATGTATCCCAAGTCTCTTGGGATGTTTTACATTTCCTAATGTGTGGAAGAAGGAAGTCAGAGATAGAGTTAAGTAAGTATGACCTTGCTAATGCATCTTTTGCACACCATGAGTTGAGTCTTTCAATCTCCTCTCTTGTAGGTTGTCCTTTGCTCCTGAAAATGGGCATCTCCTCATCTCCTGATATGTATCCATAGAGACTCCTTCCTTGCAAGTATGTCTTCATCCTCAAGGACCATGCTTGATAGTTTTTCCTGTCCAATTGATCAATAAATGAAGGGAAGCCATCTCCCATTTTACCACAAATTGGTCTGATACCACTCTTGGGAAAGATGGATGGACACCTCAAGAAATGAGTTGGTACTGCTAATCCTTGCTTTGTACCAGCCCAATGTTACTTCAGAGTTGATTTGTAGGCCCATTTAGCTTTCCAATGACACTAAATAAGTGCCTATGTACTTTGGAGATGATGCTTCAACCAATAGGATCAAAACAGATAAGTCTGCATCTAGCTTATGACCAAAAACTTGCTATTTTGGTCTTGGTACATGCTAGAAGTTATGTTCAGTACTCACAGTATAGTAGCAATTAGAAACATTCCTTCTGAGGGTATCTAATTAGCTTAGAGAGCTAATGGTTCCAAGTGGAATTACTTAAAATAATAGACTATACTTTGAGCAATGACTTTAGCAAGTAGAAGCTTACCCCCGACTTTTTAGGAACTCTACAGAGAAAGACCAATGACCACTTCGAGACAATTTTCTCCCAATTGGCTAAATGAAACTTCTTTAAATTTTGACAACTTGTAGTAGACTTTAAGCTCGTTCCAAAAAGCTATAGATCATTGAAAATAGATAACAAGTCACTGAGATATGGTTAACACAAGTACACTATTTTGAGAGACAATGGTAGAGATGAAGATAGATGTAATCATCAATGTAATGTATTATGTAACAATGTTATACATGATCATTGGCATTATTATGATGCCCAATGATGGTAAGCTATAGTGTGAGCCTCAAAATTACATCAAATGATCAACATTAAGCTCAATAATAGGGGCACTCTCGCTGCGAGATTACAATCCCTTTTTATAGATGCTTTGCCTCCAAGTTTGAATTCAAATTCAAATTTTACTTTACCTAAAAGTTCCCCTCTAAGTTAGGGGATATTCCACCAAAAAGAATTCATAGCTTTATCTCTTCCTAACTCCATGAATTTTGGAGCTTTTACAAGATTCCTTCTAAGTCAAATGACTTTTACAAAAAAATAATGGTAAAACCATAAGGAATAGTTCCTGTGGATCTTCAAGGAGTTGCACATAATACTTCCAATGCCTAGCCAAGTGTGAAGGCTTGGCATGTGCAGCAACAAGACAGTACCAAGCCAAAATGACCTACACCAAATTTGGTAGGTTCCTAGATGATGATCTAGATGTGCACATCCACACTTTTGAGATTAATTACAGTGTATTGGATAATCTAGCTGATGATGCATATAATGCCCAAGTATTTTGGTCAACTCTGGTGAATGAAGCAGCAAATTGGTTGATAGAATTTGATTTAAATCATTTTCAACAATACAATGCATTTCATGATGTCTTTTTACAAGTATTTTGGTTAAAGAAGATCTTGGTACATATTTTTTATTTTTTACACAACGAAAAGTAGAAGCAGAATCGAGTAATACAAGAATATCTTACTATATTTCGGACTCATTTAAGGCAATCACCTATATTAAATGCAGCCCTTCCCATACATGTTATTAGAAAGTGGCTCCCGCAATTATGCTAAATCATGATCATAGATGCATTGGTTAGATGACTCTGGATGTTGTTATAAAAACTTCTTTACAATTGGAACACAAAATCCGAGGTTTAACTTTTTTGTCATTTGTGCCATGAATCAAGTGTATTGCACTATCTGTGAAAGCACGAGTCATTCTAAAGATACTTGATCAATGCCCATATAATGCCCAAACCCAAAATTGGTTGGAAGTGAATGCAATTATATAGGAACCAGGAGAATCCTCTACCAACTATGTTCCAGTTCATCTATGTACCACATCATACCCAACATATCCCAATTTTCAAATCAAGGACAATGGAATTATAATTCACCGTGATGAAATCAAGGACCTCCAAACTCTACTAATCAAGAACTGCATATGCCTTTTCACTTTTGCAAAGAAATGGGTCATATTAGAAGACAATACAAATATGCATAGGAGTATGATAAACAAAAGAAGGATAGACAAAACCCTATGATGAATATGGTCATTATTACACCTATTGAAGCACAAGCCACTGCTATACAAAAACGATCCGACAAAATGTTGCAACCAACTACAGAAGCATTCTAACCAAGCTTCAAAGAACAGCAATGGATGGTAGCCAAAGCTGCAAAATGGGTTCAAATTGAAGCCACATTCTTCCCCACATTAAAAAATATCAATGAGTGTGCACCTCAAGCACCACCAAAAAGCATACCATAATTGATAGCTCAACAAAACACACCTCTAGAAGAACCTACACATACTACCGCATGGGACATTTTATATTGACCACCTATCACCCTACCATTGGGTGAGCCATTAACTCTAGTTCCTGGTATTTGGCACTAGTTTCAACAATATGTAGGAGTTAAAAGTTTCAACACCAACTATCACAGTGATTCACCCAGAACTAGACACAATGGTGGACCATGTGGTTCCCTTAATTATAGTGTGGTATAAAAATCATCAAATTTCTAAGGTTTTAATTGATAGCAGGTTGGGATTCAACATAGCCACTACCGCACTATGTAAAAAACTAGGGTGGAATCATATTGAACTGATCAATTTTCTCGATCGTATGGTTGATCGATCCCCAGTGCACCCAGTAGGATTGGTTCAAAATATTCCAATTACACTACAAGGAGCAGTCTTTCAAATCACCTTTATTGTTCTTGACCTACCTAGATCAAGTTTGGACTATAGTTTATTTTATTGGTAGATCTTGTCTTAAACAAGACAAACTCTTGCAAGATTGTTCTTCATGTGAACTTCACCAGAAATACATTTGCTCGAGTAATCACCGAGTGTTGTAGTGGAACTATCTAAATTGAAGCCGAAATTGTTTAAAGAAGCAAAAGATCACCTCAGTCACCAATCCTATGTACGAGAGGATCAATTGATCACTTGTCATCTTGGTGATGACACTAATCTTTGGCCTGTCAAGATTAAGGCTAATCTAGACAAATAAGAAAAGCAATATCCAAAAACTAATTTTTTGGAATCAATATCTCTTGCCCAATTTGAGTCATAATATCCACTCAGAGATGATCCTTCACCGTAAAGAATACCATACTCAATGGTTCCTTTGACGTACTTGAGTATCCAGATGCATGACTTCCAATGAGTTAGGCACGGCTTATTAGAGAACCTGCTTACTTCACCAATAGCATATCCGGTCAGCTATTACATAGGTAGATGAGACTTCCAACTAATCTCTTGTATCTTCCAACATCCATTGGAGGTGAAGTATCTTCAATAGGTAATTTTGTGTTCACCTCCATCAATGTAGAAATTTCCTTGCAATCCTTCATGTGAAATGCCTTCAACACTTGCCTTGCATACTTTTGTTGTGAAATAAAGATTTTCCATTATTCTTTCTAGACTTCAAGACCTAAGCAATAATGCATTATGCCCAAATCCATCATTTGAAATTCTAAACTCAAGGCATCTTTCGTTTGTTTAAGAAGTGCATCATCATTTTGGTAATCATATAGAGTACAAGCACAATTTTCTTCCCTCCTATCTTTAGAACATACAAATTAGCATCAGAAGCACATCTTTTGCATCCTATATCCAAAAGATACCAATCTATCCATTGGTACCAAGCTCTCGGGGCTTGTTTCAGCCCATATAATGCCTTTTTCAGCTTACATACTTTGTTCTTTGAATGGAAAACCTCAAACCCTAGTGGTTGAGACACATATACCTCCTCCTTGAGGTCTGCATTTAGGAATGCTAATTTGACATCCATATGGTATACTACCCATCGTTTATGTGCAGCAACAACTAGTACTAGCTGAATAGTAGTCATCCTTGTTATTGGGGCAAATGATTCATCGAGGTCAATGCCTTCAACTTGGGGATAGCCTTGTGCAACAAGTCTAACCTTGTACTTATCAAAGTAGCATCAGCTTTGTATTTTAGCTTCCACATCCACTTGGAGCCGATGAACTTTAGCTTTGGAGGTTGCTCTACTAGCTCCCAAGTTCCATTCTTCATGATATTGATGTATTTTGTTTGCATAGCAGTTATCCAGTTTGAATCTTGGAGTGCTTCTTCCACACTAGCTTGTCCATCAATAATCTCAATCATCAATGTTGAGTTTACAATATGGGCCTCTACCCATCTCTATTCCTCTATTCTCTGTGACTGCCTTGGACCATCTGCAACCTGTTCAATCAACTATGGGATGGGTTTTGCATAATCATAGAGCTACCTCACCCAATGTGGCAATGGCGTTTCCACTTTGAGTGACAGCAGGTTGGTTACTTTCCGTCTCATCATCTGAGGATGATGCTTCCTTCTCTTCTAGAGAAGGGCTAGCTCTTGGGCTAGGTTCATAGTGGATCACTTCTTCATCTGATGATAGAGTGGAAGATCTCTTTTCCTCTTCCATCGCATGTGGTTGCTCCTCCTTGAACACCACATCGCGACTTCCTATGATCTTCTTTGCCTCTAGGTTATAAATCTTGTAAGCTTTCTTCTCTTTACTCTACCCTAAGAAGATACATTTGGTGCTTTTTGGTTGTAGCTTATTCCTTTCTTTATCTGGAATGTGTACATAACACTCACTTCTAAATACTTTGAAATGGGAGACTGAAGGCTTTCTACTAGTGTAGGCCTCTTGTGGAGTCTTTCCATCAAGTGCCTTAGTGTAGCTTCAATTCAAGTTGTAAATAGCAATGTTGATAGCCTCAGCCCAAAAATGATTGGGCAATCCTTTTCCCTTCAACATACACCTTGCCGTCTCCATGATGGTTCGATTGCGTGCCACTATGAGTTCATGCTTGATTCCTTTTCCCTTGGAGAAATCATCAAACTCCATTGATGTGAACTCACCACCACCATCCATCCTAAACTTCTTCATCTTCTTCCCAGTTTTAGTTTCAACAAGTTGAAGCCATTCTTTAAACTTACCAAAAGCTTGAGCCTTTACACGAAGAAAATACACCCACATCTTCTTGCTATAGTTGTCAACAAATAACATGAAGTAGGAAGATCCTCCTAAGGCTTGTGTAGGCATTCTTCCACACAAGTCAGCATGCACCAACTCTAGAGGACTGCTTGATCTATTCTTGCTTGCTTGTGGAAATGCTTTCCTCTACTGCTTTCCCATCATGCAAGCTTCACATGGTTCTTTCATCTCTACAACTAAAGGCAGGTGAGCAACCATACCTTTCTCGTGCATCTCGTTTGGTAACATATACCTGATTTGGCCAAATCTCTCATGCCAAAGCTTACTTGGGCCCACACTTGTCGTGGTTGTAAGAGTAGAAAATGCATGCAGGTTATTCCTCCTAGTTTTGGTCCCAACAACATTGTTTTCCCAATCCAAAATCTCAGCTCTTGTCTTGCCAAAAGACACATGATGGCCTTGATCAATTATAAAAGCTATTGAAAGTATAATTTGTTTGATTTTTGGAACATACAGCATGTTTGAAAGCTTTCTAATGTCCCCATTATGGTTAATGAAAGACACCATACTTTTTCCCTTAGTAGGACATCTTGCATTGTTGTCTACCTTTACCACGATGGGTTCCTCTAGAGGTTCTAGGGAACTATAAAGGCCTTTTCTACTCGTCATGTGACAAAAGGCACCACTATCCATACCCATGAGTTATCTATAGCTGCATCTTCAGTTGAGGAACACATTTCCTCTACCATAACAAACAACGCAAGCTCTATTTCGATAGTGTTGGCAAATTCCTTGCCCTTACCACTTTTGGAAGAGCCACTCTTTTCCTTTGCCTTCTTAATGTGATAGTCTTGGATTTTGTGGCCTTTCTTCTTGTAGTGGAAACACTCTCCCTTGAACTTCTTCTTGTTGTTCTTCTTTTTGTCCCCATCTTTCAAATAATCCAGTTTGCCACCCTTGGCACAGAATGTAGCTTCTCCTTTACCGCTACCATTCCTTGTCTTAAGCTATGGCTCCTCCTACATGAGTAAGGCACTGAACTCTTCAAAATTTAGTGGTTGTGGTCTAATCTAGGTATTGAGGGAAGTTGCCAGTCCATCAAGATTTGGTGGAAAAATGCAAAGACTATGAAGAGGTAGCTCTTCACTTGACTTTGATGGACTTGATCCCACCATTTGATCTTGTAGATCCTTTATGCAAGTGATAAACACTTCAGTAGTCTCCACATCAGCAAATCTTTCTACTGCTAGGTGATTCTCCAAGTTCTAAATTCATGTCTAATTCCGATATTGATTTCTCAATATGTTCCATGGTTCACACACCTTTGTGCTCTGCTGAATAAGAGTGAGAACACTATGAGAAGTACTTGTAACTAGAGTACAGAGTGCATCTGCATTCCTACACACAAGCACACAAAAGATCAGCATCGAGAGAAATCACTTGACGAGGATCATTTGAGTCAGGTGTTTCTTGGGGCTCACTATCAGGCCCAAGTACGGTTTCAAGTATCTCATAAGAGTCAAGAATAGAAGTGATATTAAACTTCCACAAGGTGTAATTAGTACCATCGAGTTTACCTTTTGTGAAGGTTGGTGGTCATGTCTGCCATGTTTCCATGACCGGCATCATTATTGCTCCAGTTTGTGTTCCACATACTCATGTTGATAAACCACCTTGATTCCCAATAGTAGATGATGAGATGCCGCTTGACATCTTCTCTCTTAATTCGTTCAAGGACCTCTGTTTTTTTTTGCTTCTACAACACTCAAAACCTCTTATGCTTTGATACCATGTAAGAAATAATCAAGAATAGTGACGCAGTAGAATATGATCGATAGTTAGAGTAGTGAGAAGCAGAACACACTAACTAAAATATCACAGAAAAAGAGAGATAGAGAATTTTGATTCTCTAATTTCCAACAGTAATGTATATACAATGATGATATTGTCCACTCATGCACTCCCACTATGGAGCTTCAATGGTGTTTTGGACAGACTTTAGATGAAAGACTTTATAGTGTGTAAAATCATGATTTCACCATAGTAATCGGGGTGCCAAATCCTATGATTTGGGCATGATCACTAGGCACACCTAATGTTATGATCTAGGCATAATCATCAGGATCATCTATAATTTTGAACATACCAAATTACCTAACTACCATACTAGGCAAACCACCAAACTAAACCATCGGACTGAACCAGCAAACTACTAGACTACCCGAGTCACCATAATTCCAAGTTGGTTGACTACTGAACTATCATACCTCCAAAATTTTGGTGTGATAGAAGTATACGCCTTGCCTAGCCTACTAACTACACTCACATAGATAATCTAGTACCTTTGCTGGTCTCATACAAACTCCATCACAAATGACCGGACTCTCATAATGGCTTCTCCTCATAATGAGGGCCATACAACTTAGAGTGCCATGGATCATTTTCATTCATGTGCACATGGAGTATTGAGTGATCTAGCAATATAAACAATGAAAATTGTATCAACAACAATTAGCCATATATTATGTGCTCGATGAACTTCTTCAATACCTACAATGGAGAGAGAGAGAGAGAGACAAAGAGAGAGAGAGAGAGTAAGATAGAGAGAGAGAGAAAGAGAGAGAGAGAGAGAAAGAGAGAGAGAAACTGAGAGAGAGAGAGCGCGCGTAAGCACAATGTAGATATGAACATTGGTTCACTCTTCGATCAGACACACGTAGAATGACAATGGAAGGATGATGCACTTTATTTTTGTTATGATAAAAAATAAGTTTCACATAAGTGATGCTTTATAGTCGTATAAGCGATGATAAATTTGCAATGATGATTGACATTGCATAAGCAATTCCTTGGGCATTGCATAAGTGATGTGCATCAAAAGTGTCGCTTTGTGATGTCGTGGCATATGCAAAGCTAAAAAAGCATCGCATATGCAAAGCTAAAAAAGCATCACATATGCGATGGCGATGATTTTTAAACATCACTAACACCCTCATAATGAATGCTACTAATGGCCTCATGTAAGCAATGGTATGTGCCCGAAACTATATATGACGGAATGCGCAATCACAAAGCAATGAAATTGTGTCATGTCATCCATCACTGTAGAGGGTCACTTCTTCTTGTGCTCTATCTTTTGGTAATCTATACCTACAGCTTTTGTGCTACCATTGCTTGTGCCTTCTTCTCCATGCCTCCCAGCTATACTCTCTCAGCTTGAATACCTACAAGAACACAAAAATACATGTGCACAAACATTAACATGCAAACATAGGAACAAAGATGTTATTGTGCTCCATGGGTGAGCACCTCTAGGGGTGATGACCAAAATGGATCTTCTTGCTCCCATGCCCATTCTTGAGCTTCCCCCATGTCAGTGATGTGTGGTTGAGTCCTCATCTCCCCATGGATACCATGCACTATGAAGCATATGTATTGATCTGTATTTCCTTGAAGCTCTTGAGTCGAATAGATGCCTGGTAACAAGAATGCTTCCCAAACTCACGCTTTGGCCAATCCATGCTCCATAGGCAAGGCCAACTTCAACCCAGGTTGAGTTCATGCTTCAGTCGGCTCAGGCCCCCTTTTTGCAAGGCTTCAAGTTAGTAGGGTGAATTCGTGCTTTGACTAGCTCATGCCTTCCCCACAAAGCAAAATGTCATATTGTGAGGTGACTATGTGCTTCAGCAGGTCTGTCCTTCATGACTTGAAGGATATCAAGCGAGGTGATTTTTGTGCTTCGGTGAAATCTCCCTCTTTATGGAAAAGCAACTTGACATCTCGAGCAAGAAATTTTTTTGCGGGTAGTACCCTCCACATCTTCATTTTTTACACTTCACGAATGTCTCCTAATGATGTCTACCTCCTCTATTGGCCCTCGCAAGGTTCCCTTTTGGAGATCCGACTTGCCTCCTTAGGCACATTCGCTCGATAGTTGGATGCATCCCTGAGTGTCTGGCTAAGCATGTCCCCCTAGAAAGAAGCGACACAACATAGTTGGCATGACATCTGAGGAAATCATTCAAGAGCTAAAGAAGAATATTGGACCATCTACAAGTTTATTAGCATATGAAATGTTGCAGGCTATGTCTACAGATCAGGCAACTACTAGCAGATTTCGGAATCAGCAGGTCCGCAAGGACCAGAAACAAGGGTACACAGACCACGAACCACCAGTGAATGAGGAGTATTGTGAATTCCTACAGGAATCACATATCAAATTGTCATTAGGGGCTTTACTAAAATTAGTTCCATCATTCCGAAAACAATGACTACAACAACTATAGGAAAAATATGCACCTTCCAAAAATTCGGAACCCTCATTTTCAATGGTAAGGAATGAGCCGGACAAGAGAGTGGACTATGTGGTCACTATGATTACAATGCAATATAAAAATAAAGCCATTCCAAAGGTTTTGATTGATGGGGGGTCTAGTATCAACATTGCATCTACCACCACGTGTAAGAAAATGGGTTGGAATAGCATTGACTTGACTCCCTTCTTTGTTCAGATGGCAAACCAATCACGGGTACAACTAGTGGGGCTGGTCAAAGACATCCCTATCCGTATTGCTTAGGTTCTATTTAATGTTACATTTGTTGTGCTGGAACTGAAGGGGTAATATCTAGATTATAACTTGTTATTGGGTCGTCCGTTGTTGCGAAAGGATAAAGTTCGCCAGAATTGGGATGAAAAGACAATTATCTTCTGAAGAGGGCATGCTAAGTTTTCTGTTCCCTTAGATGAAGAGCAACATTGCCTTCCTGAGCATAAACCAGTATTAGCAAAGCCTCCGCATATGTTGGATGGACTCAAAGATGATGCGGAATAGCAATTTTTGGAAGCAAATAGGGATTTGCTCGCTTTCAGTGTAGTTGATGTGAATTTAGTCATCAGTTGAGAATGGGACAATATGGCGGCCATGGTGTTTCAGAAATCTTTGGAATTACAAGATGAAGATGCGCTGATCCAGTGATAAAAGATCCCATGGAGAATGGAAAGATACGGGTGGAAGAAGATTCTTTAGAAGTGGTAAATTTGGGAACTACGGAAGAACCTAAGCCAGTCCGAATTTGTTCAGAGCTTGCTCCAGAATTCCAGGTGGCATTGATTGCTTTGTTGCAACAGTACAAAGATGTTGTCGCTTGGACATATGCAGACATGAAAGGCTTGGATCTAAAGCTTTATCATCATTGGATTTTGCTTAAGCTAGATGCTACCCTAGTGATGTAGCAGAGGTACAGAATGAACCCTAATTTTGTAGAACAGGTCAAACATGAGTTGGACATACTGATAAAGGTCGGTTACATTGTTCCCATTGAAAATCTGGAATGGGTCTCACCCATAGTTATTGTTCCGAAGAAAAATAAACAGTTACGGATCTGTGTTGATTACAGGAAATTAAATGTGACTACTATATCGGATCCTTTTCCCTTATCGTTTTTGGACAGTATGCTTGATGAGATGGCAAGAAGGGAAATGTATTCATTTCTAGATGGGTTCAGTGGTTATAACCAAGTGCGAATGGTGGAAGCTGATATACCACAAACAGCATTTATCACGAATTGGGGAGTCTTTGCTTGCATAGTTATGTGGTTCGGATTAAGAAATGCACCAAGTAAATTCCAATGGTGCATGTAGCAAATCTTTGCCCCATACTTAACATCATTCATGCATATCTTCCTAGACGATTTTTCAGTTTCTGGTGCAATGGTCGCGCACTTGAACCATTTACATGCCTGTTTTGATTCATGTCGACAAGTGCGTTTGTATTTAAATCCCAATCTACTTTTGTGGTCAGATGCAGAAAGTTGTTGGGCCATGTGATTTCCGAAAAGGGCATTGTAGTGGACCTAGACAAAGTGAAAGTGATCCTGGAGACCCTAGCCCCCCCAAATCTAAAGGAAGTTTTATGGTTTCTAGGACAAGTTCGCTGGCATGGTCGACATTTATGGGGACTTGCAAACATTGTGATTCCATTGAATAAACTTGCACATGTTCGGCTGATAGAATTTGTGTGGATAGATTAAGCTTAAGTTGCCTTTGAGCGACTACGAAAAATGTTAGCTACAGCACCTGTACTTAAAGCTCCAGACTCGACGCAACCATTTCATGTATTTGTGGACGCTTCAGATAGAGCTAGTGGAAGTGTCTTGATACAGAAGGAAGATCGCAGTTGGTTTCGACCAGTTTATTATGCTAGCCGATGGTTAAACACCACATAGCAAAAATATTCCACTACCAAAAGGGAGCGTTTAGGGCTTATTTATTTAATCAAGAAGTTTTTCCATTATTTGTTGGGACGGGCGTTCAGCTTTCATATGGATCATAGTGTGCTACTGTATTTAGTGAAACAGCAAAATTTGGTAGGGCGTCTTGCCCGGTGGGTCCTGTTGTTATAAGAATTAGAATACGATATAGTTCATCGCCTAGGGGCCAGTCATGCTATTGCAGATTTCTTGTTGCGTATTGATCATGGAGAACCCCTCGAAGGCATAGATAAGACTCTGTAGATGCAAAAGTTTTTTCGGTGGTTGACATTGAGAATGCTCTACAGACCTACCCCACTTGGTACGAGGAAATGCTTAGTTTTCTCAAAAATGGTATTGCTCCATCGTACTTAAGTTCAGCAGCACAGAAAAAATTGGGACTCTGTAGTCGCAGATTTACAGTGGTTATGGGATAGTTGTATCATAAGGATCTGACCCGTATTTGGATGCACTGCATTCCTCCACATGAGGTATAGGCAGTTATTTCGGAGGCTCATGCAGGTGAAGTTGATGGACATTTCAGCCATTTGATTATGTTCCAGAAAATCCAGCACTCTGGATTATGGTGGCCAACTATGTACTCAGATGTGCAACAAGAAGTATGGAATTGTGATCCATGCCAACGTACTGGGGAACCTCATGAAAATCAGGACTTTCTATTGCAGCCAATTCTTCCCCTAGAACCTTTCCAAAAATGGGGTTTGGACTTCATCGGTCCCATCAAACCACCTGCAATGCACACTGGAGCCCTGTATATCTTGACCTGTACGGATTATTGCATGTGATGGGCCGAAGCATGGGCAACCAAGCAAGCTACTGCACGGACAGCCGCAAGGAAATTGCATAATGATATTTTTTCGCGTTATGGCTTACCCTTAGAATTAGTTTCTGATAGGGGAACGCACTTTTTGAATCAGTTGATTGTAGAACTCACTGCAGAGTATCAAAGTAAACATAAATTTAGTACACCCTATTATCCATGAGCGAACGGCTTGGCTGAAATTACTAATAAAGTTTTACTTCACATGCTCAAAAAAATGATGTTGGATTCAACGGATCAGTGGGAAATAGTGCTCCCCACTAGCGTATGGGCATAAAGGACCGCTTACAAAGTTTTTGTGGGTAGCACACCTTTTGAATTGTTCTACAGACAGGAGGTCATTCTTCCCTTTAACTTTGCGGTACCTAATCTCTGGATTGCATTGCGGAAGAGGTTGGTTCCGAAGGAGTCTTTTGTGTATCGAATGGACCAATTGCGGCAATTGAATGAACAACGTTATCACAGCTTTTTATTGTTACAAAAACTCCAGAGTAGGCAGAAGAAGTGGCATGATTGGAATCTTCGAACAAAGATTTTTCGACCAGGGGATTTGGTACTATATTTTCACTCAAAGATGAAGAGAAAAATGGGTAAACTAAAATTACGATGGACCGGTCCATTCCAAATTCATTTCGGTTGGCTACATTGCCAAGAGAAGTTCTTCTGACTGTCATTAATGGGTCTAAATTATGGCCCTATCAGAGTTTTGAATTAAAAAAAAAATCATGGAATTTCAGTAATCATGTGCAGCGTAACTACTTGACATGCAATAGTACATGCAATTAATGAGCGGGTACGACCATAACGTTTCAAATCTAATGATTGTTCCTTATTTTGTGAGCCAGAAATAAGTGAAGCTTCGCGAGTTAAGATTCCATAATTGGTAATCATGGCTCAGACTCACCAGCTCTCTACATAGGCAAGCAGGGCATAAAAGGCTACATACTTTGCCGAATTCTTCTTATTTGGCGAGTTTGCATACAAAGTGACTACATCGATCAATGTACCTGAGTGTTGTAATAGCGAAGCAGAGAATCAGTCTTGCCGCAATGGCGGTTTCTTTCTCGGATTGCCATCTACTGTACATCCCAGAGAAGTTATTGCAAGAGCAAAAAGACTGGTTCGAATACAGGGGTCTCTTACAGTGTGCCATGCTCGATTGGAGAAGCATACGACCTCACCCCCAAGTGAAGGACATTGCCATGGAAATAGCAAGAAAGATAGATGGTAATGATATTAACTCACAAGAAATTAGTATTAGAATTGGACAGGAAGTTTTTCAGTTGACACCTGCATTGATAGATGAAAGGTTTAATGTGGTCAATGATAAAATTACATCAAGCATGGAGCCTATAGATGCAGCAGAGATTTGCGCGTTGCTCGATAAGCCCTGTTCGAGTGAATATACATTCGCACAGCTTCCTGATGATAATCCTTGGAAGTTTGGATTGTTATTGATGACCACGATCATTAATCTGCAAGCTAAGCACTATGGAGTCTCCCAATAGCTTTATGCATTCGTGAAGGAATCTGCGAAGACTTAGGTGAATTGGGCGGAGATTATCTTTCGGAAAATGAAGAAGGAGGTTTGCAGACTTTTCAGACGTATTGGACGAGCAATGAATGCAGTGTAAGACTCCAATGTGGGATTAGTTTTTACCTTGCTATTTACGACTCCAGCATACTTACCTCGAGAATACACAGTCTTCTCGGTTAAGGTCTTCCTGTAGATTTCAAAGAGGGCAGCACAATGGAAATCTCATGATCAGGCAGGAACAGATATAGATGAAGAGGAGTCTAGGAGACGACAGGTGGTGGAGAATCAATGCAGAGAAACAGAGAGAAAAGCAAAGGAAGAAGCAAAGAGAAAAGCAAAGGAAAAAGCAGACAAAAAAGCAAAGAAAGAAGCAGAGAGGAAAGCAAGAGAGGAAGAGGCAGCACAAAATCAGGAGGAAGAAGAGATACAATGGCAACAAGAGGAAGAAGAAGTCCAGAGAAGAGAAGAGGAGGAAAGGGAAAAAAGTGCTACTGAGGAGGAAAGATGTCAGAAGCAACAACATGAACAAGGAGACCATTCCAGAAGTTCATCTAGTAAGATTCCGATCCTACATACATTTCAGGCTTGCGGACTCGTAGTAAGTGGAGAACTAAAGAAGGCAGAGTGAAGTTACCGCTACTCCGTTGTACAGATACCCTCTATCCGTGGATGTATAATAATGAAACGGTCAGGCCGGAGTCACTCGGCAATTTTGCTAGAGGATTGTTGTGGAGTGCGGTGAAGCTTGAAGAACTTCATAATAAATATAACTCCATGCTTCTAGAAAAGGATAAGTGGTTTACAGAAAGGGATCAAATGATGACCTGATTTAAATGAAGCTATCTCGAAAAAGAATACTTTAAGGGTAACTATTGAAGAAAAATCAAAAATCATTGCCAGATTACATGCAAAAGTTGGACAAACACAGAAATCCTAGTATAAGTTGAAGAAAACCAATAAGGAGTTAGCTGCTAAGCTGCAAAAAGCAGAGCAAAAAGTGCAGAGGTTGAAGGAGAAAGTCAAGGAGCAGAGTAGTGAGATGAAGTGGCAAAGTATATCAACTGCAGAAGTGGATCTCTTGTTTTGCTCATCAAAGGAGTACCCTCGCGTGAGCAAATTGTGTACATCCAAGTAAGTCTCTTTCTTCTACTTAAAGCATTATTATGAGATCTAATCTTCTCACCTCTTTATTATGGTAGACTTTTCTACTACGTATCATCATAGCTTGCTTGTATATCATGCCACAATTCTTTTGGGTTGAGAAGGGGACACCGCTCAAGCATGGGCAAGAACACCTAAAAGGGTGAATCTCTTTCCCTTTAATTATCTACACACTTATTATTCTCCCTAAACATAAACATTAAAGCTAGAGCCATAAGCTAGTATGCACTGGCAGTTCAATTTGTGGGGATGTAAATTCTTCTGAGCAGGGGTGAATGTTGTGCTCCGCAAGTGAGCACCTCTGGGGATGATGGCCAAAATGGAAACTCAGCCCAATCTTGATCTTCCCCCATGTCTCAGACATGTGGGCGAGTCCTCATGACTCCTTAGCGATGATGCACTATGAAGCATATGTGTTGAACCGTTTATATTTGATGTCAACTCCTCATCAACTTTCGAGTCAAGTAGATGCCTAATAACAGGAATGCTTCCCCAGCCTTTTCATGAGTGCTTGAATATTAGATATGATCTCCTTTCTACAAGCATGGGACCTATGACCCAAAGCATTGGAAAATGGTGGATTTATCCCCTCACCAAGAGGGCTATGTTTTGGAGTGCGTTTGGATTGGCACCTCAGACACTTCTCAAGACAGACCAAGGATTGGTCCTAGATCACTCCTAAACACTTCCACATATCTCAAAAGGGCCTCATCTCATCAAAACATTTCCACTTACCTTCTCATGAGACCGACTCAGGAAACCTCTAGGTCACTTCATAACAAAAGCATGCACACCTTTGCAAAAACACGCAATTTAAATAAATTCACATGCACATGCACAATCAACTGATCGTGTATGCATACATGCAAATCAACATATACAGGCTTTTATGTCATGCATGCACACATAGAGACATTCTCATAGTTAAGCTCACATATTCAGATTTGCACACAACATGAATTGATCAAAAATGCAAATGACACAATTGGATAGAAGAAGAGAGTACGAAATAGTTGTTAGAGTTCTATTTCTAAAATTGAACAAAGATACAGTAATTTTCACTATCATTGAATGACATGGGTTAATGGTCAAGGCAGAAATAGTGAAGCTTCAAGAAGCTAGAGTAGCACTCTCTCTACGTTCCTCCTTCAAAATGGATAGCCACCCAAAAAACATGCAACACGCAGAGGTTATTCATGTGGAAGTTTATGTTTGCAAGATCTACACAAAAAGAGCAGAGATAGAGACACAATAATAGAGTCGAAGAAGACGACGTGGCCAAGAGAGAGTCAAACAATTGTCGCATTATTGATTCATCATTACATATATATAATTGCAATCGTGGCCGTTCGTATATCGATTTGTTATTCCACAATAGTGCGGACATTTGAATTAACTTCAACACTCCCCTTAATACAAATGTCCGCATAGGAAGGTGTAGTAGATAAAAGAAATACATAGGACTATAACAGACAATTAACCATCTTGGGATGGCATAGAATTCAAGTTGAGCTTAAACCCGTGTTACTGCTCAAGTACAAGATCGAACTTTGCTGGAAATAGAAATCACAAAAAAAAAAAAAAAAAAAAACCCTTGTTAGTCCCCCTCAAGTACAAGATCGAACTTAACAAAAAAAAAACCCTTGTTAGTCCCCTCAAGTACAAGATCGAACTTTGCTGGAAATAGAAGTCACAATAAAAAGAAAAGAATGAGGTTAGATCATTCTCTGAATGAACTCCCCGAAATGAGCTCCAAACGCTCCTCCTCCTCTTCGCTCTTCTGCACACTCCTTGAATCTGCCTCCGATTGCGGAGCACTCTACTTTTACCTTCTCTATCAACGCTGTTGAAGACCTTTTTTGTTCGATGCAATGACCTGTCAGTAGCACGTTTACAAAATCTTGTTCACCTCCATCTGCATCAGACGCAACATGTGTCCAAGACCGCACTCAGTTATCTTCGGATATACTCTTCATACGCATGCATTCTCCTCCCGAACTTAGAGCAGCCAATTACTCCAACTTTCTCCACCCTTCGTCGTCTATTGCAAAATTAATTAAAGTCGTTACCTGTCACGTTAAGTTTTCATGCTTTTACGTTTTTGTTCTATTAACTTGGTTTGATTACATATTGAGTTTTGTCTTTTTTTTAATATTGTTTTATCTTATATTATGTATTTTACTTTTGATTCATGAATTTATTGTTTCACACGTTCAGACACATGAGTTCACACTCATATTTACACACATAGGTTCATGTGCAAATGCAAGCATATATAGGTGCATACATTAATCTACATAAGAAAATACATATACAAAATACATGTTTTCACATAAACATTTATTCATTCATGCACATACATTACTTAATAACATATAGGGTATATAACATGGCTACATACACACACCACAAAGAGAATTCACACAGCCTCATTTTTCTCAACCAAGTACTACTTCAAGAATAAAAATAATTTTAAAGTGTAATAAGAAAAAAATCCTTTTCTTGTCTTTATTTGGAGTACCAAATGAATTCCTCATGAAGATTTTAATGATAGCTCCTTCAAGAAATAGATCACATAATCTTGAGTTTCTTCTCTAATGACTTAATGATCACAACTGAGTATAAAATTGAGCTTGAATTGCACCCTTATTTGGGTTTAGTTCCAAAAAAGTGTAGAGATATAAATCTCTATGATAGTGTTTGCAAGAGGTCACACCTCTCATCAGCTTGTTTATAAAGATTGACTTGAGCCAATATACCTCTACCTTGTAATCTTGCATCTGGAGTTATCTAGATCATCATTTAACCTCTACATTGAGAGTGAACGAGTGGAAAATTCCATTATCTTTGTAGTTGTTATTAGTTGCAAATTTTTGAAATTCTACTATATATGTTCTCTTCTCTACTGATTCTCTTGTTTTGTCTTCCATAATTTCTTCTTATATGATATAAAAGCTTTTAGATGTCTATTAACATAGAGGATTACATTTTGAGTCTACATGTATACTTTTGTTATCATCATAGTATGAGAGTAATAGCTTCATCCACTATTGTTGTTGTCTCTATTGTAACAATTTGCATTCTTCCACTCACATTCATTGAATGCAAGCTTGATGGAACCAATTATACACTAAAACATTCAGAATTTCTTGAAGTTTGGACTCCTATGAACTATTAGACAATGTCACGGGATCGATAGGACCTCATCCAAAACCAACGTCAACACAATGAATTTAAGATTGAAGATTCAACCTAACACAAATCTTCTTTGAGCTTCGAATAAGCAAAATGATAACGTACTTTGTACAATCATTATGAGTGTGACTTTGTGCTCACTTTAGTAAGACACATGACTAAGCCACATGAATCTTGCGGCATCTTGGTTCACCAATATCAGACCCAGAACCACATTGGGATTCAAAATTTAGAAAATCAACTAGGGAACAAGAAGAATTCAGGTTTTGAGAATTTTCAAAACTTTATCAAGTAGATAAAGCATCTACAAGACTAGTTGGTTGTTGTTGGTTTTGTCATAATACTTGAAGAATTGGCTTGAAGATGTGTAACACAAAGTATGAATAATTGATGATAGCCTTGAACACCTAGGTAAGACCTCTTATTTTTGAAGAGCCTTCTGCAATGTTTCTAGAAGAAAAGATGCGACTAAAGAATCATCTCAGCACAAATAATGGCTACATCCTAAGGAAATACAAAGGCAAAAGGATCTTCTTATGGCTGAAAGAAGAAGCCAAAGAAGAAGAAATTCACTAGAATCTACCATTATTGTAAAAGGAAAGTTCATGCAATTAAAGATTATAAAAAGAAACGAGCTAATGAGATCAAATCCTCATATAAGAACATAGAATCTACAATCAAAATAGAGCTTGCACTTTGGGTAGCCATATAAGAGGTATGTTCATTTTCCCAACTATGGGTACTAGATAATGGAGCATTTTGACATATGACCAATTAAAAGGATTGATATAGTTCCTTAATGCCTCTATAGGAAACCATGAATGTAATGATGGGAAATGAGTCCAAATGTCCAATCAAAGGGACTAAAATTATAATTTTTTTTCCTTCCCCAAGTGTAAAGTTTTTTGATATACTATTTGTGATCACTGAAAAAGAAATCTATTATTAGCTTCTACAGTTATAAATTGTGGTCCAAAAGTTCACTTTAAGAAGAATGGTGTTGGTATGATTAGACAAACCATACAAGATGAGTGCTTTCACTATAACAAAATGAAAAGATGTCAACAAATTATGGCACAAATGATTTGGGCATCTTGGATTTGTTGTATTGAAAGAGATGCAATGCACGAGGATGGCAGCTCATTTACCTACATTTTCTAAGTTATAAGAACCTTGTGAAGGGTTTATGATGGGAAAGCAACATCAAAGGCATTTCCATTAGAGAAAAACAATAAATCTCAAGCTCCTCTCGAGTTGGTACATCCTAATCTCTGTGTTAAAATGTTCATTCTTGCTTTGGGATGGTCTTTCTTCTTTTTGTAGCCAATCAACTATTTGTAGAAAGATGTGGGTGTGTTTCATTCTAGAGAAGGCTGATGCTTTCGAAAAGTTAAAACTGTGACAACTTTATTGACAATGAAACATGTAAAAAGCTAAAGAAATTGTGGTCTGACCATAAACAAGAATTTTTATCAATACAATTCAGCAACTACTATAAGGAGTGTATCATTAAAAAATAACTCAATATAACTCATACACCTCAACAAAATGGTGTTGTTGCACAAAGCAATTGTACAATACTTGAAATGGCTTGCTGCATGTTGAAAGTTCAAGTAATGTGTGATTCATTTTGGGTACAAGAAGACAATACAATAGTCTACATCTTGAACGAGAGCTAGAAAAAAGTGTTCAAGGTAATGACACCTAAAGAAGCATTGTCAGATAAAAAGCCTTTAGTTATGCATTTCAAAAAATTTTGGGTGTTTTTGTTATGCACATATACCTGACTCATCAAGAACCTAGTTAGAATCCAAAAGAAAAAAAAGAATGTCATTCTTTAGGATATAAAGAGGAGTCTAGAGTATATAGAATCTAGGTTCCAAAGGCAAAGAAGGTCACTGTCAATAAAATGTTGTCCGATGAATAAACATACCTAGTAGATGGTAAGGGAAAGTCCATTGTCTCATCACTGAAGAAATAACCCATTGCTGGATGAACCACAAAGAAGTATTGGAGAACCATGAAGATAGCCGCAAAGTCAAAGATGTGGAGTAAATGAAGATTTAGAAGGCATTTTTACAATAAAGAGAAGACTATAACTGGATAAAGGGTCTATCAATTTTTTCGATAAAATAAATCATCAAACGAGAAAGACTAAACGCATACAATCATGTAAAGATGTAAAAAATAAAAGCAGCGTACTCGGGAAGAAAAACAATCGGGTTTTTCCCCATTTTCTTTATTTTTATATAATCTTGTTTCACTTACAAACCAAAATACGGCCATGAATAATAAATTGAATAAAGAGAACCTTAAATCCTCAAAAGTGCAACAGAAACAAAAACTGTATTAATCGTAAATCCTTAGTACCATTAAATCCACCTTTCAAAGAAAAGAACATATGAATTTCAAATATATGCAAGGTAGAATTAGATTAAACACTAGAGTTGAAGTCCTGACTTGGGAATGATTAGAATATCATAACAAGATAAACAAAAAGTCCAAACAAGAATTATTTTACTTCAAACTTTTTCATGAATAGCTCGGACACTAATGGCACCCCTATTCACATCATCGGTGGCATACAAACTGACTTCTTGAATAAAGGTACTATTTGAAGCCAACAAACTTAGCTTCTCTCATTTCAAAAAATGGTGGCAAACTCGGCCACTAAAAACTGAAGTGACATATAGCAGGGTATGAGATAAAATGCATCAACGAGCTAATCATATGCTTCACAAACATTACAGAGCCTACCACCAAGGCAAGTGGAAAATGTGAAAGCTCTATTAATTAGGATACCTGGAATTGAAGAGTACAATTGTGACATCCACAGGTGGTTATCATCCTACCCACATTTATCATTACTTTACGGGATTAACAGGTAAAATGACATTGAAACAAGCTCATTATGATTCTCCACTGCTCAAACCTGTAGAACAACAAATTTTTAGTGATCTACAGGGATATACATTTTGTAAGCCACTCAAACCCAAGAATTTACAATAAAATGATAAGACTTGTAAACAAAAATCCAGCATACCATCAAACACTTCAATAAATTTCTCAGATTTGGCAGCTTGTTGTCTTTGGAAAGTCCAACTATTAATCATTTTGTAATAATACTAATGAAGTTACAAGCCATTCAGGACCTCTGCAGAGGGCAGCCTAAAGTAAGGCACTGAAAAGTTTTATGCCGAGTCAATCTTTTAGCACTCTATTATCTTCCTTCTCCAACGTTTTCAAATCATCTTCAATAATCTCAGATGTACCCTGCCGAAGTGCCTTGAGCTTGCGATACTCATCATAGTGGGCTCGCCTCTGCTCCCGAAAGCTTTTCTTGTGAGAGACCATTCCAACATCTGTAAGAGCAAATGTCCACGATACAGTCATCACCTTGTGTGTGCTATATTGTGAACTTTCTGCCGTAAAGTGGATTTGAAAATACTATGAATGCAAACCAACATTATTCAGCTTTGATATCATAAGCTAGAAAGTACGAAACAGTCAGAAGTTCACTAGAACTATGAACATGTCATGCAGCATAAAAAAACGTAATTATTGGTTTACCACACTAATTTTTTCCCAAGAAAAAAGACACTGGAACTGTTTATATAGCAGAAAACTGATAGGATGTGACCATGCTAAAAGAACTATAGACGAAATTGAAACAACTATGATCTGCAGATTAAAGATTATTAGCTTCATCAACAATGTAATCGACAAACATGAAATGTATCTACTTGGAATTTATTCTCAACTGGCAGTAAAAAATGCAAAATTTTGACAAAGCATATTGCAAAATAGTGGATACAGAAATTGTTCTCAAGAATGCAATATTTCTCATGAAAATAGGAAGCACATACTAGCAAGCAAATGTGAATATGTGAGCCTGATTCCACGTACAATCCCTAGTCCCATGCATCATAAGAATGAATTATGCATTTTTCCTGTTAAAAAATCCATTCCAAACTTCTAATATTTTCACTTGAATCTGCACCTGTATCTTGATCCATATCATCAGCTTCATCCTCAGAGGACGTCCAACCTCCCCTCGATCTCCTATGGTTGCTGCTTGTGGATGCAACCTCCATCAATGCATGCTGAATTTGTTCAGCTTGAGCTGCCTCATCAAGAAACTTGTCTTCACCTGCTATTGGTGAGATTGACCCTGAAGAGAATTTCATATATAATCATTTAATTGTATCCACTTCTTTTATCATAAAATAACAGAAACCATACTCAATAAACTACTTTTTGATTGTCCAGATAATTACCATCTTCTAGTGCTGACACATGATAGGGTGTCTTTGGCTCTGTAATTTTTTGCTTGGGTGACTTACTCGCCTCAAGATACTCAAGATTGGCTTCATCCCAAACAACCCGAGCATTTCTGGACATCAAATCTTGTATGAATAAATGGAAAGTCTGTATAATGATGTAAAGATTGCTCAGATGTACATTTCCAAAGACAGATACACATAGTCAAGAACGAATGAGGTCTTTGAGCAAAAACCACTCCGGCCACACAGAAATACTGAGACTGATATGAAATTCATCTTCATTTGACAACACATGGATCATTATCTATATGCACTAATAGCATTAATAAGAATGTCCTTGTCATTGTTCAAGCTAGCCATGGTCAAGCTGAAAATCATAATGTCTCATGGATGAGTGTCACGAATGCTTTGCTGCCATTTATACATGATAAACTTTGGAGCCCTGCAATCATTTAGGGGACACCATGCATGTAGTGGATGTTTGATGATTGTAAAACAAGATAACAAGCCACCTGTATAGGCAGAGATGCCTAGTTCCAATGAAACATTTAATCCTCACACATGAAATTGGCATGGAACCAAAAGACAAGAAAAAATAGCTAAGTAAACAATCCATAAATGAACCTATTATTAAGGTGATTTCCTGGTCATGCAATAAATTTATTCCTTAAAAGAAGATTAAAAGGAGGAAACTGAAAATTGATAATAACAACAACAATATTACAAGTAGGAGTAGTAGTGGTGGTAGTCATAGTCACATAGGATGTCGCGAGAAAAGAAGGTCTATACATACATATATATATTTGTGCATATGCTTTTATGTGTACATGCATGATGCACACATACAAACACACATATGCATCCAGTAAGTGTCAAGCTCGAGCATGCATGCACTATGAATACCAAGGTAGTCCGGTGCGTTCGGTGCGTTGAGTTCGGTGCGTGTAAGGTGCGAGGACCGAATGGTATCCAAAGGTAAGGTGCGTAAGGTGCGTCGTTACAAATACATATATATTCATAAGAATCTAATATATATATATATATATATATATATATATATATATATATATATATATATATATATATATATATATATATATATATATATATATATATATATATATATAATGCATGTTAAAACCTACAAATAACAAATTACAACCATTAATGAGTCATGTAGTAATTATAAAATAAAACTTCCCATATGTTTTACAAATTAACTTCAACCCATGCACAATGTGAGTGTAAAGGGCAACAAGATATCTCTTTTTCTACCAAAATATAACACTCTCAATCCTCCATGCAAACAAATAGAACAATAATTGGAGGTTTGTTTCTTCTTCAAATCTATCGCTTCCATACACTTAGATTGTTTGGTTCCCTATATAAA
>CM035411.1:85994736-86034736 GCA_020310875.1 Ceratopteris richardii
GCTTTCTTTGCCTTCAATTATGCTTTTGGGTTAGAAACTCAGTCGGTCAGCTTTATTGTAGCTTTTCATCAGCTTTTACTTGAAAAAATCTCAACCATTGCCTTTTAATTAGTGAAAAGCACAATAAAAACAGAAATTAGGGTTTTGATTTTAGAGGCCATTTTGATGATAGATGGTAAAGTGTTATATATCGTTGAAAGCTCTCAAGGAATACTTTCCAATGAGTCAATATAAATTTTTGAACATTCTTTACCAGTTCCAAAATTAGAATGCTCGATTTTTTGGTAAATGTGAGCATTATGACATAGTTTTCCAACAATCCCCCTTCAATCTCATAATGGCATAAGGTCCAAAGTCTGCATAATTTTTATGTCTCTCTCTGGATAATACTTTGATATTCCTACATTTCCACTTGTGAGTACGTAAGTTAGTTCAACGTGCTTTTTAGATACCTATACTCGGATGTAATGATAGTGTACTTGAATATGCCTTGTCCTTGCACGATGTCCTCCCTCAATCTCATAATGGCATAAGGTTCAAAGGCCTACATAATTTTTTATGTCTATCTCTGGATAATACTTTGATAAATATATCTCCTACATTTCCACTTGTGAGTACATAAGTTAGTTCAACGTGCTTTTTAGATACCTATTCTTGGATGTACTTGAATATGCTTTGTCCTTGCACAATAAAGAGGATTCTTTGCAATAGCAATAGCACTTTAACTATCTAAAAACATTTGTATTGAAAACTGAACATGAACATCAAGGTAATTCAGAGTTTTTTGGAACCAAATTACTTCAAATGTAGCTGTAAGGGAAGCTCTATACTTGCTTCACTTGATGAAGTAGTTATTGTTGGTTGCTTCTTAGAAAGCCATGAGATAAGGCGATCTCCAACATAGAAATAATAACCACTTGTGCTTCTTCTTGTGTCTCTATTACTTACCCAATCAGAATTTGCAAAAACCTGTAGTAGAAAATGTGGCGACTTCGGAAATACCATTGCATAACTCCAAGTTCCTTTCAAATATCTTAATATCTTCTTTCCAATGAATTTTGAGTGGTTTGTGCATGAGCCTTGATACTTGATAAACTGCAAAATGAATGACAGCACGTGTATTACATAAATAGATCAAGCATCCAACTACTCGACGATAGTGTAGCATCAAAAGGTTCTGAGTCTACATCTGCTTGTAATGACACATTAACATCTACATAGGTTTACAATCAGTCATTTCAAACCTTTCTTTTAGATTCTCATATAAATACAATCATTCCTAAATTTGAATTCAATGCCTAAATAATAATGTAAAATCTGAAGGTCATTAACATCAAATGTATGCTTAAGTTGTGACTTAAAGATCTAAAAAACTGAATCCTTGGGACCTGTCATGATTATGTCATCAACAAAGATGATGATGATAATCAAGACCTCTCTCTCTCTCTCTCTCTCTCTCTCTCTCTCTCTCTCTCTCTCTCTCTCTCTCTCTCTCTCTCTCTCTCTCTCTCTCTCTCTCTCTCTCTCTCTCTCTCTCTCTCTCTCTCTCTCTCTCTCTCTCTCTCTCTCTCTCTCTCTCTGCTTGAACATAGAGAGTTGGAGTAACTTCAAAGTTTTTGAAACCAATAGATAAAAGATATAAATGTATCTTTTCATACCAAGCCTTCGGTGCTTGCTTCAAATCATGAAGTCCTTTAATAAGCTTGCATACTAAGTGTTCTTTACCTAGATCTCCAAAACCTTCTGGCTGCTAAGTATACACATCTTCATGAAGATCACCATTTAAAAATGTTTCCTTTATATCTAATTGGTATACATTCCAACCAAAAAGTGCAACAAGAGAAGAAACTATTTTGAATATGGTCATTCTAGATATAGGTGCAAATGTTTTATCATACTCAATACCTTTCTTTTGGGCATAACCTTTAACTAATAGTCTTGCTTTATACATGTCAATAGTACCATTTGCTTTTCTTTTGATCTTGAAGACCTCCTTAATACCAATAGCTCTCTTACCTTTTGGTAACTCACAAAGCTTCCATGTTTGATTCTTATGAATAGAATCAATCTCCTCCTACATTGCTTTCTTCCAAATATTTTGTAGTACATCTTTGATACTCGTTGGTTCATCTTCAACTAAAGTAAGTGCAAGAATATTACTAATGTCAAAATATTTTGCGTACTTTACCTTGCCTAATTGCTTTTGGTCGTTTCTTTTCTGACTTCTAGTCCTTCATATTGTGAAGTTTTCTATCCCACTATCCTGTACAGTTTGAAAAAACCATTTTGGAAGGTTCTTGAACACTAGTGTAACATTTTCTCCTCTTTCGTCTACAGCACCTCAGGCTTCTTCAACTTCATAAGTTAATATATCAAGTAGTGGTATAGAAATAGATAGTAGTGGTGTAGGTGCTACAACTTTACTTTGCCTCTATCAATCGAAACCTTTGGGGTTTGAGATGGTTGATCACCCCACTGTATGGTTGAATGTAAGCATCCATATTTAACTTGAAAAATGCATAATCATCTACATTAATAAAATCTAGAATTTCTACATGTTTATCATAAATCTGACTTTCTGCAACATGAGCATTGTGTGAGAATAGGATATTACCTGTTTTTGGTACATAGAATCTGTAACCTTTACTTCAAATGGCATAACCAATGAATACTGCATTTATGGCTTTGACATCGAGCTTACCACAATCCTTCTTTTATTTTCAATATGAAAATAAGTTGGAGATCCCAAAACTTATAAAGTAGCTGACATTTGGTTTTTTATCATAATAAGCTTCATAAGGTGTAAGCTTTTATGGAAGACTTATTCATAATGTGATTAACTCTAATGTGCTACATCAAAACAAAATTTGGATGAAAGTTTCTATAAGGACATCATACTATGCATAATTTCAATAAGTGTCCTATTCTTTCTCTTTGCAATACCATTTTGTTCTAGAGTATATGCAATAGTGAGCTCATGAGAGATACCTTTGTCTTCAAGCAAAGACTTGAAGTCTTTAGACAAATACGCTCCTCCTCTATCACTTCTCAAAATCTGAGTTTTAGAATAACTTTTATTTTCAATCATACCTAAGAACTTGAAAGTAGAAAAGACTTCTGATTTTTCTTTTAGACCATATACCTAAGAATATCTTCAAAAGTCATCAATAAATGTTACCGAATACATAGATCCTTGAATGGAGTCTATTATCATAGGTCCATTAACATTTAAATATTCAATATATAATCTGCAATTTTATGGTAGTTGTGATGTATCCATGCTTCTTGAATGCTAGCTTGTGTAACTTTCCTTAAGAACATCCTTCACATGATTCTACATCCTCTAATAAAGCAAAAGTAGATAAACTCTCCACCATTCCTTTCTCTTTGATATGCTCAAGAGTTGTGTAATTGATATGGTCAAATCCAGCATGCCATAACTTCATATTTTCCTTAGATGTAGAAGACTTCGCAACATTACCATGACTGATTTTGGACAAAACAAGCATTCCACTTCTGTTTTCGCCTTGCAAAAAATAATGCTTCTCATTAGGTGTGAGGATCTAGCACGAATCTTTCTTAAAAATGACTTTATAGCCAACTGAAATGAAACTAGAAATGGATAGCAAATTCTTCTTTTTCTAGGACATAAGGAACATCACAAATTGTGAAATTTTCACTCGCTCTTGACTTTAAATTAACTTCTCCAACACCTATAACATCCAAATCATGACCATCTGTTATGGTCACCCTTCTTCCTGTAGAGTTAGTGTTGGAAATCAAGTAGGCCCATAACTTAATTCCACAGGTCCCATAGGTCCAAGATCTACAACATAGATTCCAGCATCTTTCAATATTGACAAACATGAACATAACACACTTAATCATACAATGATGAGACAAAGATAGAGAGAGATTAGACAACATGTTCAAAGTGTTACGTAAGCCACTGCTTACTCACACCATCATATATACAAATGTCAATTTACAATGTGGGAGTCAAAATCGCAACCACTCTATGTGAACAGAAATAGATGGAAGAGTGTACGTACAGAATTTACAAGGATATTCAGATGTAAGGACAAAAATCTGAATATGTATCAGATGTATTACCCGATAGGTTGTAGAAGAGTGTTTATGGGTGATAGAAAAAGGAAAAATCAGTTTGAAACTGATATTCAGCAAACCCTAATCTGAATTTAGGCTATGGAAGACCCTAAATCAGATATGTGTGTGAAAGATCACATACTTACAGAATTAGCATAGAATGCTAACATGTTGCTGACAAATCCTCATACTCATGTGGAAACACCTTCTCTAACACCTCATCTGAATGCATATAGCATGCATGTACTAATTCTCCTTTATGTATGCCGAATAGGACTCCTCCAGATATGGATGCCACTGCCTCCATAAGCTCCAAGTAGTACCTGTGTGCATAAAGAGAATATGTACCTGAATAATTAACATAAGATGCAATCTTATGTTAAACTCCATCCAATGTCTTTGAAGTACACCAAAATCTTCATGTAGAAGACAATCTTCAAATACATAATGTAGATGGCAGATCCAAATCACCAAGCTGCTGATGAGTAAGTCTTCTCTACAAACAAGAGTGCACACTCTTCCTCAAGAAGAACTCCATGGCTTCTCCTCAACATAGCTTCACAAAGTGCACCATGGATGTCCCATGAGTGCTAGAGCACCACCTCCTCAAGCTCCATCACAAGCTAGCGTTGATTTGCGTTGGGATGTCCAAATAAGTGACCAAGTGCCTTCTTATATAGGCCACTATGACTCCTAGTGATTCCATGTAAAAATAAAGCATAAAGCAGCTTTTTTTGTGACCAAATTTGGAATCATTGGTTTTATTAAAAACTCATCGCTATTTTTAATTGTTTTTGCTTTATTTTAATTTAATCGCTAAATATTTCTTCTGGCTTGCTTTTTCACATATCTGACCACTTGATGAATGAACTGATTACATTTACATGACCTCCAAGCTGAGAGCTATCAAATGAGGTAAAAACCCTAAATAAGCAGAAAATTAGGGTTAAGGTTTTCTCCCAAATCTGATCTCTAATGACTTCATGTCATATACCATTAGAAAGTTCTCTTCAAGCTCTACAAGATAGGCTCATGAAAATTTTACCCAAATTTGGTGCCAAAAATGACTAAGTACCAAAATTAGGGTTTCTGCCCTAATAGGATTTTTGGACTGATGTGACGTTGATTTCCAACAATCCCCCCCTGCAATGTCATATTGGTACAAACTGAACTAGATATGTAACTTCATTCATCTTCAAACTGACATAAGCTTCAAACTTGTCCTTTAGAATTGACCTTCAAACTTTATCTTCAAAAGTCTTCTTCAAAACTGAATTTGAACTTCTTCAAACTTCAAAAATCTGAATTCGCTGAATATGAACCATAATACCTGAGAAAATATGCAAACTAGATACCCAATAGTGTTAGCATACATCAAGCAATCATTGTTTGACAGCATATGTAGCATGTATTGACTTTGAATCTTCTATCTCCTGTCTTCTCAAACTTGTAAGCATACACTAGGATTCACATATTTGCATTTACCTTAAGAAAGGTTTCTCAACGTACTTCTGTTGTGTCATGTAGATACACTAAACAAAATCAGAAACTGAGTCCATCCTGGGACTTGTGACTCACAACTCACAACTTAGTGTATAATGAACACTAACTGGTTCATCTCTGACTGTACTCAACTCAACTCATGAGAGTCTCACTAAAATTTCATAATTATGATGTCATCTTGTCTTCATCCTTGTTCTATCTGTAAGTCCTTCATACATGTTTCCTTCAGAGTCTGGTATAATCATATATGTGTGCACCTCATAAGTAACATACCTCTCTGAAATATCAAGCTTCTCTATAGCAGAAGCTTGATATTTCTGGACCTTTCTCCCGAACAGGAACACCTAATAGGAACTTTCTCCATACATTCTCTTTTTTCCTTCTTCTTCAAAAGTTGGAACATAAAGAGAAACTGACAAAGGAAATATAAGAATACCTGTAGGTATGATTCTGCATTCTTTCACATATGACTGAAAATAAGTCTTCATGTTTCATCACCCCCTAGATGATTTAACACTAGTATCCAAATTCCTTTAAAGGAAATCAGACTTTATGAAATCTTTGACATCTTCCTTCTTTCAATAAATCTGATCTTCAGTGATTTAGTATTGCTACCATAACATCAATACCTGTGTCTGAAACAAATAATCTGAACCCTTTTTATTAACACTGCAGTTGCCAATAGCTTTCCCTGTTACTCCTCAGCTTCCCATATTATAAATAAGGTTAGCTGATCCTAACATAAAAAACTTTGTTGAAAGCACTTTAGGATTCATAATCTTCTGCAACATAACAAGTATATTCTTCTCTTTCTCTGCAACACTAATCTAATAGAATCTGAATCTTTGACTTACTTCTTCCAATGTTAAGAACTTGGCAAACAAAGGATAGACAACTGACTCGTAAATACTCAAGATCTTCAAGATCATACAAGATCTATCATCTGTGCAATAAAATACCTGTGTAGAATCTGCTCTCATCAAACCTTTATGACTGAATGTTTGATTTGTTACCTGAATGTCTCTAAGTGTCCATGCTTCTTTACATAAAGTTGTAAACTTTTCTTCAACCAAATCCTTCCCAAAAATCTGCAATTCCTACTAGAACACAAGTGGACAAACTCTCACCTTGAGAATTCCAAAAGTTGCAAGTTGATACTTCATACCTTCATATTCTTCCCGGGTGAAATGTGATAGTATCTGCTTGACTCTCTTTTGGCTAACTCCAGATCTCAATCAAGTGATAGGATCTAATGGAACACCTTTTTGAATACAAGCATGTATCCAAAAGTCAAGACAATCATAGAAAGTAGATTCTCCATCCGACTGATACATCAAAAAATCTGAATTTTTCTGAATTTTTCTGAATTTTTCTGAATTTTTCTGAAACTACTGAATTTTCTGAATGTTCTGAAAATACTTAATTTTCTGAGTTTTCTGAAAATTCTGAATTTTCTGAATATACTGAATTTTCTGAATTTTCATCCTCACTCCAAGTCTCCAACATATACTACAAATACTCTTTTACCTCAAGAGTTAGGTAAAGAAGAAATACACTTCTCTGCAACTTGTCATATACCAAGTAGCTCTGAATTGACACTCCAAGAATTCTTTGAGGGAATATATAAGGTGCCTGCTTAAAATCTTCAACTTATACATAACTCATACACATATGAGTCAAAGCAATTCTCTCAAAGTAAAGTATTTTCAAGCAATTATTCTGTAAAGTATTTTCATACTTCCAAAAGTATTTGGCTCCTAACAGATTATCAACTACATACTCCACACTCATAAATAAACATGTGACTGAATTGTCTAATACTCAAATCTCTACTCATCTAGATTAATTGTGTATGTCATATGTCAAATGTTAGAAGATGCTCTAAAACCATATGTCAATTTACAAATGTCAATTCACAACGTGGGAGTCAAAATATCAACCACTCTATGTGAACCAT
The DNA here is from genome assembly GCA_020310875.1 of Ceratopteris richardii. Classification (NCBI taxonomy): domain Eukaryota; kingdom Viridiplantae; phylum Streptophyta; class Polypodiopsida; order Polypodiales; family Pteridaceae; genus Ceratopteris; species Ceratopteris richardii. The sequence continues at coordinate 86,002,304 of CM035411.1, forward strand.
AGTACGAACGAGCGATTTAATTCGTGAGAATTAATTCGCGAATTATTCGTTTAATTCATTTAGTACGTTCGGATTGAAAATAAAATTCGGGAATTTTATCCATTGGAAGAGAATTTTATTTTTTACACACATATATATATATATATATATATATCAATCACATGTAAGATACATGATACATCATACAACATCCGACATCAAATCCTAAATTTACATTAAACAATTATCTAAAACATCATGATTCATGATTTTATCATTAAATTTTAACCAACAACTAGTCGTCACGCATAACTTATAAGTTATAACACATTACATCATAGAATCATGACTCATGAGTCATGGCATTGATTAGTAAGCTCCAAACATCATACATCATACATGTTTCCCGAGAACAGTGTCAAATCAAACATACAAAACAAAAGGCACATGAGTGTAAGCAATAATCAAAAGTTAACACGTGTGAAAAAGTATGGACAAATACTTGATCTCTCAAGTATAATAGATGCTTTGGAAGGAGCAAAAGAAGAAAGTAAAAGTTCATAGGACCTTTTGGGGGACAAGCAAAAGACAAAGTAGACCTTAAAAAAAAAAAATTTTTTTAAAAAAAAATTTTTAAAAAGAGATAAAATTCATGCACCACGAATTAAATCGCGAACGAATTTTACGAATTTTATTTTGACACAAAAATTTGTGAATTTTTTCAACTATGATGTGAACAGAAATAGATGGAAGAGTGTATGTATAGAATTTACAAGAATATTCAGATGTAGGGACAGAAATCTGAATATGTATCAGATGTATTACCTGATATGTTGTAGAAGAGTGTTTATGAGTAACAGAAAGAGGAAAGATCAGTTTAAAACTGATATTCAGCAAACCCTAATCTGAATTTAGGCTATGAAAGACCTTAAATCAGATGTGTGTGTGAAAGATCACATACTTACAGAATTAGCATAGAATGCTAACATGTTGCTGACAGAAATCCTCGTACTCATGTGGAAACACCTTCTCTAACACCTCATCTGAATGAATGTAGCATGCATGTACTGATTCTCCTTTATGTATGTCGAATAGGACTCCTCCAAATATGGATGCCACTGCCTCCATAACCTCCAAGTAGTACCTATGTGCATAAAGAGAATATGTACTTGAATAATCAACATAAGATGCAATCTTATGTTAAGCTCCATCCAATGTCTTTGAAGTAAACCAAAATCTTCATGTAGAAGACAATCTTCAAATACATAATGTAGATGGCTGATCCAAACCACAAAACTGCTGATAAGTAATTCTCTACAAACAAGAGTGTGAGGACACTCTTCTCCAAGAAGAACTCCATGGCTGCTCCTCAACATAACTTCACAAAGTGCACCATGGCTGTCCCATGAGTGCTAGAGCACCACCTCAAGCTCCACCAAAAGCTAGCGTTGATTTGCGTTAGGATGTCCAAATAAGTGACCAAGTGCCTTCTTATATAGGCCACCATGACTTCTAGCGATTCCATGTAAAAAATAAAGCATAAAGCAACTTTTTTTGCGACCAAATTTGGAATCGTTGGTTTTATTAAAACTCATCGCTATTTTTAATTGCTTTTGCTGGGTTAGGGTTATCTCCCAAATCTGATCTCTGATGACTTTATGTCATATACCATTAGAAAGCTCTCTTCAAGCTCTACAAGATAGGCTCATAAAACTTTTACCCAAATTTTGTGCCAAAAATGACTAAGTACCAAAATTAGGGTTTCTTCCCTAATAGGATTTTTGGACTGATGTGACATTGATTTCCAACAGTTAGTAAGAGAAGAAAATACCTTTTTGCAACTTGTCATATGCTTACTAGCTCCATAATCAAAAATCCAAGGATTTGTTGAGATTGCATTTAATGCTTCGTGATCAAAAGCTATTTCTTCAATACTGACAAATGCACATAGTGTAATAATTTGCGTTTTTTACCCCAAAAATAAAAGTCGTTTAATTCGCTACACGAATTAATTCGTTATGAACGAATTTTATGCAATTTTTTAACGAACTTTTCAGTTATATTGGGGTTCGTGCCCTTGTTAATCAATTGTTCGTTTTTTTCCTGCCGAGCGTCCAGAACTTCAGCCACAGCCTCTCGCAAGTGTTTTCCCCATCCATAGCCATAGCCTACATCCCTTGAGTCGTGACTCACTCATGAGTCGAGAGAGAGAGAGAGAGGACTAAAGCTGAAGTCAATCATTATCCACATCTTGCCCCTAGAGTCATCATTATCCACATCTTTTAACATGGGGAGAGCTCGATCTGATCTTCGTTCTCATATGAAGATGACGGGCACGGGACCTAATACATGGGAGTGCAAGTATTGAAAAGGGATTTATGTTGGTAGTGCTTCATGTATCAAGGCACACCTATTAGGACTACGAGGTGGGGGCATTGGAAAATGCCACTCTGTGCCTCAAAATCTCTTTGAAGACTTGACTGCAAAGATGCAGATGAGTCAAGGTGTGGGGAATATAGGTTCCGAATCCCATTCAAGTGGTCATGAAGAATCAGAGATGCATGTTGATGAAAGCCATGGAGGGTCATCAAAAAGAGCTCATATTGATAGTGGGAGCTCTAGTGCATCTCCCATGACAATACCTAGGATACCAGAGTGCAATGTGTTTGCAAGAGGTAGCGTGAGAGCCTCCATGCAAAAACAAGCAATGGAAGAAGCTACCAAAGAAATAGCAAAATTATTCATATTGTGTGGCTTACCATTCAACGTTGCAAACACAACTGTGTAGAAGAGAGCTATGAGAGCTGTGAGCCGCATAGGTGCTCCTTGGGAAGGACCCTCGGGAGCTATGCTACGCACTACAGAGTTGAGTAGACAAAAGAGTGCGGTGGAAATAGAAATGTTATCCTTGCATGCCATATGGAAGAAATATGGATGCTCCATATTGTGTGATGGGTGGTCTGACATACGCAAGAGGAATGTGTATAACATTCTTGTCTCCTCTTGCAAAAGGACAATGTTCTTGTGTTCCATACTAGCACATGCACCTGGGACGATTCTCACATGTGAATTCATATACTCCCATGCTAAAAGGGCCATAGAAGATGTTGGGAGCAAGAATGTTGTGCAAGTGATCATAGATAATGCATCTAATTGTGTATCCATGGGACCCATGCTAGAGGATGAGTTTCCTAGAATTGCATGGACTCCTTGTGCCAGCCATAGTCTAGACCTTCTAATGGAAGATATAGGTGCCATGGAATGGGTGAAATCCATACTTGAAAAAGCTAGATTCATTGTAAGATTTGTGACCTCTCTCCCTAAAGTCCAAAATATTTTCCGTGCACATTCCAATCTTGAACTCCAAAAGCCCTCTATGACTCGATTTTGTTACATGTTCATAGTACTAGATAGAGTGCTTCGTGTGAGGAAAGGGCTTCTTCGGATTGTTATCTCAGAGGAATGGTACCAGTTACCCACTACAGATCCATTGTATATACGCTTTTCAGCATTGGTTATGGGAGACGATGCCTTTTGGTCAAAGGCAGAGATACTTATTGGAGCCCTGAAGCCCCTTTTTGCAGTGCCTTGTATTGTGGATATGGAGGGGAGTACGCTTGGACTTGTATACGAATACATTGGTCATATACAAGGATGCATCAGAAATGTTGCCGGACTTTCAGAGATAGAGTAAGTAATAAGTATTTATAATTTAAAGATTTAGAATATATATGAACTTAAAAGTTTGAATATTTTCACATTCGCTTTTACTTTTGAGCTAATATTATGCCTTTTTTTTTATTTAATTAAATTGTAGGAAACGTGAGCTATGTGATGCAGTGCAGATGAGATGGGATTGGTTTCACAAGCCAATCCATGCCGTTGCTCACATGCTTCATCCATTGTGGAGATCCGAGGAGCAAGCTGCAAAATGTCGACGAGGCCTTAAAAGATAGTTGGATAGAGTATGTGAAGCGTTGGATGCAGAGTGATGTAGGTCTTCAGTCCCAGTTGGAGAGTGAGCAGTTGCAGTTCTGTTGCATGGAACGATACTTTGGGCAGTCGACTCCACGATTACGAGACAACCAGGTTACTCCTGTAACTTGGTGGGAGAAATATGGAGTGGGTACTCCTCTATTGGTGAGTAGACTACTTAGTGGTACTTTCAATTTTCATGATTATTGAATGACGAATTACAAATTACAATTGTATTTTGCAATTATGTAGAGGAAGTTGGCCCTCCAGATATTATCACATGATTGTAGCACTAGGCCTACTGAACGGAATTGGAGCACATGGGCTCTCTTTCATACAAAAAGGAGAAATAGATTAAGTCCTACACAAGTTGAGAAGTTGGTGTACACACACTGCAATCTCAAGTTATTGGAGAGCAAAGGAAGTCATATTGCACCTCTACAGGTACTGTAAGTTGAAATATACTGATTCATTCCAAAATATTAGCTACCATGTGAATTGTGATATCTCTAATCAATGATCATTGATGGATCATGGACATTGGATTGTTTGTGTAGGTTAATGTTGACTCCATTGATATTGGAGAGATTAAAGATATCCCTCAAATGCCACAAGAAGAGAAGGATATCTTTACCATGTTATTTAAGGAGTCCCAACAATTTGTAAGACAAACACGTAGGAGTTCAAGATCTAGTGGAAGATTAGGTAACTCAAGATTACTTGTAACTTAATGATTATTATACATTAAAACTTGTTTGATTATTACATGGTTAAACTTATAAGTTATAACTTATTAATCCATTGTACATTTGTATATTGCAACAGATCCAGATCAGCCATCTACGAGTCGAAGGCCTTTCAAAGATTTCTTCTCGACGAGGCAGACGAGGACGTGGGTCATATGGACGTACTTCTAGTAGCAGGGAGGATCGAGAGGTGGAGGCAAGTCCACTTGATGATTGGGAGGAGAGGTCAGCATCATCTAGCAACGATGATGACCATGATACGAGAGCTAGACCTTGGTAGTCCAGAGAGGACCATAGCACTGATACTTCATCATGGGCTAGTTCTTTTGATGAGGATCTCATAGATGATGATATTGACTCTTGATTTTTGACTCATGAGCCATGGCCCATGGGCCACATGATCGCGCCATGGAGGAGAGACGATCCCAGATGATGGCCGATCCCGTTGCAGCCATCAGGGTGGCCCTGACTCCACCTCCACCTATGTATCACATATTACATCCCACCCACTAGCACAGGATGGAGCTAGTTAGTCGTTTTAGATGCATTCTCATGGTTGTTCTACTACCCTTTTGCATATAGACTATCATAGATATAACACTCCATACACCCCCCACCACTTTCATGGGTATCCCCACATGCACACTACGGAGATCTATATCAGCTTAACCAGTTTCTTTTCAGCACTTTTATCTTTTCTGATTGACAGAAGATACACCCATGTACATCGATTTGTCTCATAGGCGAGTTCGGCCTCCTAATAGACGTAAAAACACTTTCTTTCTTTCTTTCTCTCTCTCTCTCTCTCTCTCTCTCTCTCTCTCTCTCTCTCTCTCTCTCTCTCTCTCTCTCTCTCTCTCTCTCTCTCTCTCTCTCTCTCTCTCTCTCTCTCTCTCTCTCTCTCTCTCTCTCTCCCCCCCCCCCCCCCCCAGTGGAGTGCGATCGAGAGGCCACAGGTACGTATGATCTCGCGATTATTTCGTGGAAACAGTCGGTGCCACATGACATCATCAGGGCAGAGCTAGCTGCACCACCCATGGCAGTAGAGGCACTATTCCAGACTATCTGCTTTATTCAGAGGATTAGGGACCTCCCTACAGATAGACTCACACACAAAGCTCTTGAGGCATCTATACAGATATCAGGGTCAGGATATGAGAGAGCTTGGTACACTCGGGTTAGAGTCTGGTTTGATAGTCATGGACTTGATATGGACAGATTGCCGCCTTTTCAGTATGACCCAGACTCACCTCACATCCACCTCTCTCGTCGTGAGAGGAATGTTGTGTTCAGACAGGATCTCTGGCAGCTCTACATTAGTCAGACATGGCACACACCACACATGGGATCGAGACTATCGCACTATCGAGACCAGTTCATAGACATACTCGCTGCGGTTTCATCCAGCGACCACGCTACATGGATACTCACATGCCTCATAGCTCGAGGGTAGCGATTGGCCAGCTGAGAGTCTCATCACACCGACTCGAGATTGAGACGGGCAGAGCCGCAGACATTCCCAGAGAGGAGCGGATATGCAGAGTATGCAGAGTAGAGATGGAGGATGAGGAGCACTTTGTATGCAGATGTAGCGCATATGATGGCATCAGAGGCAGATACGAGACTCTGTTTGCAGGGCAGCCCACCCTCCGAGAGATCATGGACTCTAGAGACCAGCGACAGCTCGGGCGATTCTTACTAGAGATACAAAGTCACAGAGATTCCCTACTCCAGCCTACTGTAGCACTCCATACAGGAGGGAGACAGAGTCAGCTCACTGACTTCTTTATTCCACGACGTGCTGCAGCCCTCCCCCCCTCAGGAGTCAGCCCACACACCGAGCGGGGTGACTCTTCAGCAGGCTCAGATATCTCGAGCTAGGAGACGACCCCGTGCTATAGGATATCGGGCCCCGAGACTTCACCGACACCAGATTGCGGAGATCCAGGCTTGTGACCATCGCGCCATGGAGGAGAGACGATCCCAGATGATGGCCGATCCCGTTGCAGCCATCAGGGTGGCCCTGACTCCACCTCCACCTATGTATCACATATTACACCCACCCACTAGCACAGGATGGAGCTAGTAGTCGTCTTAGATGCATTCTCATGGTTGTTGTACTACCCTTTTGCATATAGACTATCATAAATATCACACTCCATACACCCTCCACCATTTTCATGGGTATCCCCACATGCATACTACGGAGATCTATATCTGCTTAACCAGTTTCTTTTCAGCACTTTTATCTTTTCTGATTGACTGAAGATACACCCATGTACATCGATTTGTCTCATAGGCCGAGTTCGGCCTCCTAATAGACGTAAAAACACTTTCTTTCTTTCTTTCTTTCTTTCTTTCTCTCTCTCTCTCTCTCTCTCTCTCTCTCTCTCTCTCTCTCTCTCTCTCTCTCTCTCTCTCTCTCTCTCTCTCTCTCTCTCTCTCTCTCTCTCTCTCTCTCTCTCTCTCTCTCTCTCTCTCTCTCTCTCTCTCTCTCTCTCTCTCTCTCTCTCTCTCTCTCTCTCTCTCTCTCTCTCTCTCTCTCTCTCTCTCTCTCTCTCCCTCCCCCCCCCAACCAGGCTATAGGGGAGGGCTTCCAAGAGGAGTGGACTAGGCACACCATTGTGCCTATCCACAAATCTGGCGACACCCTGGATCTAGGGAACTACAGGACCATCATGATCGGCCATACCATGGCCAAACTATACGGTGCCATACTTGAGGCAGAGCTCGGCTCATATGCAGAGACGGAGGGGCTACGAGCACGAGGCCAGGCAGGTTTTCGACGAGCTTTCTCTACTATAGTGAAGAAGAACATCAAAAAAGAAACCAAAGAGGAAGCACAAAAGGAAGAAGCCCTCATCGTGCACACCACCATTGAAGAAGAAAAGATGAGACATGCCCGTCGTCTCAATGTACGCATCACGAGCATTGTAGAAAAAGAAGGCTCTACCCCCGAGTCTGATGGGAAGACAATATGCAAGATACTCGGCTATAAAGAGGAATCCCCCCCATTCATCAAGTCCTTGAGAACGAGACGAGACCCGACGAAGAAGAGAGCTCTCATTCTACACTTCCCTTCTGAAGATGTAAGACCTTTCCTACGCAAGAGGGTGATTTTGAGAGCCCTTGATAGCCCCCCATCTACCTTGATGATGATCTCACACCCATGCAGGTAGCACACCGCCGTGCATGCATGCCAAGAATACACCAAGCTCGCAAAGAAGGAAAGAAGGCTTCATACAGAGATGGTCGTGTCATCATTGATGGCAAGGCCATCCCATAGGGATTCGCGCCATGTGAGACACTCGAGGAGATACACCTTGCAGTTTGGAACATCAACGGAGATCTATGGACCCACCCAGAGAGATTGGAAGAGGTGTGCAAAGGCAAAGACATCATTATGCTCACAGAGACACATGAGAGCCAGGACGGGGGCCTACCTCGAGTCCACGGTTTTTCAGTGGGAGTCCACATACAGAGTGTACACGTCAGCACACCACCAGAGGATCAGGAGGAGTAGCCATACTCTTCAGAGATGGACTTCAGAGGAGGATACAGATAGTCGCACGTGATTCACAGGCCAAATATCTTTGGATTCGACTCAAGCTCTCACACGGTTCGCTATCATAGATCGAGAGGAGGACTCACGATACACTTGCTTGTCAGAAGAGATTACAGAGTACACTGCATTAGGGGAAGTCTTCCTTATGGGAGACTTCAATGCTAGGACAGGCAATGATCAGTGTGAGATATTTGACCTAGAAAACCCACAGATACTACATACCATAGAGGATGGGTCTACAGCTCGAGCTTCAGCTGACTCTACACACACTCATTATGGCACTCCCTTACTCAAACTAGGCTCTCGACATAATCTCGTTACCTATAACGAGATGGCTAAGTGGCCTACCTCATGAGGATTGACATGCATACCACACTCAATCACAGATGGCGGGGGGAGTACAGTAGATTACCTCATGGGATCTAGAGAGGTCATCCACCTACTTACCTCATTCACCATCCCACCCATACCCATTGGGGCCGATCACACATACTTCGCGCTCTCCCTCAAGGGAGACACCCCTACACGCACACCTGCAGCACGCATCCCACACACCACCATCCACTTCACACACGAGCTAGCTAACATATATGCGGCTCAAGTCGAGAAGGGTCTCCTCTTGCTTCATCCTGACACACCACTATCCTCACTCACCTCACAGATAGCATCAGTTGTTCTTCAGACATCAGCCATCAGCTCCTTCCCACACACCACCCATTCTCGTCACACACCTCCTCCTGGGACTATGCCACATCATCGCTGGTATGATGAGGAATGCGGAGATCTTTACCGCCGACTATGAGCTCAGCGAGCATTAGGAGAGATCACAGAGAGAGAGGCCAAGGGACGGATGAAGACTCTCACACGTCGAAAGAGACGAGCCTATGAGGAGGCACAAGAGCTTGAGCTATACCATCTCTTTATGAGTATGGACAATGCTACAGCATGGCGTACCCTACGAGAGCCACACCCAACCACACCTATTGGGGACCTACACACATGGCATGATTATGCTGAGAGAATATATGAGGTACCTAGGCAGCCTCCCATTCCCCAGCCACTTGAGCCTCGCCCTACTAGTTCTCCTCTCTTCACGGCAAAGATGGTTGAGAGGGCCATAGGACGACTCCTACATGGACGTTCTACAGATCACACGGGATTGCAGAGCGAGCATCTCATATATGCAGCCTCTATTATAGCCCCGTCGATTGCACATGTCTTCAACCGGGCTATAGGTGAGGGCTTCCCAGAGGAGTGGACTAGGCACACCATTGTGCCTATCCACAAATCTGGTGACACCCTGGACCCAGGGAACTGCAGGACCATCATGATTGGCCATAACATGGCCAAACTATACGATACTATACTTGAGGCAGAGCTCAACTCATATGCAGAGACTGAGGGGCTACGAGCACGAGGCCAGGCAGGGTTTCGACAAGCTTTCTCTACTATTGATCACTTCTTCATTCCGTGTTGCCTCATTGATGGGGCAAGGGTGCAGAAGAAGAGACTATATTGCTGCTTTGTGGACTTCCGCAAAACTTTTGATACAGTACCACGAGAGAGGCTCTTCCAACGCCTCTAGAGCTTGGGCGCCACCTATGCACTCTATGAGCAGGTGACTGGGAGGGTACAGTGTCCAAGAGGTATGTCAGAGGCCATTGCTAGCACCATCGGTGTTAAGCAAGGCTGCCCACTCTCTCCCACTCTATTTGGTCTCTACATCGACGAGATTGAGGACTACATTCCCCGAGCTGGAGGAGAGGGTGCAGACCTCGCAGGTACACATGTCCACATTTTATTATATGCCGATGACATTGTCTTGATTTCAGAGTCACCCGAGGGATTACAGCGCCACCTGGATGCCCTAGATGAGTTTTGTACACAGAGGGGCTTGACAGTAAACCTTGGCAGTCACATTCACGAGCTTGCCTCGCCCCTTCAGCATGAGACAGGCAACCACCGATAGATTCACACGAGGATATGCAGCTTTAGCCATGTTAGAGCGGAGATGTCACCAGGCACACTTCCAGGAGCGCCGCACGAAGGGGTGGCTATTTGACACACTAGTCAGACCAGCTATGATGTATGCCGCGACAGTTTGGGCCCCTGGCCTCACAGTCACCAAGTGGAGTGCAATAAAGAGGCCGCAAGTACGTATGATCTCACGATTATTTCACGGGAAACAGTCACATCATCACGACAGAGCTAGCTGCACCACCCATGGTAGTAGATGCACTATTCCAAACTATCTTCTTTATTTAGAGGATGAGGGAACTCCCTACAGACAAACTCACACATAGAGCTTTTGAGGCATCTATACAGATATCAGAGTCATGATATGAGAGAGCTTGGTACACTCATGTTAGAGTCTGGTTTGATAGTCATGGACTTGATATGGACAGATTGCCGCCTTTTCAGTATGACCCTGACTCACCTCATATCCACCTCTCTCGTCATGAGAGGAATGTTGTGCTCAGACAGGATCTTTGGCACCTCTACATTAGTCAGACATGGCACACACCACACATGGGATCGAGACTATCGCACTACCAAGACCAGTTCTTAGACATACTAACGGACGGTTTCATCCAACGACCATGCTACATGGATACTTACATGCCTCATAGCTCGAGGGTAGTGATTGGCCAGTTGAGAATCTCATCACACCAACTAGAGATTGAGATGGGCAGAGCCGCAGACATTCCGAGAGAGGAGCGAATATGCAGGGTATGCAGAGTAGAGATGGAGGATGAGGAGCACTTTGTATGTAGATGTAGCACATATGATGGCAGACTCTGTTTACAAGGCAGCCCACCCTCCGAGAGATCATGGACTCTAGAGACCAGCGACAAATCAGGCGATTCTTACTAGAGATTCAGAGTCACAGAGATTCCCTACTCCAGACTACTGTAGCAGCCCATACAAGAGGGAGACAGAGTCAGCTCACTGACTTCTTTATTCCACGATGTGCTGCAGCCCTCCCCCCCTAAGCTCACACACCGAGAGGGATGACTCTTCAGCAGGCTCAGACTTCTCGAGCTAGGAGACGACCCCGCGCCATAGGATATCGGGTCCCGAGACTTCACCAACACCAGATTGCAGAGATCCAGGCTCATGACCACCGCACCATGGAGGAGAGACGATCCCAGATGATGGCGATCCCGCTGTAGCCATCAGGGTGGCCCTGACTCCACCTTCACCTATGTATCACATCTTACACCCACCCACTAGCACAGGATGGAGCTAGTTAGTCGTTTCAGATGCATTCTCATGCTTGTTGTACTACCCTTTTGCATATAGACTATCATAGATATCGCACTCCATACACCCCCCCACTTTCATGGGTATCTCCACATGCATACTACAGAGATCTATATCAGCTTTACCAGTTTTCTTTAGCACTTTTAACTTTTCTGATTGATAGAAGATACACCCATGTACATCGATTTGTCTCATACGCCGAGTTCGGCCTCCTAATAGATGTAAAAACACTTTCTTTCTTTCTTTCTTTCTTCTCTCTCTCTCTCTCTCTCTCTCTCTCTCTCTCTCTCTCTCTCTCTCTCTCTCTCTCTCTCTCTCTCTCTCTCTCTCTCTCTCTCTCTCTCTCTCTCTCTCTCTCTCTCTCTCTCTCTCTCTCTCATTCACATATATATATATATATATATATATATATATATATATATATATATATATATATATATATATATATATATATATATATATATATATATATATATATATATATATATATAGATATAGATATAGATATAGATATAGATATAGATATAGATATAGATATAGATATAGATACAGATATAGATATAGATATAGATATATATGTGTGTGTATATCCATTTCACATTTCACGTTTCTTATTCAAGGTCAAAACTCTGTTTTGGCCGTTTCCGTAGCATTTCCGTTTCTCCGTTTTCGAAACTCCTAACAACTATGTTTAGTACAAGGGTGTATGTCAACTATGCTCAGATACCAAATATTGGAAGTGTAGTAGGTCCAATTTCCCAAACAATATACTCACAAGTTCTTCAAGGATCTTTCCAACACTTGACCTTAGCACATAACACAACTTGACTTGATCAAGATAGATAAATGACAATAGAGAGATAAAAAAGATAATTATAAAAGTGCAGTAATTTATAGCTACTACACACACAAAATAAATGCGAAGTGTCAACATACAATGTGTGTATGATACAAAATCTGAAATTAGGCTGAATCTAGAGGTTCTAGGTACAAAATCTTGCGAGATAGTATCTAAGAGGTATCGTATAAGTGAATGTGTGCAAAAAGAAGGAAAAGAACTGTTCAAAACAGTTATTAGAGCAAACCCTAATCTAAAATTAGGTCTTCTCCAATGTAGAGCAGAAGAATGGCAACTTTCCGAAATGAAGTAATAGGCAAAGGCTTGGAACACCAACAACACGTGAAGAAACCCTAATTTGGACGTCACAACTCCCCAAAATCAGCATGCACACCAAGATGTGTGAAGAAGAAGGAAACGTAGGCTGCAAAAACTCCTCCAAATGTCCTCCTAACTCTTAACCCTAGAGCTTTTAGCTTGAAAATAGCTAGAATTGATGATTCAATGTGCCCATGTGCCTTGAAACTCATACGAGAATCAGCCACGAAAATCTACTAAAAAGCACAAAAAAACTAGATCTTGCGTAAGCTTTTTAAGTATATGCGTGAGCAGCTTTTCTTGCCTTCAATTATGCTTTTCTTGCCTTCCATTATGCTTTTGGGTTAGAAACTCCATTGCCCAACTTTATTGTAGCTTTTCATTAGCTTTTACCCAAAAACTCTCCAAAAGGACTCCAACTACTTTTGGTTCTGAGATAGGATGTTCCATCACAGCAACTTGAGCCATGTAGCTCTTGAGTTTGATGATATGCTCTACCGTTGACATTGAGTAATCCATCTCTAGTTGATACAAGGAAAGTAGTAGTGATACAAGAGATTGTTGAGTCCTTGCACAAAAAATTCCCTCCAATTTTATCAAAGCTTTCCTTACGCTTTTAATACCTATAATGTGGTGTATTATTCACTACTCAAACTCATACCTATTGTGGACAAAGCTTTTCCATTTCTCATAGCCTTGGCTTGAAGTTGACGCCCCTCCTAAGGTTGATGCCTCTCCTAGAGTTGTAGGTTCTCTAGCTCCACTTGTAGAAGAGATTGCACTTTGAGCTCGAGTTTTAACCTTGAAAGATTCTAGAGCAACTCTTGTTGTGTGTAACCCAGCACCTCCTTTTAGTCGCTTTACTTCAGCTTCAAGCTTATCCCAAGCTTGAATGATCATGAGTGATATTGGAGACTTGTTTGCCATGTGCGAAAGTTACTTCCATTGAAGATTTGATAACATCATATTGGAGGCTGCACTATTCTCTCAGTAAGAGCTTAAGCAAAGAGCTCAAGCTAACACTATACACACTCACACTCCTTTGATACCAATTTGATAACAAATAGAGAGTAGACACATTCTAGATTCACATAAAAATTGAGGAGAAGAGAGATAGAGAGAGTTCAGACAAAAGAAAGAGAGACACTCACATGTATGCAAAGGAGCAAAGAGAATCCAAACTCACTAACTACTAATAGAAGAACTTACAAAAGTGTACAAGAAGGTAGCTCACCAAGATAGCTCTCTCCAAGTACATATGGGTAGAAGTGATCAAGGTATGATGTTTATACAAACATAGATGAGCTCTACAAAGCTCCCATGAAATTCTATGATGAAAAACATCTTTTATTAGCATGAGACTGTTCACAAGGCTTCATTCCTTGCTGATGTATCAATGTTGATGATCTGGTAGCCTTAGATAGGCACTTTAATTTACAGCCCTCATAGGTATGAGCATAGTGCAAAGAGAGTTTTAAAATCGGGTTTTAAAACATTTAGTACATAGGGTACTAAAGAAATGGAAATAAAAAACGAGTATTATATTTTGTCACAACGTTTCAATTTTTTTTCTCAATAATCCATGAATAATGTATATCTAACACTCATTTACATATTTAGTGCTAAAAACACACAAAAAACTTAATCTACTACCACTACAATGATCTGGTTGTTTGAATCAAAGACCATGGTCTAGTCCCTGATGCATGATATGGATGCACTCCATAGTGGTTAGGTGGGTTCGGTTCGGTGCGTTCGGTGCCTTTAAGGTGCGGGGACCGAACCTTACGCCTTAGGTAAGGTGCGTAAGGTGCGTCACTGACATATTAGGTGCGTTTAAGGTGCAAGAACCGAATGTTATCTTTGAAGTAAGGTGCGTAAGGTACGTTCCACCTAAAAAATAATATATATAATACCAATATGCCAACTGGTTGCTTTTATATGTGTTCCTAGAAGTGCATAGATGTATTTGAACACCTAAGTACATATGCACACAGGGGAAAAAGCGCACGTGACACAACTATGTGCCTTTACATGGACATATATGTCCCTATAAGTGCATATATGTATCTGAACACCTATGTGGATACATGCATAAGTGCATAGATGTATTTGAACGCTTAAATACATAATACAAATATACACAAGGGAAAAAGCATAAAGGGAAAAGTGTGTGGATAAATGCATAAGCAAAGGGTACATCTATGTGCATGCATTCATGTCCTTCACACATGTATTTGAGTGTGTGTCTCGAGAATTAGAAAAGGACCACAAGCTCACAGTAAGAACGCAGCAGGCCTCTCTCTCTCTCTCTCTCTCTCTCTCTCTCTCTCTCTCTCTCTCTCTCTCTCTCTCTCTCTCTCTCTCTCTCTCTCTCTCTCTCTCTCTCTCTCTCTCTCTCTCTCTCTCTCTCTCTCTCTCTCTCTCTCTCTCTCTCTCTCTCTCTCTCTCTCTCTCTCTCTCTCTCTCTCTCTCTCTCTCTCAACCCTAGATCTCCGCTCTGCCCGTCACTGTCAAAGCCTCCCCGCCACGATCGAAAACCCTAGATCTCTGCGCCACTGTTTCTGCCCACCACTGTCGAAACCCTAGATCTCTGCTCTGCCCGTCACCGTCGAAGCCTACCCGATTAGGGTTCCCTGCCCGCCTTAGGGTTCTGCTGTCCTCTTTCGGTCCCTTCTGCACAACTCTGCCCTAGATCCACGCTGCCTTCCCACTACCCCCTCCACCCCCTGAACCTCTCCATTGTCTCTCGACACCCATAGTGAGACCGAGAGATTTAAATCGTAAGATTTAAATCGAGATTTAATCGTTTAAATCGTTTAATTTGTCTAGACCCAAAATAAAAATCGAGGTTTTTATCCACTCAAAGAGAATTTTATTTTTTTCCACAAAAAGTACACACACACATACTTACCTACACACACACAAACACACACACACACACACACATACATATATATATATATATATATATATATATATATATATATATATATATATATATATATATATATATATATATATATATATATATATATATATATATATATATATATATATAATGTGTGTGTATACATATTTGCAACTAAAAGCAATATATCAAATCAAAATACATCCACCCTCTCTCTTTGTATTGTGTAGAGAAAGGAGGCCACAACAATGATTGCCTATAGGCTTCAACCTCCCTAGACCCTCATGTGATAGGCTCTCAAGTTTCAGCCCAAAGACTTGAGCCCCATCTAGGTATGAAAGCTCAATGAACATAGAAGTCATAAAACAAAATGTGATAGGCTCTCAAGTTTCAGCCCAAAGACTTGAGCCCCATTCAACTATGACAGCCTCAATGAACATAAAAGTCATAAACCAAAAATCACAAAGGCAAAAACTTAAAAATAATTTGTTCAACCAAAATCACCTTTAAAAAATTGGAGGGAAAAAAATAAAAGCCCTTCCTTGATGGATTTAAATCGTAGGGAGAGATTTAAATCGCGAGAGATTTAAAAGGTTTTTATTTCAGAGCAAAAAATCGTGATTTAAATCTACTATGCCGACACCCCCACTGAGTCTCTGCCCATCGCCCAACACCGATCTACCATGGCCCGAAACCCTAATTCGAACTAAACCTAACATAACCGACACCCCCAACCCTAGCGTATGCCATGCCTCACGCCCTCACATGCGACTCTAACCCTAAAACATCAAAAACCCTAACCTACCTCAAAACCAAACCCTAACCCTAACCCGAGCTTTAACCTCCTTTTCCCGACCCTAACCCGAAACCCTAATCTCATCCTAAACTTAATCTAATGGATATCCAAAATCATAAGCGTAGAACCTAAAACCTAGAACCTTAACCCCAACTTGAAACCGAAACCTTAACCCTAGACCTCTCTAACCCTAACCTCTCTCTCTCTCTCTCTCTCTCTCTCTCTCTCTCTCTCTCTCTCTCTCTCTCTCTCTCTCTCTCTCTCTCTCTCTCTCTCTCTCTCTCTCTCTCTCTCTCTCTCTCTCTCTCTCTCTCTCTCTCTCTCTCTCTCTCTCCCTCCCCCATGGCTCCCAAGCTGGAGGAACAACTGGCCACCTTAGAGCATGCCCTCCGAGAGTTGATAGGAAAACATAAGAAAGAAGGAGATTCTGCATTGAACGAGGTTACCCGCAGAGTTGTCGCCCTCGAAGCCAAGGTGGCAACCTTGGAGAAGGAAAACGAATCCCTTCGGGAAGAGCTTCTTGCTACCCGTAAGCAGCACTCACGGGACCAGGAGGAGTTGCACACTAAGCTTACTGATATGAAAACGAAACTTGACAGCGTGCACGAGGAGGGGGAGATCGCTCTACAGCTAGAGGACATTCGGGTGACTATCAAGGAGTGTATGGAGGTGTTGCAGAGCGAGCTTGAGACTAAGAAAGATGGATGGGTCGAGGCTGTAAAAAAGAACCTTCGACAGGAGGCAAAGAAGAACAACCACCATGAGGAGATCCACATAGTGCATACCACCATTGAGGAGGAGCGGATGCGACAGGCTCGCAGGCTCAATGTTCGCATCTCCGGCCTCACAGAGACAGATGGATCACCAGAGCAGGACGGGCGTCGCTTGTGCACATTACTTGGATACCGCACGGATGAGCCTCTCCCTTTCACCAGAGCCTGGAAAGCAGGACGGGACACCACACGGAGAAGAGCACTTATCCTTCAGTTCTCAGATGAGGCCGGGAGGAGAGACTTCCTCAGACGACGGGCGGTACTACGCACTACACCGGGCATCCCCATCTATTTGGATGACGACCTCACACGGATGCAGGTAGAGCACAGACAGGCATGCATGCCGCGTGTCCTCCAAGCAAGACGAGAGGGACATCGTGCCATATACAGAGACGGTCGGGTCATCATTGATGGACGGCCCATTGACTAGGGATTCGCGGCCTATGAGACAGCACAGCAGGAGGTGCACATTGCAGTCTCGAACGGCAATGGATCTTTGTGGACACATCCAGGGAGCCTCGAGGAGGTGATGGAGGGCAAAGACATTATCTTCTTGACAGAGACACACGAGAGGCCGGGGAGGAGCCTACCGAGGATTGAGGGGTATATGTGGGAGTCAGCTCACCGCCACCAGATGAGACAGCGCACCACACGAGGATCAGGAGGAGTAGCCGTGCTCTACAGACAGTCGCTACATCACAGGGTACAGGTGGTAGCTAGAGACCCAGAGGCACGTTTCATGTGGATACGCCTCCAGCTATCAGAGGAGAGAGCAGCGTACTTCGTCGTATGCTATATTGCACCCATTGGTTCGCGCTTCACACATTCCCCCGAGCAGCTATCAGGGGGGGAGGGACCACACACCACATCGCCATATGAGTGCCTCAGTGACACGATTATGGAGTATACCGGGATGGGTGAAGTCTTCCTTGTAGGAGACTTCAATGTCCGCACTCACAGATGGGAGAAGCACACCGTCTCATTATATATAATGGGATGGGGACCTGGCCCACCTCGAGCGGTCTCACCTGCATTCCACCCACGACACCACAGGGGGGGCAGTGTGGTAGACTATGTTATCGGACCCCCGGAGGCGACACATCTCATCACCTCATTTACTATCCCACCCTTAGCCCTTCGAGCTGATCACCCATATGATATATCTTGCCCTATCCATTCGCGGCTCACCATGCATATCCCACCCCGTCACCATACAGCCACGAGCCCATACCACCATTCACTTTAGACATGAGCTAGCACATATCTATAGCTCCCATGTTCGAGAGCGCATCTACTCCCTTGATCCCTCCGCCTCCTTGGACACCCTCACCGCCCACTTCTCCTCGATCCTCCATACATATGCTACTCTCATCTTCCCACACACCACCCACAGCACTGCACATTCGACACGGCTGGGCCATACACCCCAGAATAGATGGTACGATGAGGAGTGTAGGCGACTATACCGACATCTGAGAGCACAGAGTATCTTGGGATCCATCACAGAGAGGGAGGCACGACGACAGATGCGATCCCTCACAAGCCGAAAGCGGCGAGCTTTCGAGAAGCGACAGGAGGTAGAGTTGATCGACCTTCTCATGAGTAGGGATTGTGCCACCGCGTGGAGGGCACTACGTGAGCCACGCCCACCTACACCCATAGCAGATCCTCCGACTTGGCACACCTACGCCCAGAGGTTATATGACGTCCCATGGAAGCCACCATTGCGGACTCCTTCCACACCGCGTCCTGTGATATCCACCCTCTTCACGGCAGACATGGTACGACAGGCCATCCATAGGCTACAGCATGGCCGTTCAGCAGACAACACGGGGCTACAGTGAGAGCACTTTATATACGCAACAGATGTAGTTTCCCACTTGATCGCCCATCTCTTCAACCGTGCTTTGGTTGAGGGATTACCAGACTCATGGACTACTCATGGATTATGCATACCATTACGCCTATCCATAAGTCCGGCGATATGATGGACCCAGGGAACTACAGGACTATTATCATAGGCCATATCCTGGCCAAGATCTATGGGGCAGTACTAGAGGCAGAGCTCAGTACACACGATGAGACAGCTGGGATCAGAGCACCCGGCCAGGCAGGCTTCCCGCACTTTCTCCACCATCGACCACATCTTCGTGCTTCGTTGCTTGATTGAGAGCGCGAAGGCGAGGAAGCACAGACTATACCGTTGCTTTGTGGATTTCCGCAAAGCCTTCGACATGGTCCCTCGAGAGAGACTACTACGGAGGCTCCAGGAGTTACGGCTACCATCAGACATGCTATGGGCCATCCACGCTTTGTATGCACGAGTCACAGGCAGGGTACACTGCCCTGGCGGTCTATCAGACAGCCTTGTTAGCATCATTGGTGTGAAACAAGGTTGCCCTCTCTCACCCACTCTCTTCGGTCTCTACATCGACGAGATCACAGAGTATATACAACGAGCAGGAGGGCGAGGAGGAGACCTCGGAGGTACGTCAGTACACATCCTATTATATGCTGATGACATTGTCCTTCTTTCAGAGTCACACGTGGGGTTGCAGTCACATTTACAGGTGCTCGATACCTTTTGCATGGAGAGAGGACTCACAGTGAACCTTGGCAAGACCAAGGTCATGATCTTCCATACCTCCAGGAGAGTACGCCATCGTGCCTCTTTCACGGTAGCTGGAGGACGGATAGAGGTAGTGGACTCCTGCATCTACCTAGGTGTCACCTTCTCGGGCAGCACAGGGGTATTCTCCATGGCACTTGCAGGATTGGAGAGACGCTGCTTTCAGACACATTTTCAAGAGCCCCGGACTAAGGGGTGGCTCTTTGACACTCTAGTGACACCTGTAGATGTACGCAGCAGCAGTATGGGCACCAGGGATCACAGAGGCGATGTGGGCGCGGATTGAGAGACCCCCAATCACCATGATCTCACGCTTGCTGCGCAGCAAGCCCTCCGTTCCACATGACATTATATGAGCTGAGCTTGGCACACCACCGATGCTAGTGGAGGCCCTCTTCCAGTTGGTGACCTTTATTCTGAGAGTCAGAGAGCTCCCCACCAGCAGACTCACCAGGCTTGCATTTGAGAGCTCTAGACATTTGGCAGAGACAGGGAATGAGAGAGTATGGTATGCACAGACTTACCGATGGTTAGCAAACCATGGCATGAGCATTACAGATCTCCCCCCTTTTCAGTATGACCTCTCTTCCCCCCACATTACCCTCTCTCGTTCGGAGAGGAATAGGATCATCCGTCAGCACCTACTACAGATACACGTCAGGGAGACATGGATAGCACCACGAGAGCCTCTTCCCACAAAGAGGCAACACTACAGAGAGCACTTCCTGACTGTGACAGCGGATTCAGAGACCACAATACATGGATACATATATGGCACCAGCTGAGAGAGTGGCCATTGGGCAGCTCAGAGTATCATCACACCAGCTCGAGATTGAGGTTGGGCGAGCCACACATACCCCGAGGGATGAGAGATTATGCTGGATATTTAGAGAGGAGGTGGAGGACGAGGAGCACTAAAAATGTAAATGCAAGGCATATGAGGACATCATAGCAATGTCACAGGGGGACGCGTCCCCAGGCCCTACGGACGCTGGGACGCCGTCCCCGAAGCCAAATCTATGGGGACGCCGAACGGGGACGGTTGGCGTCCCCTTGCACAATCATGTAACAGGTTTCCGTCCCCGGGACGCGTCCCGGGGACGATTTCATGTTATAAATCTGTTTGGGGACGCCTATCTTGGGACGGACCGACAAATGGAAGGTTTTTCGTGTTGCAAAACTTCAATATTCAAGCTTGAATACTTAGCATATATGTCTTGGGTTCCAAAAAGATTCTCCCAAGCCTATTTGCAACCATTAAAAGAGGCATTGTAGCACCTCAAGGCTCAAGCCTCAAACAATGAGCACATATTAAAGCTTCAGCCTTTTATGCTCAACAGTGCCCTACAACCTTGCATATTGAGATTTGAGCAGCCCCCTCCACCCTCTTAGTCCTCTCTTGAGTCTTCAAGTCTATGATCTTTTATGAAATGAGGATGAAACACGTGACTTTTGACTCTCGAATCTTTGACATTTGTTCTCATTATCATGTGATATTTCATTTGTTCATTGTGTCTCAATTGAAAACTCTTATTATTAATATTATTTGATGACGATGATAATGCTGTAGTATCTCTCTTTTTGACATGATGAAATACATATGACTTTTGATGTCTATGATGTCTATGATGTTACGCCTATGATGTCTATGATGTTATGTCTCTCGACTGCAGAGTCAGCTTTGAATGTTCAACATGCTTCATATATGTTTCCACCTTTTCATTTCATATTTTTAAGAAAATCAACATTTTTTTAGTGCCGTCTCGGGGACGCGTCCCCGGGACACCCTAGGCTCCGTCCCCGTCCCCGGGACACCACCGTTCCCGGGACCCGTCCCCGTCCCATGGTGACTTTGCATCAGAGACAGGCATATGAGGACATCAGAGACTGCTACCCACAGCTCTTCAGGGGGCCTAGAGAGATCAGGGCTTTATTGGGAACAGAGGACCAGCGCCCTCTAGGTCGTTTCCTAGTAGAGCTCAAGCACAGCCGTGCATCACTCCTCCAGCAGCAGATGGAGATACACCTGGCCCCCCCCCCTTCAGACTTATATTACAAATTTTTCCAGACCCACAACCACTCGAGGACCCAGCTCGATAGCTCGATGCGGGGTGTCACATTACACAGAGCAGAGGAGCTTAGACGACAGCATCGACAACCGAGACCCCCAGTCCAGAGAGCCCGTCCACATCAGAGAGAGATTCAGGCGATTCACGCACGCCATGACATGGAGATACGGAGACGTCGGCAGCGCACCCTTATCGATTTGGACGCTCAGAGCATTTTGAGGATCGCCATGATGCCTTACCCACCGATGCATTATATCCTACACCCACTCCAGGCATTTAGTGGGTTATGATACCATCGAGCCTCCCCTCCCTATGCATATCATGTTTGTATCTCACCCATTGAGCATATAGAGTGCATACCTATAGCACCCCACACCCTTGATGCCAGTTACTATCCACTCCTTTTATACCCGTTTGCAGTACTCACACTTTATTTTCCTTTTGGGATCACACTGGATTGGATCATACTGATGTATATGTTTTGTCTCATAGGCCGATTTTGGCCTCTAATAGACGTTAAAAAGTCTTTCTTTCTCTCTCTCTCTCTCTCTCTCTCTCTCTCTCTCTCTCTCTCTCTCTCTCTCTCTCTCTCTCTCTCTCTCTCTCTCTCTCTCTCTCTCTCTCTCTCTCTCTCTCTCTCTCTCTCTCTCTCTCTCTCTCTCTCTCTCTCTCTCTCTCTCTCTCTCTCTCTCTCTCACACTCAAAAGAATTGCAACAGGGCAGCAAGCCTCTCTCTCTCAACTGTGTGTGTGTGTCAGCAAGCATTGTGTAGGTTCGTACATATAGCTCTCATTTCCATGCAAGAAAAAGTAAGTTTTACTTTACATAAGTAACAGAGCACCGATAGGAACCGAATGTCATGAGAGCACCGCACCGAACCGGATGAACCGGATGATTGGTGCGTTTTCACCCCGAGAACAAGAAGAACTGGATGGCACCGAACCTATAGAACCGTAAAGCACCGAATTCATGCCATGAGGGTATAAATACGCGAACCGATGCAACCATGATGCACTCTGCTAGAGGTTCAATGGGTAGCCACTGACGGGTCGACTCAAAATGTTTATGGGGACAGAAAATGTGTTGTTGGACTTCGAGCTAGCACATCCAGAGGAATGGAGGACTACGCAAAGTAGTGTAATGCTATTGGATGAACCAATCATTCACATTCGGTTGGTACCCTTACACGTGGGCCACACGTTTTGCCATGGCCACCAAAGATTGTGATGATTGTGATTGTCTGCCGATACCTTCATTCTGTTGATGAAGGAGACTAGGACAGCAAGCATTGTTCAGATCCACAATTTTTGGGTAGTGGAGATCATCAATATTTTTTGACACTGAAACGGCATATGATCTATATTTTTTTTCGTGGGGCCATGGGCTTTTTGATGAAATTATGCCTGAGGTCACATAGGTTGGGGTGCATTGGGGGCTAATGACTCTATCCAGTGCACAAAATTGGAGACACGTTGAGCATATCCCTATGTCGACCTGGCCTCCATTAGAGTACGTTGAGGTGGACCTTTCGAGATACTCTTTGAGGGCGTTATCTATATGGTGACTCTCCCTCAGGTTTCTAGGACGAGTTCTCTCTCTAGCGCCATATACATATGGACTACTTGCATCTCTCTCTCTCAGTGCATCTTTCTCTCAGTGGGAGGCTACCATATGATTGCTATATTTTGGGATCAGATAGTCATTCCAAGAGGTCGTTAATAGCCTAAAAGTCACTCGACTCCAAATACCTATAAGATTGACTAGTTACGATGAGAGAAAGAGAGTTGATGAGAGAGACGTTTGTCTTCAAGAAAAGACTTAAAGTCTTTTGGCATGTATTCTCCTCTCTATCACTTCTCAAAATCTGAATTTTTTATTCACTTTCATTTTCAATCATAGCTAAGAACTTCTTAAAAGTAGGAAAGACCTCTGACTTTACTTTAAGACCATAAATCCATGAATATCTTGAAAAATCATCAATGAAAGTAACGAAATACCTGAAACCTTGAATGGAAACTGTTCTCATAGGAGCATTCACATCTGAATGCATGATGTGCAATTTCCTTGTGGCCATGATGTATCTATGGTTCTTGAAAGGAAGTTTGTGAAGCTTTCATTCAAGATATCCTTCCATGATTCAGCAACATCTGGTAAAGAAAACTAGGCAAACTCTCCACCATTCCATGATCTTTGATTTGGTTGAGAGTTGTGTAACTCATATGACCAAATCTAACGTGCCATAACTTCATGTTTGCCTTAGATGTAGAAGATCTAGCAACATTAGCATGACTAATTTTGGATAACACAAACATGTCACTTCTATTTTCACCTTGAAGTAGACAATGCTTCTCATTAGGTCAGAGGATCTGACATGAATCTTTCTTAAAAATGCCATTAAAACCATCTCACAAGAAAGTAGATATAGAGAGCAGATTCTTCTTTATTTCTGGGACATAAAGAACATTAGAAATTGTGAAATTTCACTTTAAGTTTCACTTCTCCAACACCAACAACATCTAAATAATGACCATCTACAATGGTCAATCTTCTACCTGAAGAATAAGTAAGAGAAGAAAATACCTTCCTGCAACATGTCATATGCTTAGTAGCTCTAGAATCAAAAATCCAAGGATTATCGGAGATTGCATTTAATGCTTCATGATCAAAAGCTAATTCTTCGATAGTAACAGATGTATAAGATTCTTCCTTTGAAGATTTAGGTTTTGATTCATCTTCAACAATATTACATGATGCTTTCTTCTTCTCATTAAAAATCCTTGTTCTTCATTCTTCTATAAAATGACCTAGTTTCTTACCATAATGGCGAATTCCTTTCTTTGAAGTACATGTAGTAACAGATTTTTCTTTGGGTGTAGAGGCATTAGGGGTAGGACTAAAAGTTTTAGGATTAGAAACTTAGTTTCCTTCTTAGTTTGTTGATTCTCCCTCTTTGTGGTCTCCTTTTTCTTCCCCTTTGATGATGATAATATGGCTTCATCATTCTCTTCCATAGTCTTTTGTTGATCTTCATCTTGAAGTAACAAGAACTGCAATTCTTCAAATGAAAGTTCTCTATCTCTTCTAGAGAGAGATAAAGAAGTAACAAACACACGATCTGAAAATGGAAGTGAGTTTAGAAGTGTGTTTACCATCTCTTTATCTGAAATATTGACTCCCACATTACGTAACGGATCTCGTAAATCTTTGAGCTTCATAATGTGTGACTCAACTAACTCACCAACTTTCATCCTTGTGTTGGCAAGTTGTCTCCCTAGACAGCTTTCCTAGCAAGGTTTCTTCTCTGATAGAGATTCTCTGACTCCAACCAAGCTTGATGAAAGGTTCTGCATGAACTGATTCTATTGGCAAGTTGTCTCCTTAGATGAGCTTTCCTAGCAAAGTGCAACCGGACTACGGCCACGAAATCACTATTTCCTAGCTTCAAAAATTACTGGCTCAAAAGGTTCACAGCTTGAAAAAGAGGGTACTCAACTCATGCGGCACATTTTCTGCCTTGATGCGGCTATGAAACCTGGGCTGAGACCAGCCCCAAACACTCCCTCGCTCGACACACGATAGGCCCCAAAGTCTGGCGCCCCTTGCGGTATTTTTTTTCAATTATCTAGATGAGAATTACAATGCAACCGGTGCGATTCTGGCACAAAACAGGCCCGACTTGCTGCAAAAACAGCACCTGCGTAGCGCTGATTTATACCTGTAGCGGTGAGGTTACTACCCTCACCCGTACCTGCTTTTGAAGTAGTATTTAGCTACTCCGGGTACCTGATCAAGAGGCTCTTGCCTCGGCAATCCGTGCATCAATTTCCACACAGCTGTACATGCATATGATCAGCCCTCTTGCGGGGCATAACAGAGAGAATTAGAGAGGGAATAGAGGTGTGTGAGCGCGGAGCTTCACACTACATGTAGCGGGGCCGAGAAAGCACACCTTCAAGGCTGCGTAGACCTGAAAATCCACCATGAAAAAGCTGCAAACGAGCCTCCCCTCAAATTCGAGCTCCCCTCTTCCAGACTTGGCAACTGGCTCAGAGAGTGCCATTTGGCACATTTTTAAGCAATTACCATGTTGGAGCTTCCGGTCTAAAAATATCTCAAACGGCGCGTCAGTTGACTTAGCTGCAGAGTCGGCCAATGATCCCCTCGTCATTTCGCCGCCAATGACGCGAACAGATTCCAAAGTCCAAAAATAGTAACCCTCCTAAATTTTAGGAGATGCGACCTCTGCATTCCTTCTGCTGTCCCAAGCATATCTTATAACTGGGGTCTCGCCAAATTATGTGTGGAGACCCCAATGCCATGACTTTCTACTGATGGCCACTCACGGGAGTGCCTCTTTCAAGTTCTTGATCCATTGATCTTTCTTTCTTCAGTGCCATCTCTAGCTGACCAATGCCAGCTTCAAGGCTCATGTAACCATCAGTCCCACTGTCCCAATGGCCACCTTCTCTGGCAATGCAAAGGTCCAATGCCTAGTCCAAGAGTCCTCTGGGGGTAAAAACAGAAGCAATCCGCAAAGAAAAAGAAAAAGAAAGGAAAATATTTATCTTAGATATAGATAAATACAGGGGAAAACAACTGCAAAAATATCACCTCCTGGTGACACACCCCCCTCCTGAAAAACTGCAAGCGACCTCGATTGCATGCCACATGCATATCTGATGACACAGGGCGACAACAAGATTCCCCAAGTTGTTAGTGCCATCGCATGTTCTACTTGGAATCAGATGACATAGATAGGAAACCCACTACCATATGCCATCCCAAGTCAAGCCTAGCATAAATGCTTACTTGGAGCCTTTCTAATACATGCTTCCGGACGCAATACAGGGCAAGAGCACGAGTATCACAACATGTATAATTCATTCTTTGAAGTGTCACACGTACAACTTCAAGGCACTCAAATTCTTTTGTTAATCAACTTTGTGCATTACAAGAGGGAAAAGTACAATAATGTACATTCATGGCATTGTAGCTTCAAGAAGGAAAGCCTCTTTGTAAAGCTGCAAAATCTGAGGAAAAACAGCCAACTCTTCCTCTTCCATCCATTTTGCATCCATTGGTGAATAATTCCTGAATTTCACCAAGTATCTTCTTGCAACTTTGCCCTTGACTTTCCTTTCCTTGTGTGCCAAAATCTGTTCAGGAATCAGAACTTCATCTAATTCCTCAACTTCAGGCTGTTCATCTGGAATCATATCTTGTGGCACCTCGCCTACAAAAGGCCTTAGCAGGCTGACATGGAATGCATTATGAATCTTCCAATTGTCAGGCAACTTTAATCTGTATGCCACATCACTGATCTTCTCTGAGACTTGAAAAGGGCCATAATAACGCATGCTTAACTTCGGAAACAAGCCTTCTTTGCCCTTTCTCTTTCTCAATCTGGCCTTTTCAAAGCGTAATAAGACCCAGTCACCCTCTGCAAACAAGAGCTCACGACGATGCAAATCAGCAGTTCGTTTCTGTTTAGCCTGTGACTTTTCTAGGGCACGCTTCACTTTTGCATAAGCCTCCTGCCATATGCATCAATTATAGCACGTTTTCTGTGGCACCAAGGCATTCCCAGCAGGACATCGCATCCTTCTAATGGCATAATATAGAACTCCTCTGTATCAACATAATTCTGAATGTGCATTTGGAGTTTGCCAAGTATAGGGGTAACAGGCACTGAATGTCCTGGGCATGCCAAATCAGCCTGTCCTTCCAGCCCCATTTCATCTGGTCGAATTCCCAGCTTTGCTGCTAATGTCGGTGTGATAAAGTTGGCGCGAGCTCCGAGATCAAAGAAAATGAGAACTGTAACGTCCGTGATCTTTCCCCATGCTCGGCATAATTCTGAAGCATCAGTGCAAGGCTGATCACTGAGCATGTCTCGTACCAATCCCACACTCGGCATGGTCTTTTTCTTGGGCTGGTTATCTTTATCATCGGCATCCCTAGGCTGCTTTTGTGGACATTTGGCAGCTATGTGTCCCTTTTCTTCACAAATGAAGCACTTTCCAGCTGCCCTTAATACCTGTTTCTCGGCATAGGTTTTGCCCAGAGAATCCCTTTTCTGTCCCTGTCTCTGCTTGTCAGTTTTCTGGGCTGATTCTGTAAACTTCTTCTTTCCAAACTGCTTCTTCGCATTAAAAGGCTTTGATGATGAAGCAGTGTCTGTCTTGGAAAACTTTCTAGGAAACTCTTTCTTCTTAGCATCAGCTTTACTCTGAGTTTCCTTGCTAGTGGCTCCCTTAAATCCAGGTGACCCTCCTTGTAGCAATGCGTTTGCCATAGCCGCATTTTCTATTAGCTGGGTCATATTGCTGACATGAGTCTTTATGCAATAATCTCTAATTTCCTTGGGCAAGCCACAGCAATATTTCTCAATTTGCTCTGACAATGGCACTGTCCTGTAAGAACTGACTGGCAGCAGTGCATCCCAAAACTTTTTATTGTATTCTTCCAAATCTGTGCATGTCGCTGCATCCAATTTGTGCCATGCTGTCATCACATCTACCTCGAAGGTATTGGTTAGCCAAGCGGATGAGAAGACCTGCTTGAACTGAACCCAAGTTGTTGGTGCTAGTCCCTGCATGAGCAATGTAGTCCACCATTGCAGGGCATTTCCTTTTAGAAAGGTCGCTGCCTTTCGCACCTTAGATGAGTCTGTGAAATTTCCGCCTGTGAAGGCTGCATCAAATTGTTGGATGAACGTTAATGCCTTTAACTTGTCCTGCATCCCACTGAACGTTTGAAATTTCACTCCTTGTCCGCCTTCTTTGTAGTCCTTTTGTTTTGGGCTCTGAGGCGTCAAGTTGTCATAGACGGGGGCCTGTAAAAATGGTAATCCAATATTGGCTTTCTCCTCGCTTGATACAAGAGGTTTTTGTATTGGCTGCCCACTAGGCTGAGAAAAACCAGCCATACCTCCTTGTGCTCCTGGCGTCGTGAGGTTGCCTTGAACTGCTTGAAATCCTGGCTGAGCACCAATGTTTGCATACAAGGGATTCACAGGACATATATGGTATGTCCCTGGAAACCCTGTGGGCATTGCCATAGCTTGAAATACTGATCCGCCACCAAAGTATCCTGGATTCACAGCCATTTGTGGAGGTGGCATACCTTGAAGCATCGGCTGCGCGTTACTCCCAAGACCATTGAGATTTGGGTCTTGCACCCCTGCCGAATCTGGCGGTAGTCCAGGGGTCACAGGTGGCTTATCCACATGCCTCTGTGTCTTCGGAACTGATTCACTTTGTCTCTCTTGGGCATGGGCTGAAGTATGAGTCTCGGAATCCTGCTCTTGAGATTTCATGAATTTCTTCATGCGAGGATTCTTGACCAACTCTTGAAACGTGCCAAGCATACTCATAAGCTGAGCCTGGAATAAATCTTCCTGTTCCTGCTCCTCAGCTGTCAAGACGGCCTGCATGGGTTGAGTCCTAAGAGATGCAGTCTCTTGGACACTAATGGTCGTCTTGCGATGTCTACGTGTGGAAGAAGAACTCTGTTCCGGAGGGAGTTTGCCTTTTCCTTTGTCAGCCATCTTCACTGTTCCAGCAAGTACCTGTGTCTACACCTGTACCTGGCTCCAAAGAAAGATGTCGTAATCTTTCTTACCTGGGAATCAAGTGGTACTTCTTGCCAGTGTCAATTGCTTTGCTTTCACCCACAGTGCCCGTGTCTCACTCCTTAAGAAAGGCGGTGATATCCCGGCAATGGAACCATGCAACCGGACTACGGCCACGAAATCACTATTTCCTAGCTTCAAAAATTACTGGCTCAAAAGGTTCACAGCTTGAAAAAGAGGGTACTCAACTCATGCGGCACATTTTCTGCCTTGATGCGGCTATGAAACCTGGGCTGAGACCAGCCCCAAACACTCCCTCGCTCGACACACGATAGGCCCCAAAGTCTGGCGCCCCTTGCGGTATTTTTTTTCAATTATCTAGATGAGAATTACAATGCAACCGGTGCGATTCTGGCACAAAACAGGCCCGACTTGCTGCAAAAACAGCACCTGCGTAGCGCTGATTTATACCTGTAGCGGTGAGGTTACTACCCTCACCCGTACCTGCTTTTGAAGTAGTATTTAGCTACTCCGGGTACCTGATCAAGAGGCTCTTGCCTCGGCAATCCGTGCATCAATTTCCACACAGCTGTACATGCATATGATCAGCCCTCTTGCGGGGCATAACAGAGAGAATTAGAGAGGGAATAGAGGTGTGTGAGCGCGGAGCTTCACACTACATGTAGCGGGGCCGAGAAAGCACACCTTCAAGGCTGCGTAGACCTGAAAATCCACCATGAAAAAGCTGCAAACGAGCCTCCCCTCAAATTCGAGCTCCCCTCTTCCAGACTTGGCAACTGGCTCAGAGAGTGCCATTTGGCACATTTTTAAGCAATTACCATGTTGGAGCTTCCGGTCTAAAAATATCTCAAACGGCGCGTCAGTTGACTTAGCTGCAGAGTCGGCCAATGATCCCCTCGTCATTTCGCCGCCAATGACGCGAACAGATTCCAAAGTCCAAAAATAGTAACCCTCCTAAATTTTAGGAGATGCGACCTCTGCATTCCTTCTGCTGTCCCAAGCATATCTTATAACTGGGGTCTCGCCAAATTATGTGTGGAGACCCCAATGCCATGACTTTCTACTGATGGCCACTCACGGGAGTGCCTCTTTCAAGTTCTTGATCCATTGATCTTTCTTTCTTCAGTGCCATCTCTAGCTGACCAATGCCAGCTTCAAGGCTCAGGTAACCATCAGTCCCACTGTCCCAATGGCCACCTTCTCTGGCAATGCAAAGGTCCAATGCCTAGTCCAAGAGTCCTCTGGGGGTAAAAACAGAAGCAATCCGCAAAGAAAAAGAAAAAGAAAGGAAAATATTTATCTTAGATATAGATAAATACAGGGGAAAACAACTGCAAAAATATCACCTCCTGGTGACACAAAGTTTCTACTCTGATAGAGATTCTCTAACTCCAAATAAGCTTGACGAGAGGTTTTGCATGAACTAATTTGGGGTATAATATGCCTCTTGACTCCCATAGCAATATATGAAAGTGCTTGTGCATCCCGTGAATCCCATCTTGATTGCTCTTCTGTAGGAAGAAATCTGGTAGTAGCGGACTCCTTACGATGAAGTAGTTCCTTCTTCTTGTTCTTCAGTAACCTTCTGTTGAGCAAAAATAGGAACAAGTCTTCTAGAAGATGAAGTAGCTTCTTCTCCAACTTGTCTTTGCCTTGGATAAGTGCCATGGGCAATATTCCACAAGTCCTTAGATACTAATAGTTTCATCATCATGAAACTCCACATTGGATAGTTAGACATTCCCTCAAGCTTGTCTTAATTTTTAAGTCTATAGTCACGTATCTTGTTAAGGGTGTATATCAACGATGCTCTAATACCAAATGTTGGAAGTGGGATGGGCCTCAATAACAATATAATCACAAGTTTACAAGATCTTCCAACACATGAACCTTAGCATACACACCTTAATACTCAAAAAGATGATGAGTTCAGAGTGAGAGATAGAGAGTAAAAAAGTTTTCAAAGTGTAACGGTAAGCTAGAATGCTTACCTACACTATCTTTATTGACTATCAAATTACAATGTGTGTAGATGATACAAACTCAATCTAGGCAAAATTTCAAGAACTAGATATAAGAGTTTGTGTATAAAGTGCCTAAGAGGTACGAAGAGTGTGTGTATGCCAATATATTATGAATATGAACAGTTTTGAACTGTTTTACAGCAAACCCTAATTCTGAAATTAGGGTTTCAAAAACACTAAATCAGAAACTGGTGAACTCGCAAGTGAGAAACAGAAATAGTCTTGCCACTCATAGTAATCAGCAAGATGCTAACAAAAATAGCCTTGCTACTCATAGTAATCAGCAAGATGCTAATGGCTAGCTGCCAAAATCTCCTCCAAAGTTGCATTACAAGTAAGAACACAACTCCTCCAGAAGTTAGTCACCTCTAGGACTGAGGTCTAGGACTGATAGATCCTTGAGATTAAGCCTCGAGTGATGCTATAAATGACCCCTAAGGCTTCTTTATATAGGCCTCAAGGCTGACTCCTGAGCCATGAAATTAACTACGAAAAGCTGAAAAAACACCTCAAAAAGCATGCGATAAAGCAAAAAAACGAACTTGCTTTTCAAGAATTAAAAATTGCTTTTTGTGAACAAAATTGCAAGAATTTCCATATCTAGCCACCAGTTAGTTATTGGAGTTAGCTTTCCTTGATGTAGAGACTGAGAGGCACATAACTAGATATAAAACCATTTTGGGCAAAAATTAGGGTTAGGATTTTCTCTCAATCTGGACATACGTTGACTGAATGTTATATACCAAATGAAAGCTCTCTTCAAGCTCTATCTAATGAGCCGATAAAAAATTTTCACTTTTTGTACCCAAAAATTGGCTTAAGTACTGAAAATTAGGATTGCTGGAATTTTAGGGTTTTGTGCTATTCTGACATTGTTTCCAACAAAATCTTTGCAAATTTTGACCATCTTTTTGACTTTGTATAAAATTCATCAAATCTAAAAGTATGTGCA
>CM035411.1:86044736-86107236 GCA_020310875.1 Ceratopteris richardii
AGAAAAAGTATACCAATGACTCCACCAAGGGCTAGGAGTCCAAGTGCCTCATATGAGAAGACCCTGCAAATGAGCCCAAGGGTCATATTTATAGAATCACTTCAAGAATTGGACCAATTCACACTCGTGAGACACTTTGAAATAGTAAAGGTGATGCACTCATTGTTAGATGCATGGAAATAACTATGTAAGTTGTGTAGACAATTACAAGATGATTCACGATACATTCTTTACTTCCTATTGTTGAAGATAAATGTGCAAGCTCATTGTCACATGAGCTATGCTTGGATATATTTACCACAAGTAAAGGTGAAGGTAAATATAAGTCTAAGGATGAAAAAATCTAGTCAAAAGTCATGACGAATAAAAAATACAATATTTGCCTTGTAGTGAGTGGCATGTAGTGGACAATCAAATGAAAGTGTTGAGCTAGGAAGAAGGCACAAACTTCTTCACATGCTCATTGGCTATAAAAGTGGATTGAGAGCATGTTCTCAACAAGGAGAAAAGCAGACAAGAGCCCCGGGCAGTCTAATTTGATCTTAGAAATCATTTGTCATTTTGTCTTCTCATAAACTGTTTCCAGCCACACGTCACTTTGTACAAAGTCATATTGTGAGCTTCATATTTCATAATCAATCAAGCTCCAGCCACCCAAGTCTAAAGGAGGCAAGCAAAAGAATGGGAGGAGAGGAATAGGAGAGAGTGTTCCTCATTTCACAAGTCATTACTAATGCCATGATAGAGTATATTCAGCATCTAGAAATAGCTAAGGATCCTTAGGAAGCTCTTGAAAGGATGTACTCGACAAATACAAGAGCTAGGAAACTTCAACTCAAAAATGAGTTGAACACAATCAAAAAAAGTTCGAGTCAATCCATAGCTGAATATAGTTTGAGGATTAAGGAGCTAAGTTTACTTGCAATGAAGCACGAGTATAGAAGCTCTTATGAAGATGACAAAAAAATGATACATTTCAAGTTGTAGTAATCATATGTCATGCCAAGGAAGTTTGTTCACAAATCTACAGGTGCCATGTATGATGTGGAAAAGAATGTGTTGGAACAAGTGATCATACTCAACACCAGATTGAACATATTGGAGATACAGGTGAAGAAGCAAGTGCTCTTCAAAATAATGAGATAGACTCAGGTGAAGAAGAGTATGAAGAGGTGATCACTTCGAAGGTAAAGCTGAATAGATTGAAGAAGCAACTTTCTAAAGGCAATGAAAGAAGATCAAGGACAAAGTATCCAACTCAAAGGCTGAGTTATAATGGTTTCATGATAAAGCATTTTGCATACATGATGCATGTCATCAAAAACAAAGAGCCTAAACATATGAAGAAGCTTGCACACAAAAAGAATGGAAGCAAGCTATGAAAGAGGAGATAAAAGCTCTCAAAGATAATCACACTTGGGAGCTAGTGCCAAAGAAAGAAGGTATGAAGATTGTTCCAAACAAACAGGTGTTTAAAGTAAAGAGATTGTTCATGGTTCACTAGCTAGGCATAAGGCTAGATTGGTTGCAAAGGGTTTAAACAAACACTAGGAATAGATTGTTATGAAATTTTCAGCCCGGATGCAAAGATGAAAACGATTAGAACTTTGATAGGAATCAATGATTCAAGGAGGTGGCCACTATACCAACATTGAAAATGGTTTTCTCAATAGAGAACTAAAAGAGGTATACATGATTCAACCGGTTGGATTCGAAGATAGAAAGCATCCAAATTTTGTTTGCAGATTGAAGAAGGCACTTTATGGCTTGAAGCGAGCACCACGAGCATAGATTCAGAGATTGGTAGAGTATCTAATTCCATATGGATATAACCCAAGCACTGCATACTCTTTATTGTACATGAAAAAGGAAGAAAATAGAGAGGTATATATCTTCATATATGTTGATGATGTCACAATAACAAGGAATGATGTTACAGGGATTAAGATATCAAAAGAAAGCTTGGTAAGGAGTCGGATCTTGAAGAGCCATAATATTTTTTAGGAATTGAAGTTGTTTAAGGGAAAGATAGTATCTACTTGATGCAAGGGGAGTCCTTGTTCGATTTTCTTTTCAAATTTGGAATGAGTGAATGCAAACCACTCACTCAACCCATGGACACAAATACAAAGCTTTACCCAAACGGAGAACTATTGGAAGATGTAACCACATGCAGAAGCATAGTAAGATCATTAATCTATGCAAACATTACAAGACCTTATCTATCTTATGTTGTTGGTGTACTTTTTCAATTTATGCAGGCTCCGACAAGCGAACATTTAAATTCAACCAAGAGAGTGTTCAGATACATAAACAAGTTTGGTGAAGAATTGTAGGTCAAAGGCTTTAGTGATGTTGAAGGGGCAAGTTCGAAAGAAGATAGGAGATCAACCTCAGGTTATGTGTTCATGATAAAAGGCAAACCTATCACATGGAGCTCGATGAAACAACCTACTGTTGGACTTTCATCCATAGAGGTTGGATATAGAAGATTAGCATTCGCCACATGTGAAGCAATGTGGATTAAAAAGCTTTCGGCTGATCTTGAAGTGCAAGTTGGAACCATTCCTATACATGGTGGCAAGCTACCCCATGTTTCATGGGAAGAGTAAGCACATAGAGGTCCACTACCATTATGTAAGGGAGAAGGTACTCAGCAAAGATGTGGAGATAAAGTTCCTTAAAACTAAAGCACAGGTTACAGACATATTTACAAAGATCTTAGATGCTTCTACACTCAAAGGTTTCAAGGATGTGATAAATTTGCAAGACATGGATGAACATAACTCCCAAATGAGCTTCATGGAGTGTGTTGAAGATAAATGTGAAAGCTCATTTTACAATGAGCTACGCTTGGATAAATTTACCAAAGGTAAAGGTGAATATAAGTCTAAGGATGAAAAAATCTAGTCTAAAGTCATGCTGAACAAAAGATACAATAGCTGCCTTATAGTGAGCGGCATGTAGTGGACAATCAAATGAAAGTGGTGAGTTAAGAAGAAGGCACAAACTTCTTCACATGCTCATTGGCTATAAAAGTGGAGTGGGAGCATGTTCTCAACAAGGAGGGGAAGAGGCAAGAGCCCCCAACACTTGAATTTGATCTTAGAAGTCATTTTGTCATTTTCTCTTCTCATAAATTGTCTCTAGTTGCACATCACTTTGTACGTACTGTGAGATTCATATCTCAATGTATATGTAACCATTTCTTGCGTTGAAACACTCATTGAAAAGCTTATCTTGTCCACTTTTTCTATCTCAAATATTTTCTTCAAAGGTTTTATATTTGTGAGTTATCAGTCCAAGAGTGAAGTCCAATCTTGTTAGAAAGCTTGCTTTTGACTAGTTTCATTGACTAAAGCCACATGTCCATTTGAGTTTTCACTTGAGCGCAACAAGCAATCCAAGGTACACTTGTCTGTCAAAATGTTGAACCTACAAGGGCTCACTACACGCTTCTTTTTGTGCACAGGAGAACTCATTCTCCACAAATATCAGATGCTATATCATCGACATCTCATCTTCAAAAATGTAGAGATGTTTCCACTACAAAGATATAGTATGTTGTAGTCATGGCAGATTCAGTTCGTTGAATTTCACGATTTTTTGGTTCTTCCAATTTGGTACCATTCGGTTCCTCCAGTTCTTCTGGTTCTTTCGATTTGTTGCTACACTGCCACTTTTTTTTCGGTCCAATTGGAATTACCATAGGCTTGCCAATAGTCGCGAAGTACCTTGAGCACCCTTGACTCCCCCCGTGAGCACATGCATTGGCCCTTAGTAGACTTACCTTCGCCCATCCTACATGCATCAACGGTCAAGTTTCAACCTGAGAGAGAGATGGATAGACAGAGAGAGAGAGAGAGAGAAAGAGAGAATGAAAATATTGTTTTTTGAAAATTAATTCCTAAAGAGTGAACAATGGCCCCAACCATTTTTCATAGCCACATCTTGTTCATGCTTCATTTTGTATCCCATTGTGGTAGCAGAGGAGAATCCTTGGATGCATAGCTGAGGAGCATGCATAATAAACATTGAAACTAATACATGTGTTAGTTTTGCATGCATGCTTTTTCTCTTATTATGCTTGTTTCAAGAAAATAAATACAAGCTCAAAGTAATGGCACATGTGAGTGCCCAATTTTTTGGTCATTCATATATTCAAAAAGAGGTAAATATTCATGCGCTAGACCTTTTCTTCATCTAAAAACCTGTATTTATGTAGGGACCTAGATAGATAATCTAAGTGCAAGGAAGTGATAGATTTGAAGAAGAAACGAACTCCCAAATATTGGTCTATTTGTTTGCATGGAGGATTGAAAGTGTCATATTTTGGTAGAAAAAGAGATATCTTGTTGCCCTTTACACTCACATTGTGCATGGGTTGAAGTTAATTTGTAAAACAAATGGGAAGTTTTATTTTATAATTGCCACATGGTTCATTAATGGTTGTAATTTGTTATTTGTAAGTTTTAACATGCATAATATATAATATATATGTATATACTATATCTTAAATTCTTATGAATATATATGTATTTATAACAACACACCTTACCTTTGGATACCATTCGGTCCTGACACCTTACAGGCACCGAACTGAACGCACCGGACTGCCTTGGTTGTAGATTATGAGACATATAAATCATCAATGTCTCATGTTCAAAAATATTCAAATGTTCAAAGGCATACTTCAACGTGTACTTCGTTTACTCAATGACGATCAAAGTCTTGTCGCATTGGCTAAGAATCTAATCTATCAAGCAAAGGTCAAACATATTCAAGTGCATTATCACTTTATTCAATGTTGCTTAGCCACTAAATGCATTTCAGTTCAAAAGGTTGGCATTCAAGAGAACGTCGTGCATGGTTTAGCTTTTGACTAAGGCTCTACCACAAGATAGCTTTAAACACTATTGTCATTTGACGGGGATCGCTTGTTTCCCTTTTTTTAATTATCAATCCCATTGTACATTGTGTGACATCTCCATCACATGGGAGATTTAGATCATATACTCATAATGAGAGACAGTTTGTTATTCTTTATTTTTTCTCCCTTTGCTCATAGTGCCCATATTAGCCTTTAGTGGGATATTATTATCATTCTTGTCCAGTAAAAAAGTTAAATGATTGTCTGGACACATTTGTATATGTATGTTTCAATAAAACATAGTGGTATGGTGAGTCAAACATTGTGTAATAATTGGCCATTGCAGAACTTGTGTACTTGCATACTCCAAATTTGCACTCAAGGACATGTTTTGCTCTCTACATTTTCTATAGTTCTACATGTTTCGTTTTGCAAGTCATAAGAGTTGCATCACCCAATAGAGATCTTCATACAAGAATGTCAAAGGTCGCTTTTAGTGAACTAGGCCCAAAATTTGAATGCACTACTTATCCCATAAAATAAGCATAAATTGCATGTTTAATGCATTGTGTCAAAAAAGAATTAGGACATGTGGTACGCTTTTGACTAAGGCTCTACCACAAGATAGCTTTAAACACTATTGTCATTTGACGGGGATCCCTTGTTTCCCTTTTTTTAATTATCAATCCCATTGTACATTGTGTGACATCTCCATCACATGGGAGATTTAGATCATATACTCATAATGAGAGACAGTTTGTCATTCTTTATTTTTTCTCCCTTTGCTCATAGTGCCCATATTAGCCTTTAGTGGGATATTATTATCATTCTTGTCCAGTAAAAAAGTTAAATGATTGTCTGGACACATTTGTATATGTATGTTTCAATAAAACATAGTGGTATGGTGAGTCAAACATTGTGTAATAATTGGCCATTGCAGAACTTGTGTACTTGCATACTCCAAATTTGCACTCAAGGACATGTTTTGCTCTCTACATTTTCTATAGTTCTACATGTTTCGTTTTGCAAGTCATAAGAGTTGCATCACCCAATAGAGATCTTCATACAAGAATGTCAAAGGTCGCTTTTAGTGAACTAGGCCCAAAATTTGAATGCACTACTTATCCCATAAAATAAGCATAAATTGCATGTTTAATGCATTGTGTCAAAAAAGAATTAGGACATGTGGTACGCTTTTGACTAAGGCTCTACCACAAGATAGCTTTAAACACTATTGTCATTTGACGGGGATCGCTTGTTTCCCTTTTTTTAATTATCAATCCCATTGTACATTGTGTGACATCTCCATCACATGGGAGATTTAGATCATATACGCATAATGTGAGACAGTTTGTTATTCTTTATTTTTTCTCCCTTTGCTCATAGTGCCCATATTAGCCTTTAGTGGGATATTATTATCATTCTTGTCCAGTAAAAAAGTTAAATGATTGTCTGGACACATTTGTATATGTATGTTTCAATAAAACATAGTGGTATGGTGAGTCAAACATTGTGTAATAATTGGCCATTGCAGAACTTGTGTACTTGCATACTCCAAATTTGCACTCAAGGACATGTTTTGCTCTCTACATTTTCTATAGTTCTACATGTTTCGTTTTGCAAGTCATAAGAGTTGCATCACCCAATAGAGATCTTCATACAAGAATGTCAAAGGTCGCTTTTAGTGAACTAGGCCCAAAATTTGAATGCACTACTTATCCCATAAAATAAGCATAAATTGCATGTTTAATGCATTGTGTCAAAAAAGAATTAGGACATGTGGTACGCTTTTGACTAAGGCTCTACCACAAGATAGCTTTAAACACTATTGTCATTTGACGGGGATCGCTTGTTTCCCTTTTTTTAATTATCAATCCCATTGTACATTGTGTGACATCTCCATCACATGGGAGATTTAGATCATATACTCATAATGAGAGACAGTTTGTTATTCTTTATTTTTTCTCCCTTTGCTCATAATGCCCATATTAGCCTTTAGTGGGATATTATTATCATTCTTGTCCAGTAAAAAAGTTAAATGATTGTCTGGACACATTTGTATATGTATGTTTCAATAAAACATAGTGGTATGGTGAGTCAAACATTGTGTAATAATTGGCCATTGCAGAACTTGTGTACTTGCATACTCCAAATTTGCACTCAAGGACATGTTTTGCTCTCTACATTTTCTATAGTTCTACATGTTTCGTTTTGCAAGTCATAAGAGTTGCATCACCCAATAGAGATCTTCATACAAGAATGTCAAAGGTCGCTTTTAGTGAACTAGGCCCAAAATTTGAATGCACTACTTATCCCATAAAATAAGCATAAATTGCATGTTTAATGCATTGTGTCAAAAAAGAATTAGGACATGTGGTACGCTTTTGACTAAGGCTCTACCACAAGATAGCTTTAAACACTATTGTCATTTGACGGGGATCGCTTGTTTCCCTTTTTTTAATTATCAATCCCATTGTACATTGTGTGACATCTCCATCACATGGGAGATTTAGATCATATACTCATAATGAGAGACAGTTTGTTATTCTTTATTTTTTCTCCCTTTGCTCATAGTGCCCATATTAGCCTTTAGTGGGATATTATTATCATTCTTGTCCAGTAAAAAAGTTAAATGATTGTCTGGACACATTTGTATATGTATGTTTCAATAAAACATAGTGGTATGGTGAGTCAAACATTGTGTAATAATTGGCCATTGCAGAACTTGTGTACTTGCATACTCCAAATTTGCACTCAAGGACATGTTTTGCTCTCTACATTTTCTATAGTTCTACATGTTTCGTTTTGCAAGTCATAAGAGTTGCATCACCCAATAGAGATCTTCATACAAGAATGTCAAAGGTCGCTTTTAGTGAACTAGGCCCAAAATTTGAATGCACTACTTATCCCATAAAATAAGCATAAATTGCATGTTTAATGCATTGTGTCAAAAAAGAATTAGGACATGTGGTACATACATATCATTCTTGTACATGAAAAGCATCATATGTACTTTTTTCTTTTTTCTTTTTTTTCTTTTTTTTCTTTTTTTTCTTTTTTTTCTTTTTTTTCTTTTTTTTTTTCTTTTTTTTCTTTTTTTTTTCTGGAAGGGGGGGAGGGAGGGGGTACTATAGATAAATGGTCATCCATCCTCATCACCCAAGTTATCCTACAACATATGGCCAATCACGTCCACTTTGTGCACTTTCGGTGTCTTCATTCTTCTCTATATGGACACGTTTTAGCTCACAAATAGGCGTCATGTTCGGTCTCTCTCTCTCTACGAGCACAGTTCCAGGTAGAGAGTGAGGAGCATTTTGTTATCAGATGCCCAGCATACTTAGACCTACGAGCACAGTTCCATATAGAGGAGTCACTCCCGTTATGCATGACTATGGGAGACCAGCGACGCTTGGGACGTTTCCTCGCAGGAGCATACGAGAGGTAGGATCGGTCACTCCAGCCCACACATCAGCCACGGGTGAGTACGCAGCAGACAATTACCCAGTTTTTTCGACGAACTGAGCTACATCAGAGAGGTCCATCTATAGGGCTCACGCTCCACCAGGCAGCAGCACAGAGAGCACGGCGCCGACCACGCATGGGTGGATATCATCGACCACGACTATATCAGGAGGATATGTCACGCTTCAGGACAGCCTACGACCACATGATGGAGCATAGGCGCACCACCACCCCATGGGTTGTCTTCCTTCAGGAGGCACTCATACCACCCCCGATGTACCACATACTACACCCACCTCCACCCATTCACCTGTAGCTAGGGTGTTTTACTCACACTTTTACTCACATGTCCCCCATGTATTATGTGGCCACTATCTGCAGAGTCAGAGCCATGTCTCCCCAGCCTTTTCCAGCCTTATATATCTTTGTGTCGCGATATACTTTTTATTTCATTTCATCCTCTACACAGGGTTACTACACTTGTACATGGTTTTTGTCTCATAGGCCAAGTTTGGCCTCCAGAAGACGTTAATATGACTCTCTCTCTCTCTCTCTCTCTCTCTCTCTCTCTCTCTCTCTCTCTCTCTCTCTCTCTCTCTCTCTCTCTCTCTCTCTCTCTCTCTCTCTCTCTCTCTCTCTCTCTCTCTCTCTCTCTCTCTCTCTGTGTGTGACCGCATGTAACCTTTATTCCTTCCATAGATCGATATGAATCCATTCTCATCACCAGGTACGTTCATCAAATGCATGACTATGTCACTTTCCTTTATGTGCATGTTCCATCGTATTTCTCACATAGGGCCTGTTGCACTTAAATATTTATCATAGGCGGGTATTGACCTTAAGATAAAATCTCTCTCTCTCTCTCTCTCTCTCTCTCTCTCTCTCTCTCTCTCTCTCTCTCTCTCTCTCTCTCTCTCTCTCTCTCTCTCTCTCTCTCTCTCTCTCTCACACACACACACACACATTCATATACACACACACAAAAATGTATAAATTACCTGCTTTTGGATCTGCTATCAGCCCGTCTCATCCCTCGTCTAACGAGAAACAAAAGAGCTCGATTTATTTACAGAGCGCTTGACTGACAGAGCGAAAACCAGAGAAAGAGGATGGACGACAGGAGAGTGGAAATATGAGTCGGAGGTGGAGCGATCGTTTTTGTTCGACAGGAATAAAACACCACTTTTGCAAGATGAAGCTTACTACTCGCTTTCTTGCCGTCTACCGTTGACTCAGCAATCCAATTCGCTTTTAGCAAGACTTGGCCGTGCGAGAGAGCTTTTTCGCCAAGCACAACTCTCGAACTTCGAGTGACTCAGGAAGTCAGAATCATTTTGAAGTTGGAAGCTCGTGGTCACATCGATTATAGCCGCCGTATCCAAGCGCGACCATATTTGTCCTTGTAAAGATTTCGCCACCATATTTGTCCTTGTAAAGATCAAAGATTTCCTTGTAAAGTTCGTGGTCCAGCAGTGGAGCATACGTGTGATTCGTGAGTCTCAATATACAAAACTCTTGAAGCCTCCTGCAGTGCAAAACTTGCTTTATGGGATATGGAGGTCTCATGGGTACTATGCCCATTCACCTGTACAGTTATTCTTTCAATCTATTCAAGCAAGGGAGATTAAACTTCGGCCAAACTTCCTCTTTTTTTTTTATTTTTTAATGACTTCATGCTTCCGATGAAATGAAATAAGATGGTTTTGGATAAAGGTGGTAGAACATACATGGAAAATGATAAAAACTAGATAGTGCTCCACCCACCTATTCACATATAAGGTGGAACGTTCATAAACTCTTTTACTTACCCTTGCTTGTTTAAATACATGAAAGCTAAGACAATGTTGAGGGAAAACATCATAATCATCAAAATTTCATGAGAAAATTCAAATTTTCCACGTGTTCAAATATGCAAGCAAGGGTGGAGCAGGGTCAGTACTTTCTTCATCAAAGTGTTTCATGAGCTTCCATAGTAGTGATCAAGGTCCTCCACCCTTATGTGAATGGCATGCCACTATATTTTTGAGTTAGATAGATAGATAGATAGATATATTGTTGAAAAAAGTAAAGGTTGTGTACATTGTGACAGTGCTTCATTGTTCAAATGAATCTCCTTGTATGGCTTTAGGGTCATCTTTACCCATTTCCTATTTGTAATGAACCTTTGAATTAGTATCAATTTGTGAACTACCCTTTCTCCTTTAGTTCTAGTTGGTGCATCACCTAGCCCTCTTTGTTTTTCTTGGGGGAGGTGGGAGAGCAGTTCGATGGACTGAACCACTTGTCATGGTCGGTGGAACATGTGAATTAATATATGTAGCCAACTTATATGTGCATGGAGAAATGGCTAG
This sequence comes from Ceratopteris richardii, assembly GCA_020310875.1. Lineage (NCBI taxonomy): Eukaryota > Viridiplantae > Streptophyta > Polypodiopsida > Polypodiales > Pteridaceae > Ceratopteris > Ceratopteris richardii. The sequence goes on from CM035411.1 coordinate 86,055,423, forward strand.
TTTCTGGGTGTCCATGTGATCAATATAATGTCTTTGATTGTTTCTGTGTGCTTAAGTATGGGCATTTGTGCATAAATGTACACTTGAAAATGTGTAATGCCCATCTTAGAGAGAAGGGCAGAGAGAGAGAGAGAGGGTGCATATGAGGTTAGCTTCACCTTGTGTGTAAATCACTCGATGTTTAAGTCTTGTGTAGATGGGATGTTCATTAGATGTGCATAGACTCATGCATGCTTTTGTATGGGATACCTTTGTGTGCATGCAACAATTCATCGTTGCCTCATCTCTCCTCATTTTCACCCCACTCTCTTTCCATCCAAACAAATACGCTAGAAATGTTTCTTGAGAATATTAGAAAGGACCACTTCATTGCCTTTGTATATCATATTTATGTTCTTTCATGTTCTTTAGATGAACAAAAGGAAACGTTTTCTGGCATATAAAGAAATTAGGGTTTTGGAATAAGCAAACATGAATACATCACTATGCAGCAAGAAAGAGTTCCTTTTATATATATATATATATATATATATATATATATATATATATATATATATATATATATATATATATATATGTGTGTGTGTGTAAGATCATACATACGCACACACATACGTAATCTTATAAGCACACACATACATATATATGTGTGTGTGCATATATATATATATATATATATATATATATATATATATATATATATATATATATATATATATATATATATATATATAATTTAAATGTGTACACGTCCAAAGAAACAAGCTCCTACAAAAGGAAAAGGGTGCTTTCGTAGTTTTAAAAAAAAAGCCTTTACACATCAGCACCATGATCTTGCTGATTCCCAAAATCAATCATAAGGTTCTTACACAAACTTAGATGTTTTTTTTTTAAGATATGTTCGAAAATATAACTACATTTCCACATAGGAGTAATAAAATGTGAGACGAATGCATCATGAGATCTATCACCATGTAAACAACGTGAAAAAAGATGTTGTACACAAAATGACAAAGACATTCTTCAACCACGAAAAGCATGCAAAAGAAGAATGTTATACATATGTAAAATCATGTAAAAGCATGTAAAGGATGTTGTACACAAAATGACAAAGATATTTTTCAACCACGAAAAGCATGTTATACATATGCATAGCTTCATTGATTTTTATTTTTTTTTAAGTAAAAGAAGTTTGGCCTTAGCCTACTCTCTCGGACTTGAATTAAATAAAAGAAAAGTACAAGAGAAGGGGTCTAGTGTCCATGGGATCCCCCGAATCCCACAAAGTGGGGGTAGCCTTTACATAGTTTAGATGGCATTACAAAGAAGGTAAATTACCCTCTCGTCACCCTCATGCGGGCCCACATGGGTTTAAGCTTGTTGTTGATCAAAAGGAGCACTTGAAGATGTCTAAAGGGGGGGATTTCATACAATTAGCGATCCTTTTGCCAAGGAGGAATAGTGAATTCTCAATCAACCACTCTATGGGGAGTCACCAGAGTTACAAGCACATCTTTCCCGCCAAATCTTCCATAGGACCTCCCCTGTGATGGCGTTCCACAGAGTTGCATAGCAACCATTCACTACTCCCAAGAGAGCTTGCTTCCAACTGATCTATTTCTGAAGTCTAATTTTCTTTGCGACAATCTGCCACAGCCTTTGTGGTGAACCTTACAAAGCTTACATGAAGTTATAGAGGAGGTTGATAAACCTCGCATCCCCATCATGTGGAGACCACTTGGTTTTAAGCTTATTGTTGACATAATGTAGCTCTTTGTGATGTCTGAACGGGGGGGGGGGGGGGGGGGGGGGTTCTTACAATTAGCAATTCCTTTGCCGAGAAGGAAAAGGGACTTCTCAATCGACCACTCCTTAGGGGTATTGCCAAAGTTGTGAACGCATCTTTCCCACCAAATCTTTCAAAGGATCTCTCCCCTAATCGCATTCCACAATGTCGCAAAGCAACCGATGGCTTCACCAATGAGGGCTTGCTTCCAATTGATTTGTTCTTGGAGTCCCAAAGAACGACCAAGGACCCTCCAAAACCGAAGAGATTTAGGGCAAGCAAAGAACAGATGACCAATATCCTCTTTGCTACAAAAACATCGCTTGCACTAGGGCGGAACACCACAGATCTTGTTAGCTTTTGCATTGGTCCATTTTCCATGATGTAAAATTTTCCATAGGAGGATTGACTTTTTGTTTTCAATGAGAGGGTGCCAAATAGACATAACTTTCATCTCCCATCAAAGTCACTTCCAGTTGAGACACCATTTCTTGTTGAGACTGATGTGAATGTCATTGCGAGCTTCAACATATGGAAGCTTGGAGAGGAAATTACCATTATATCATTTAAGGTCCATTAGGTCCGGAGCGTCATGTCCCATAAGTAGTCTGATTTTAGAGAAGTCCCAAGCGTGGCGTCTGTTCAATAAAACATTCCATTCCTCATATGTGACCGCAATACTAGGTTCAAGGTCCTCAAAGTCTGCCCATCTATTCGTGTCTTGTTTCCATAGGTGCTTCCATTGTTTGAATCCCTTATTCTAGAGTCTCTTGGCACTTAAGACATTCCAAGGCTCTACGTTTCTCATGCCTTGGATCGGGAACCAAATAGAGTCATTTTTTCTTATACCTGTAGCCCTCTTCCAATCTTTCGATTCTGATGTGAGGTTTGAATCTGTTCCAACTCAACCACAAGGATCTCACCAGGATGGATCCTTTGGGAATCAGAGAGAATAAGAGGGTGAGGATGTCGAGGTTTTTCCATCAGGGTAGCCCACCAGAGTAATCACGTTTGTGTTTCTGAAAATTAATGTGACCCAAGAGGAATCTCTGTTGCACCAGGCCTTAACCATCCACTTTGCCGCAAGTTTATTCGCCATGCTGCCAATGTCCATAATACCCAGACCTCCACTCTCCTTTCGGCTAGTGCATATGGACCATTTGATTTTAGGCACTCCCCTCCTATTATGGTCCCCAGTCCAGAGAAAGTTCCTACAAGTACTTTCCAATTTGGCTAATTCTTGATCCTTCGGTCTCCAACAAGAAAGAAAGTATATGATTGAGGATATGAGGAACGTGTTGATCACCATGGCCCGCCAGCAAGATTAATTTGCAAGCCCCTTTAATAGTTATGTCTATTATTAAGTCTGGCAAGGACACAAGCCCACCTTTGTTCCAGAGTAACCCCGAATCCCATTGGGATACCAAGAATGCGAATGAGCTGACCCAATTGAATGGTTTGACATCCCTGCACATTGAGGAGATTGGGTTGATTCCCTTTGATAGCTCTGAATGCAGTCTTGGAATAGTTAATTTTGGACCCGAAGGCCTCACAAAAAGTGTCGAGGTAGCACCAGAAGGTTTCCAGGCTAGTACCATCATTGTGAACAAAGGCATTTGTGTCGTCCACAAATAGCCTCATGGTCATTTGCCCAGCATTAGCAAAGTGATGCCTCTTATGCGACTAAGCTCCATATGTCGCTCCACAAGTCGACTAAGTCCTTCTATGGCTATGGCGAAGAGCAATGGGGCCAACAGGCAACCTTGCTTGATGGATCGTTTCAGTTTGATTGCCTTTGAAAGTTGCCCATTGACATTGACTTTGGTCGAAGCATTACCAAGGAGAGTGGAGATCATCCTGAGGAATCTCTGACTACACCCGAGGTCTTTCAGCGATTGTAAAATATAGTCCCATTCCAATCTATCGTAGGCTTTGTCAAAGTCAATCTTGAGGAAGACAATGTCCTAATTAGATTCTTCGGCGAAGTCCAAACCTTCCTGGATACCAATGATGGCTTCAAATATTGACCTTCCCTTAATGAAGCCTTTTTGGTCTTTGCTAAGCCACTAGTCTAAATGGCAGGATATCCTGTTGGCAATGACTTTAGCAAGAATCTTATATCTAGTTTGAAGCATTGTGATAGGTCTCCAGTTCTCAATTTTGTTCCTCTCCACTTTTTTATGAATAAGTTTGATGATGCCGTTGTTGAGACAAGCGGGAAGGGCACCAAACTCGAGTGCCTCAAGCCAAACAAGATGCAAGGGGCTGGCCACCACATATTTGAATGATTTAAAGAACTCATTAGTGATCCCATCAGGCCTCGGGCTCTTGCCATTCGAAAGCGAATAAATACCTTCAAGGATCTATTGTTCAAAAATGGAGGCATCAAGCAGAGCGCTCAAGTTGCATGGGATTCTATACAAGGAAGTCCGAGAGATGGTGGCCATGCAATCCCTCCTATGGGGGGATAGGGGATAAGCACCACCCAAGAGACTCGTGAAAAGTGCTTCTATAATGCCAATGTTCTCTTCCTCTGTCCTACATTCCACCCCGTTCTTGTCAAGCAGTAGCAGGATCTCGTCTCTAATTTGTTTTCTTCTGAGAATATTGCACATCTCTTTGGAAGGTCTATCAACTTCATTGATTGTTGCTCATAGTCATGGTGTGAGAACAAATGGTAGTCATGGTGTGAGAACAAATGGTGCCCAGCTTAGAATGTTGGACCAACATAATCCAATAGTCTCTTTTCAATTCAACCTTCCTACCTAATCCAATAGTCTCTTTCAATTCAACATTCCTACCTGAAAAACCAAAATCCTTCATGAATACATTGTCTTATAGTAATCACATCAAATTTTAGTTTAACAGTTAATGTTTACCTACCATAGATTTTGATATTGAGGGGAGAAAAGAAGAATTTCCAATCGACTAATTATGTTAAAAAATATGAGCAAAAGAAAGGAGAAAAGAAACATTCTACATTATCGAAACATTGTAAAGTACACTCAGAAATGCTAGCAATCGCAAGCATTACATGAAGATTATTTCACCATACATGATCAGGGAATCTAATTCCCCTACTGTATTATGTACATTAATTTCTTATTAATTTTTTAAATCAAAGGGATTTCATGCAAATTATAATTCAAATATGATCATCAAACATCAAAGATTTTTACGTGTAATAAGAGAGTATAAATTCAAACAAATTAACAATGTATGCATGCATGTATGTATGTACATATGTATGTGTTGATATATTTTGGTAGTGATGTGTGTGAGCACGCTTAGGACCACTGTGGCACTTTTTTCCCTCTTTAGGAGGTCTTTTCCTCTGGCTTGTATATACATCTATAACTCTAACATTTCACTTATCTTTGTACATCCCCTTGGTAATACATTCTATACTATGTTATTCTTGAAGCCTCTTCTTCTCCTTGTGTTGTTTGTGTGCTTCCACATACCTTGAAATCCAACAATTGGTATTAGAACAGGTTGTCACTTCATCTAGGGCATCGTCAACACCCCTCCGGTCATAGTCTCAAAATCGCATTAAAATTGGTGAGGATACTCGAGGCGATTAGGAGTTCAAAACAACTTCACTCTATGGTGTCAAAATGTTGATATGAGCTCATTTCAGCCTCTAAATGCAGTATTATAGTGGTTATGCAAGCAATTTTGTCCTTTTGTGCCAAACATATTTATGGTTTCGGTTTGGCAATACAAGCGCCTCGAAGTCTACTACAAGTTTAGTAGAGCCTAACAGCGTGTTTTCGTTCAACTTTTTGAGAGACAGTCACTAGCCATGACTAAAAGCAATTATGTATTTTGTATGTTGGTTCTTGAGGATAAGTTGGATGGTATTAATTACCCATTGTGGGCATATATGAGGTGTCATGTATTGGTAGTAAAAGGTGGAATATTATGCATGATGTTGAAAAACATCCTACTACACCTACATATGATGATCTTCAATCTCTTGGTCGTGTTGTAGCTATTGTTGCACCTACTATAGAGCAACTTTGTTGGGATTGTAGAGATGCTCCAGCACATGCATTGATAGCTTTGTCTGTCAAACATGCCATTATCCCTCACATTTGCTCTTGCAAGACAACAAGAGATGCTTGCGATACACTTACAACTTTATACCAAGCAAGAAATGAGGCTTGCGTTTCTAACCTCCAAAAATAGTATTGGTATATTTAGTAGTGATGTGTGTGAATAGACTAGGACTGTCGGGGCACTTTTTTCCCTCTTTAGATCTTTGTACATTCTCTTGGTAATACATTCAGTATTGTGTGTTGTGCTCCAAGCTTCTTCTTCTTCTTCCTTGTGTTGTTCGTGTGCTTTTCGAGACCTCAAACTCCAACAATTGGTATTAGAGCAGGTCGTCACTTCATCTAGGGCATCATCGACACCCCTCCGGTCATAGTCTTAGAATCGCATGAAAATTGGTGAGCATACTCAAGGTGATTAGCAGATCAAAACTACTTCACTTTGTGGTGTTGAAATTCCGATTTGAGCTCATTTCGACTTCCAGACACACTATTATAGTGCTTGTGTAGGCAATTTTGTCTTTTTGTGCCAAAGATATTGTTGCAGAGCTAAAGAGCGCACAAAGCAGAGAAAAAGACGGGCCCCAAAATTTTTCCGATTTGGACACACAACTTTTGTATCATAACCACTCTTGTATATATTTTCCGTTGTAAATGCACTAGAGGAGTCCTCTAGATGCATCCCCACAGAAGATTAGTGATTTACCCATGTACAATAGTAGGAAATTAGTCTTTTAGTGAATAAAGTGCCGGTCTCTTGTGTGAAAGGACCAAACTTAGGGCACTAGTATATAAGTCAAAAGTGACTCTTTGTAAAGAACTTTTTGCCATTGTGAAGAAGGAGCACTTCTGAATTTTCGAGTTTGCCTCTTTCTTGCTGATTTTGATCTTCATTTTGCTCTTGAATGTGTGTGTTATGCTTGAAATGCATGTGTAGGACTGTTGTCTACCCATTCCCCTTTGTTTTGAGCTGCTGTAGTGCGTGCGTAAGCTAGGAGAAGCTGTGGCGTGGGTGTTTGTGACTCCCGTAATTCACTGTTTTTGCCATAACTTGAAGCAGAGTGGTCAGAATTGAGTGAAACCACACCGTTGGATGCGTCTCGTCGAGAGCTTCGAAACGAGTGCCCTATTGCCTATGTTCGGAGTTCTGGGCTGGGAGAAAACCTCAAAATACTAAAACTGCTGAAAAGAGGCTTGCGGCAACAATTTCAGTATTTCAGTAAGTGTGAGAGGTAGTAGTCTTTTCTCATGCATGCTAGCTAAACCACTTCATTATCCATCACGTGTGTACAAGTCTTCATACACTTGGTAAGTCGCTCCTTAGGATTGACATTTAAATGTGTGTTAAAGATCCCACTATATGCACTTGTGTGGCAATTGAGGTATAGTCTCATTGGCACAAGTCCTTGAGTCTTCTTGGCTCAAGTACACACGTTTTTGGCGCCGTTGCCGGGGAGTCACTCAACCAAGGTGCCTTCGTGATAGTTACAGAGCGAGTGTGATCGAATCGTACTTGTAGACGCAAATTCATCCTTTGGCAAGTAGTCCATCAGTTCAGCACTTGTCACTTCTCATCTTCGAGGTGTGTGTGATAAGTTTTAGGCTTAGGTTTAGGAGGAGGGAAGAGAAGGGGGAGTTAGGGTTAGGTTAGAAGGAGAGGAGAAGTGAGGAGAAGAGGAGTACGAGTAGCCCAAAATCCCCAAAAAAATTCACCAAAATTAGCAAAAATTTCAAGTTCAGTCCAAAAACTATAAAAACCAAAAAATTTGGCTCATTTGACACTTCTCTGAATTCTGGTATCGTGGCGGACAGCGACCGGTATCGTCGGATTGGTATCGTGCAAGATAGAGCCTCAAAGCTTGTGCAAGAGTTCAAGAAGCAAACTAGATAGACCCAAGGTGAGTCCCCATTACGATTTAATAGCTAAAAATCATCAAACATGCACAAACAAATGATCAAAAGGTATGCGCAGTATCGCGGGGGGGAAAATTTTTGATTAATTGCATATTTTGTGAGAGACAGAGACCTAGGAGTGAGGAGAAGGGTGAGAGGTGCAAGGGGTTATAAAAATTTTCAAGTTTGGAGACCTTTTGGCTTGAGTATCGCGATCGGTTGAGTTTTGGTATCGCGATACCAAAATTCCCTTGTATCGCGACACTCGCCAGAAGTGTCGTATCGTTGGATACCAGCCTTGGTATCGCGACACTATTTCGGTATCGCGACACTGAGTTGATATCGCGATCGTATCCGGTCCCTGGTATCGTATCGTCGGGCACTAAAACTTGGTATCGCGACACCATTGTGGTGTCGTATCGCCTAAGTTTTAGTATCGCGACCTCACTTTACCGGGTGGTATCGTATCGCTTGATACATTGGTATCGCGACACTACTTTGGTATCGCGATCGAGCCCTCCCCAAGTATCGTATCGTTGGTTGCTTATCTTGGTATCGCGACACCGTAGTGGTATCGTGTCGCCAAGATTGGTATCGCGATCGCACTCATCACGGTGAGATCGTATCGCCTGTGGCCTCTGGTATCGTATCGTCGATTTTTGCCAGTATCGTATCGTGGTGTTTCCTAGTGAGGTATCGCGATATTATATCTGGTATCGTATCGTCGGTCTTTTTGAGATCGGATCGTGTCTTGAGAATTCTGATATCGCGACACCACTGTGGTATCGTATCGTCTGTTCATCAGGACAGTATCGCGACACTGTCATTAGTATCGTATCGCCGAGATTTTCAGGTATCGTATCGTGCATAGCTGAGGTGTCGTATCGTTTGTTTTCCTGGATAGTATCGCGACACCAGATTGATATCGTATCGTCTGGGTGTCTGGTATCGTATCGCATAGACCTCTGGTATCGTATCGCGGTCAGTGCAGTATCGCCGAGAGCAATATCGTCAGGAAGTGGTATCACCCAGATTAACCCTTTCTTTTGGCAGACAAATTGAGTCATTGGGAGAGCTACCCAAGGGGAATCTAAGAAGCATAAAGAGAGGCTTAGGAGAGTGAATGAACTTGAGGTCAGGAAGAGTTCTAAGTAGCCGAAGGAGTGTCATATCTTCAGTGGGAAGTGCAGCCCAAGCTAGCCATCACTCTACCTACGCTGAGACCTCTAGTGAGTCTGAGGAAGAAATACCCATGGCTTCGGAAGACATGCAAGGTCCCACACCAACGAGAAGCTTCATGACTACTGTGGAGGGGGAATACCGTACTTCCTTGCAGTATGTGTCCACCAATGCCCAGGAGATTCCAATCTACCTGGATGGCTTAAATAGGTCTGTGGCCAGGATGGTAACTTCCCAGAATGCCACAATTGTACCCCGACCAGCTCTCACATACGAAGGAGGTGCATATGTTGACAAAGTTGGCCACATCTACATTGTAACCGAATTCCCGGAAAGGATCAATGAAAGAGGGGAACTCTTAGACCCTGAAAACCTAGGAAGGACACAACCAGAAGAGATTGTGACCACCCCTAGAGGAAGATCCCAAGTGTCACGTGTCTTGAGAGGTGACTTGATACCTCAAGATGACTATTTGTTAGAAGTCTATATGATTCACGAATCAAACTTACTGTTGCAAACCGATTCACCTGTTCCAGGGAGAGAAGAAAACCCCATGACTTTCTATGAGCTGAAAGACCCGGATGACGAGACTAGACTCACATACCTGGATAAAGATCAAAGGAGGTATTGGCCTGTGAGCGTCTTAGACAGGTCTCGATTAAGATATATGGGTACACCTGTGTTTCCTCAGAGAGAGTAGGCAACAACCTCACAAAATCCATTTGGAAATCAAGAAGAAACAGAAAATACTGCATCAGGACAGACCAGCCATAGGAGCGTACCTAATCATGCTCATGTACAATTTGCCACGCCAGGAATACAAGCACATTATCAGACCCAACCAGGGATAGGAAATCAGTACAAATCACCGGTAAGACCACAACCACCGATAGGAAGACAGCCTGGAATGCCACCAATACGACCAGCTGTCCCTATTCTCCCTGTGATGCCCAGACCACCTGAACCGATTAGAAGGCTGAGGCCTATTCAAGTGGCAAAGTGTGTACGAAACCCTTATGATGGATCAGGAGAACCCTATGATCACATTGCAGAATTCAAACAAGTCCTAAGAGCGGAACAAGTGGACGACTTCTTTGTGCAGTATGAGGCGTTTGGACTCACCCTCATAGGAACAGCTCTGATCTGGTTCCAACCCTTAGATCCCAATCAATTTGGAACCATGGAACAATTTTTTCAAGAATTTATAGGAGAATTCACTAAGAGAGGAATCAAACACAATTCATCTTCGTTAATTCACAGCTTCAAACAAAATCCTAATGAAACGGTGAAAACTGCTGCCAGAAGGTTCAACCAGTACGTGGATAGATGCCCAGTGACAGAGAGACCGACTCAACAAAAAATGATTTCATTATTTTTGGATGGGCTCACTAACGGAACCTTAAGAACACTAGTGTACGTGAAAAGACTACAAACTTTGAGTGAGTGTCTTCAGGAGTGTATTGATTTGGAGGATAACTTGGCCGAGGACCTCAATAGCCGGTCCAGCCACACTAAATCGGACGATTCAAGGAGTACCATCTCTTCCAACTCCAGTCATGTGGAAGAATTAGCAGAGCTATTAGCCAAGAAATTAGGGGCTCAGGGGCAAAGAGCTTATCAACACCCAGCTCAAAGATTGCCTATGCTACGGAGATGTAGCTTATGTGGAGGAGATCACCCCACTCACCTGTGTGTTCGAGGAGAGGGCAGTGCACAACCAGCTTATCCATACAACAGGCAGCAACAACAAGGGACTTCTTGGTACTGTCACATAGAACATAAATACACTAATCACACTACTGAGAACTGTCCATTTAATAGGCAAACACGCCCTTTCCAACCACCTCAGTATCGACCGTATGGATATCCACCTAGAGACCCGAACAGAGAGATCCCAAGATACAACCCTTATCCAACACAGACGGGAGTACCTAGACCAATTGAACAGATACCATACCCACCACCACAACCAGTGCTAGGACCCCAACCATCGCAACCTCAACAAGTAGTATCAGTAAAGTATGCGCAACCAGAAGAAAATCTAGAAAGAGCTATAGTACCAGCCACGACAATGACCCAGATAGAATCAACAAACCTTGGATACGAAACCCTACCAAGTGAGTACTATCCGTATGAAGCCTACATGATGGAATACGAACCGGCATATGAGACTACATACTATGGGTATGAAGGCTATGATCAGACTTATGGAGCGGAGACTTCCACTCTAATGTATACAGCTCCTAAGGCACCACAACCCATGAGACCACCCAGTAGACCACCAGTACAGAGAGGACCATGTTATAGATGTGGAGGAGACCATTTCATTAGAGAGTGCCCGCGACCATACAACCCTCCACCACCTAGAATCTGGGAAGGATATTGCAGTGATTGCGGAAAGGAACATCTTTTTAGGGATTGCCCTAAGAACCCTGTAAAAAACCAAGATTCTGCACCAATCAATGTAATAGAGGTCATAGAAGGATCTGGAAGTCATAAGGAGTACACAGTGCCACTAAAAGCCATCACCAGAGCCCAAACAAAACTACAAAGAGAACAACACTCGGAAGAGGAACAAAAAAACAACAAGAAAATAAGCCCTTCAACTCAGATAGTGGAAGATTCTGAGGACCCATGTGAAAATTCCCGCAACACGAAAGCTCAGAAATGGAAGGAAAGACGAGAGAAACTCAAGGATAAATGGGCAAAGAACAAGAGTACCAACAGTAAAAAGCAAATCGAAAAACCAAATAAACACAAAAAACAAGGGAAGTCTAAGGAGACCCCTGAGCTAACCGAACCTAGCTCAGATAGGGAGAAACCCGGATCAATTCTAGCAGATCCTAAACCGGACGACTTGGATATGTGGTTAAAAGCATACCAAACTAGAATCAAAATGGGACCGAACATAGAGCAACATGAAAAAATCTACCCTCAAGGGGAATTGGAAAAAGAAAGATTGACCATATGCAGAAAACTCATAGAAGTAGCACAGACAACCCTAGAAAAGACTATCCCAACCCTACCAGAGACAAGGATTGCACAGGAACCTTATGAAGAATGCATCAAACCAAAGGATAAAGAACTTAGAAAAGAAGATTCCCAAGGTGAACAAGAGACAGCACAAGATGACCCTGTATCAGCCATACCAGACTTAGAAGCAGATTGGCCCAAGGACTTGTGGGATAGAATCAGAGAAGAGCAATGGAAGAAGAATGGTGTCAATCCACCACCATTTGATGAAATAGATGTGGAAGACTGTCAACCCCATCCTAACCTCGAGGAAGTCTACGAGGAGGTCTCAAGACTCGATAGAGGTAGAGAGGAGACCATAAGCATTTCCACATTGCCTAATTATATGGGAGATTACGAAAGAGAGTCAGTCATAATACGAGCACCCACGGTGCATGGAAAAGGAAAAGGAAAGGGAAAAGAGAGTTCGCATAACCTAACGGAACTAAAGAAAACCAAAGTGCAATGCCAATTGACGGTGGAAGAATTGCTTCGACTTAAACCCCAGTTATGGAAGCAAATGGCAGACCAATTAAAAACACGACCAAAGAATGGAGGATCAAAAGAAAAGGAAATGGAAAATAAGTCCACAATACAAGTTCCAGTCGATAAAGTAGGAGAGTTCAGTGAAGGGGATGAAGGGAATACCTGTTTACCTGTCATCTACAATGGGTACATGACAAAAGCTATCTTAGACACAGGAGCAGGGGTAGGAATTGCAACAAAGGAGATTTGGGAAAAGTGGGGAAAACCAGCTTTACGACCCACTCGCATGAAACTCCAATTAGCATACGGTCATGTGGAGAGACCCCTAGGAATATTGGAAGGAATTAAGTTAACAACATATGGAGTGGAATTTGAACACACACTAGCCATATGTAAATTTGAGAAAGCAAACAACTACGAGATGATATTAGGACGACCCTTCATGAGACAATTGCGGGTAGTACAGGATTGGGGCAGAGATTCATTATATCTCCAACATCAGGGGAACACCACCAAGATAAATTTGCACACATTCGCTTATCGGGATGTCCCTCCATTACAATGGAATCCAGTCCACAAAGAAGAAGATGACCTATCCATTCACAGTGCTGGATCAAGTGATCAATCTTGGATGCACGAGGATGCCCAGTTGTGGATGTGCAAAGAAGCAAAGAAGGAGGAGTGTAAAAAACAAATGTGGCCAATAGGACACCCTAACTATCGATCGATAGAAGACCCCGATTACATGCCTCAAATTTTTTCAGGTGAACTCTTCGAACCACATGGCTGGATGGAAATTCTAGCCACATTAGACGTGTGTGTGAATGAGGAAGTATTGACGATGAACGATTGTATAGACGAGAAAGGATATGACATGAACCTCTACATGGTTGTCCTCCAAGAAGTAGAAGAAGGGGAAATTGTAGAGAAAGAGTGGAAAGAAGAGTATGAAAGCATAGAAATGGAACCAGAGTTTGAGTCTGAGGAACAATATTTAAAAACTATGCAAAAAGAATCAAAAGGAAGACCAACAAGAGTCTTAGCAATCGAAACCATCCCAATAATGCATGAGCATAGAGAGGACACGAGTAAAGTGGAACCGGAACCAGACCGTTTCGAAGTTCCAGAACATTTTAAAAGATACGAAGTGGAAGAAAGAAAAATAGCCACTCAAATGCCTAAACGAGAGGCCCGGGATGGAGAAGCCTATGACAACAAGGAACAAACCAAGAAAATTGTTGTAACGATAGAAGACGGAGAAGAGAGGTGCACATATATTGGGAAAGATGTATCGGAAGAGGAAGAAGAGGATCTCATACGACTCATCCGAGAATATCGAGACGTGTTTGCCTGGACGTACAAAGACCTCAAGGGTGTAGAACCCAGCATATGCGCTCATCGAATCCCTATGACAGCAGATGCGAAACCTTCTAAACAACGCCCTTATACGTATAATGAAGTTTATGCAGCAAAAATAAAGGAAGAAATTGACAAACTACTAGCGGTAGGATTCATTTACGAGATTGAACACACAGAATGGGTATCGCCACTAGTAGTAGTGCCTAAGAAAAACGGAAAACTAAGGGTGTGTATCAACTTGAAAAAGGTAAATGCAGCAACTATATGTGATAGTTTCCCATTACCCATCACAGACCATCTTTTGGAAAGAGTTGCCGGCAAGGAGGTCTATAGCTTCTTGGATGGATTCTCTGGTTACAACCAAGTAGCTATTGCAACTGAGGACCAGCATAAAACCGCATTCGCGACTGAATGGGGAGTCTATGCATTTAGAGTAATGCCTTTTGGGCTCACTAATGCGCCAGCCACCTTCCAACGATTGACGTGTCATGTATTCAAAGAATTTCTGAGAAAAAGGATGGAAGTATACGTAGATGACCTTTGTACATACTCAAATCAACGACCAGACCATATACCGGAACTGAGAAAAATATTCAATAAATGTAGACAGTACAGAGTTTGCTTGAACCCTGAGAAATGTGTCTTCATGGTACGACAAGGAAAAATCCTAGGACACATCGTTTCAAGGAATGGAATATCCACGGATGAAGAAAAGATTAAAGTTATCTTAGAGCTACCAAGACCCAAGAATGCAAAGGAAGTACAAGCCTTTATGGGACACTGTGGATATTACCGTATGTTTATTCACATGTATGCCATAATAGCTAAGCCTTTATATGGTCTATTGACTCAGTTCACTTGGATAGACGAGTGTGAGAAGGCCTTCAACGAGCTTAAGAAGCGGCTGAGTACAGACCCAATTCTGAAATCACCCAACTGGAGCAAGCCTTTTCATATTCATGTTGATGCTTCGAACTATGCCATTGGATGTATCCTAGCTCAACCGGCTGACGAAGGGAAGCTTGACCATCCAATCGCTTATGCGAGTAGACAATTAAACCAAGCAGAAAGAAATTATACGACTACTGAAAGAGAAGGCTTAGGAATGGTTTATGCAGTGAAGAAGTTTAGACACTACCTCTTAGCCAACAAATTTAAGTTCTTCATAGACCATCAGGCTTTGTTGTATTTAGTCAATAAGCCTTGCAACATGGGAAGGTTGGTACGATGGTTCTTACTATTAATGGAGTTCGACTTTGAGGTAATAGTCAAAAAAGGAAACACACATGTAAGAGCAGATCACCTCTCAAGGCTAACGCATGGAGAACCACCTAGCGGAGTACCGGATGATTTACCAGATACGTATTTGTTTAATCTTGAAGTATGTCCAAAGTGGGCGGAATGACTAATTCCTATACTCACCCATGGCCCTCAACACTCAATAAATAAGGATAGCAAAAAAGAGATTCTTCAAACAAGAAATTTACACATTGTTGCTGGAAGCATGTATTATAAGGAACCCAACGGTGTCTTATTAAGATGTGTCGAGGAGGACGAACAGAAGCAACTAATTCAGCAAGCACACGTAAACAAGTGGAGAAGCCATCAAGGGATGCAAGGAACAATTCGAGAATTAAAAAGGTTAGGTGTATATTGGCCTGACATGCCAAAAGACGTTCACGATTATGTAAGTAATTGTGCAGAGTGCAAAGAGACTATCCCGGAGGATCACGTGTCCTTACCTTTTTCGACCATAGCGCCTAATTGGAGTAAAACATTAGTACAATTCCTCAAAACGAAAGAGCACGAAATAGGAGCTAGTTTAGCAAGAAAGCGATCCCTAGAAGAAATGAGCAAGGATTATGTGATAATGGGAAAACAATTGTTTAGAAGAGGAAAAGACAATCAACTCAGATTGTGCGTGCATGAAGGAGAATATCTTCCCATATTAGAGATGGCACACGCAGGAGCTGCTGGAGGACATTTTTCAGCAGACAGAACTGTCAAAATGATTCTCTTTGCAGGCTTGTGGTGGCCAACTCTACATATGGATGCGGAGACATATGTGAGAAGCTGCGAAACATGCCAGAGAGCGAAATATCCCGTTCGAAGAGACGACATGCCTTTAAGACCCATGGTTTGTGCAAGAGCATTTACCAAGTGGGGTATTGATTTCATAGGACCTATCAATCCACCGACAAAAGGATCACATGCGGAGTACATCATAGTAGCCACCGACTACTTAACCAAGTGGGTAGAAGCAAAAGCCACTAGAAAGAATGATGCTCAAACTACAGCAAAATTTCTCTTTGAGCATATTTTCACACGCTTTGGACTACCGATCGAGATTGTGAGTGATCGAGGAACGCATTTCCTAAACGAAGTCATTGAGTCGCTAATGAATGACTTTCTAGTGATTCATAAAAAATCAGCCCCATACCATCCTCAAGCTAATGGACAAGCTGAAAGTTCCAACAAGGTACTATGTACTGTATTGACAAAGATTGTCAATAATGGAAGGTCAGATTGGGACAAACAATTGCATCATGCAATTTGGGCATTCCGAGTTGCATATAAAACGGCCATTGGAACCACACCTTTCAAATGTGTATGGGCAAAATGCAATTTTGCCAATTGACTTCTTAGTACCTACATTGAAAGTGGCCCAGCAATATGAGTGGAATGGTCATGAATTATCCCAACAACTAGACCAAATTGAGAAGTTACACGAGACTAGATTGCAAGCTGTAGCAGGCATTTATGCTGCTAAACGGAGACAGAAGGCATATTATGATGCACATATAAAAGACAAGGGACTTAAAGAAGGCGACCTAGTCCTAGTATACACCCTAAAACAACATGCAAAGAAGCTACAAAAACGTGGATATGGACCCTTGATTATAAATCGAATCTCTGCTAGTGGTGCAGTCAATCTCGCTACACTAGACGGAGACATTCTCCCCAACTAGATCAGTGGATGCCGAGTAAGACGATTCATGGAACCATTAACTGATCAAATGTTAGCGTGGTTATTAGGTGCTCAAAATAGAAAAAAGGAAGAAGAGCGAATTAGAGAGGAGGCTCGACAGGAAGCAATAGAACGCATTAGGAAACGGAAAGAGTGGATCAGGCAAAGAGATGAACGTTATCTCCAAGGAGAAGAGCCCATCCCTATGGCAAACTATCAGGTCAAAAATAATGATACAACGGGTATGTGTAAAACGCAACCTTACCTAAACCTAGGGATTGGCAAGACAGAGTATAAATTGATAGATGCATTGATAGACTCAGGAGCAGGCCTTAGCTGCATGCGAAAGAAAATAGCAGACGAGCTACAATTAGAATTGACTCCCACAAAAGCCCAATTAATAGGAATTGGAGGTCACACCATAAGAATGTCTTGGAACCACGAATGTATCCCTCCACCTAGGAAATTCCTCCATGGAACAAAGAGTCCTAGTGTGTGAGGATGAAGATCTGATAGAGGACTTCATTCTAGGACATGACTGGATCATTGAGACAGAGGCGTGTATCCATCTAGCTCAAGGTTATATTTCAGCTACAATAGGGCATAAGGAGATTTTCAGCTTACTTGAAGAGAAACCATGTAACCAAACTATATTAAAGCCAAGATCAGAGGAGGTTAAAAAAACGACAGAAGAAAGTATCAACTATGCTCACCACTCAGAAAGCAAATGCATAGAAGCTGGAACTTCAATCCTAGCAACGTCCACAATAGAGTCGAAGCTATCCAATGCAATTGTGGAAAAGCCAACCATTGAGGAGGCGTGCTCGCCTACACAGGCTCGAAACATCCAAAGAACGCACTATTGGAAACCAACAAGCAGATACTCGAATCAAGACCCACCCAAATATAAGTGGGTACGCAAGGATCAAATACAGAGTCGAGGAACGTCCGCACCCACTCTGAAGAAGGAAACAGGCATCACCAAACCCGCTGTAAGGAACTACAGACGAAAAGAATCAGTGCAAGTATGGATCCTAAGACCTTGCTTGAAGCTCAAAGATCGCGACGTCAGATATGGATTCCCAAAAAGGCCATACAAGTAGCTAAACAGGCTGTAAGGACAAAGGAGGAAATACCACATCAGACAAGGCAAAAGTCAACAACACCTAAGAGTCATCAGAGAAAATCGAAGAGCAATGCCAAATTCACTCGGGCAATGGATAAAGCAAATGGAACACGAGCAGCTGTATGAATCGAGAAAACCAAGCGACCTCTCTTAGTGTTCTCAAAATGGATCTGGAAACCAAAGCTACCACGAGGAGCGGATGATCGAGGAGATAAAGCACCCGATTGCACTCATGTAGTATCTGATGCACCTCAAGTAAGCATGATAGGGCCGCAATACAGGGCCAAGCATTCGGCACAGGATGTACATTATCAAACTAGTGGTGCACGATCTCCAAGTGAGACTAGATCTTAGCTTTAACCTGATAGGAATGGACATACTATGTACATAAACTGTGCTTCGGCTATACTAATGATTGTCTTCTTTCAGGAAAAAAATATAAAAAGAGGCGGTAAGAGATCTCACTCATGTAATAATGGGGAACGGAGTGACGAGCGACCATAATCACAACAATACACTGCATGGTCTCATAAAGGCCTTTCGAGCTAATGCACTTTTCCTTGTAAGTGCAGATGGCTTCTGAAGACTCTGAAGCTACAATCCAAGAGGAGGTCCAGGAATTTCCTCCCCAATGTCTTACGAAAGCAAAAGGGCATTGGTTCAGAGATGAGCAACCAGTTGAGGAATATCTCTTCTTGGCCAACATAAAGATCATGGACACAGAGCATCACTTTCCGATCATGTCCCAGGACTTCAAAGTTTTACATGGACTACCATCCACAATTGACATCATGAAGAAAGCAGGAATTCATAAGTATTTTGAACTACCTATCTATAAACCGGATTTCCAACGCTGTACACAAGTCATGAACACCCTACGACCAACACTACATGATCCATTGGTACCAGAAGCCAATGTGATGGATAAGAATGGAGAATGGGTGGTCATTCAATTTTCCCACGACTTAATCAAAGAAGCATTTGGATGGGAAAAGGATGGTGTCAACACGGTCAAGGAAGAGAGTCGTGGAGCAAAAACAAGAACCTTCGTTGACATCAATAGGGTGGACATCGAAGAAGAAGTCAGATTGATTCACCAACACTTCTGCTTCCCGAGTATGAACAGATACACGGCCCCTCAAAAAATCATCGTTCAATTATTATCGCATGCAATCAAACAGATCGGCAACCAGGTAAACCTTACACCCTATGTGCAAGAAAGATTGTTCGAGGCGAAGAAGAAATGGGAAAATAAGAAATTCCTCAACGGAACTACTGCCCTAACAATTATGATTTACCACGCATTGGGCATGCGCGAGTACTTACAGGAGATGCCATCTTCAATGGAGTTGGCTCAATTTGTCAAAGCAGCTACTGTACCGAAATAGAAGAAAGGAAGCAAACAAGTAGAAGAAGCAGAAACAAGCTCCCAACCCCGAATGAGAGGCACAAAACGACCTCGAGAAGTCCAACAAGTAGAAGAGGAAGTACCAAAAACAAAGAGAGTACATGTACTTCCTACAACCACCACTCAAGGGACTAAAAAGATCACGGAAGAAGAATTAACTCAAGCACTGGAGGAGACTCACAAATATACAGAAGGTCAAATCAATCTGCCAGTGCAAGGTCATCATTACCAGCAGGCACAACAGAAAAGAGCCAACCAACGCAAACTGAGCAAAGTCCACAGATACAGAGAGATTGGGTTAGATAATTCTAGTTCACCTTCACAGGAAAAATCAGGAACGAATCCTTCACTACTGAATGTCGATATTCCAAGCGAATCAAAAGATGATGGACATTGGGATGAATTACATGAAGTAGACTATGGTGAAACCCAAGAAGGATACAAAGAAAAGGATCAGGCAAAAGAGGTAGACCAAAGTACCACCAAAAAGCAGGCAGAAGAAGAAAGGCAACACCCCATTCAACCGAAAGATGCCTCCACCACCCACACCAAGGAGGGCAAATCTGATGATGAGGAACATTTAATGATATCAGAGGATAAGCCTCAGGAAGAAGGACAAGAAGACGAAGAACCCTTCACTCCATTGAGGGTTGTGGCAGAACCATCCCCCATGGATGTAACTTTTCAGGGAAGTGCCACTAAAGCTACCGTCTCAAATGAAAAAGCAGACGAACCACAAGTACAACTACAGGTCCGACAACCACATAATGAAACGATCCACATCGAAAAGGGACAAGATGTACATACAGGAGAAACCCCAAATGTACCAAAGACATGGCTGAATGTTGATATAGCTCAGCTCAAGCCTGTGGTGCAGGATATGATTCGAACTGCACTAGACACTCAACAATTGATGCTTGATGCTGATGAAGATTACGACCAAGCCATGCTCGAAAAGCAGGAGCTTCAAAAAGAAGGTATGAATCTGGCTAAAAAATTATCAAAAGCAGAAGCTCAAGTTTTAAAGAAACACGAGGAAATAAAAACGACCAAAACAGAGTACAGAATATTAGAAACGGAAAATGCCAAACTAAAAGAGCAAGTTTTGGAGCTCACGAAAAAACTAGACATGACCGAAAAAGAGAAAACAAGGATCCATGCTCGTAGCAAGGTACTCGAATCACAGCTCAAGGTCAGCATGGAGGAAGCAGACCACTTAAGGGACAAGAACAAGGAGCTCATGACAGCTCTCCTCAGTGATCAACCACCGGCAGATACTGATAAATCAAACGAGGATATAAAAGAAATGGAAGAAAAGTTGACCAAGATGGCAGATCAGCTCAAACAGGAGCAAGAAATCATTGCTGATTGGGAACAAAGGTATATGAATGACACTGCAGCTCTACGCAAGAAATGGAAAAAAGCAGAGAAAGATTATTTCCAACAGTGCAAAGAAGACACAGATCACATGAACATAGTTGCACAGGAATTAATCAAACATCAGGAAAAGATTACAAAGGCTGAAGAAGAACTTAAGAATAAGGATGAAATCATCAAACGGCTTCAGGAGCAGATAGAGCTAAAAGGAAAGCAGGGGACACCAGTAGTTCCACATGCTGCGGAGGCTACTGTGGAGACTGAGAATTAAGCCGACCAGAAAGGGCACTACTGGTGTCCCAGCTCACCGCTAATTTTGAAGATCAAATTATCCAGATAATGAAAGAAGCTCAGATAGAAAATAAACAATTAGATCAAATTTTGAAGCCATTCAATGTACCATACGGTCTACTTAAAGAACATACGCGGATGTATATAAAGTCTGCAACGAACAAAGATCCGGACCACAACCTTCAATTCCAGCATGACAGTTTCAATTATACTCAAGAGGAATTTGAGAAGGCGGATCCAATATGGAGGCGAAAAATTTTGGAGAAGAATCCGACATTGCGGGTACAGTGGGAAGCATCACCATATGCACTTCAGGTAAATCCATCTTTTTGTCTTGTACCCCGCAGACGCTCTTGGACGCAATTTTGGGAAGGACAGCGTCAAGGCAATATCAATAATCGGTGGCTTAACTATCCGTTACTACCTAGTCCGCCACATAATTACCTACCTACAGAAGAATATATGGTAAAAACAATGGAATTTTGGATTGCAAGATATGCTACAGTTCCGGACTTAGCCGTCAAGATGACCAACAAAATATTCAGCATGCTCATTACAGTGTTGAAGGTGTTCAAGCATGCTAAATATACATTCTTGAATTTCATCGGCATTACGCAAGGGTCTGAGGTTCTTATTTTTGATTTATCAACCATTCCGAGCCGACTCACCATTATGGCATATTATTCTCGCCTTATGTTTTTGCCATCGACATATATGCAGACCTTTGAAGAAGCATTTTTTACAGGTTTCTTCGAAATGGATTCATAAATTTTTGTTAAAATGACTTCCAATTTGAATGCAAGGCTGGTGGCCTATGAAACAAGTTTCTTTGCTGATCATAGACAGGCGCCAGAAGACGGAGTAAAGTCTCAGCAATGGAAGGAATTCATGCTGTGTCACGCGAATCTGCTAAATCAAAGAGAGCAACAAGCCATACAAACATACACACGTCGCCACAGAAAGCCTGTCGAGGACGACAGAGTTCAGGAAGAGGGACGTGTAGAGGGGCAATCAAGCAAAAAGAAAAGAAGAAGAAAATCAAAGTCTAAGACAGTGCAATAGATACACATCTCTGCAGGAAGCCCCGCAGGGGCGCATTACCCATCTCTGCACAGAGCCCCGCAGGGGCACACATCAGGCAAAAAGAGAAAACAGCCAAGTCATGCACGGTGAAAAGAAGTAAACAGCCTCAAAGCAATACAACAGGGTCCGATGTGTGCAACCAGGACAAATCAGAGGACCAAAAGTTATAAAGGGGTAGAGGCTGAAAAGTTTAAGAGGGTGACTAAGAACAGCACATTCCTAGTCACTGGTGGCGTGCGTGGCAACCCAAGTCAACAGGCAAGACAAGTGCAACAGGCTCTCGAGTAGTAGAGCTTGAATCAAGAAGGCCATCGAATCTGCATGTCTGTTTAACTGCAGACAATACTGACCACGGGACGCGTGCGGGAAGCAAAGTCTGTCAAGGGACGACAGAGACGAAGAGGGGGAGAGTGTTGCAGAGCTAAAGAGCGCACAAAGCAGAGAAAAAGATGGACCCCAAAATTTTTCCGATTTGGACACACAACTTTTGTATCATAACCACTCTTGTATATATTTTCCGTTGTAAATGCACTAGAGGAGTCCTCTAGATGCATCCCCACAGAAGATTAGTGATTTACCCATGTACAATAGTAGGAAATTAGTCTTTTAGTGAATAAAGTGCCGGTCTCTTGTGTGAAAGGACCAAACTTAGGGCACTAGTATATAAGTCAAAAGTGACTCTTTGTAAAGAACTTTTTGCCATTGTGAAGAAGGAGCACTTCTGAATTTTCGAGTTTGCCTCTTTCTTGCTGATTTTGATCTTCATTTTGCTCTTGAATGTGTGTGTTATGTTTGAAATGCATGTGTAGGACTGTTGTCTACCCATTCCCCTTTGTTTTGAGCTGCTGTAGTGCGTGCGTAAGCTAGGAGAAGCTGTGGCGCGGGTGTTTGTGACTCCCGTAATTCACTGTTTTTGCCATAACTTGAAGCAGAGTGGTCAGAATTGAGTGAAACCACCACCGTTGGATGCGTCTCGTCGAGAGCTTCGAAACGAGTAGCCTATTGCCTATGTTCGGAGTTCCGGGCTGGGAGAAAACCTCAAAATACTAAAACTGTAGAAAAGAGGCTTGCGGCAACACTTTCAGTATTTTAGTAAGTGTGAGAGGTAGTAGTCTTTTCTCATGCATGCTAGCTAAACCACTTCATTATCCATCACGTGTGCACAAGTCTTCATACACTTGGTAAGTCGCTCCTTAGGATTGACATTTAAATGTGTGTTAAAGATCCCACTATATGCACTTGTGTGGCAATTGAGGTATAGTCTCATTGGCACAAGTCCTTGAGTCTTCTTGGCTCAAGTACACACGTATCAGGCAAAAAGAGAAAACAACCAGGTCATGCACGGTGAAAAGAAGTAAACAGTCTCAAAGCAATACAACAGGGTCCGATGTGTGCAACCAGGACAAATCAGAGGACCAAAAGTTATAAAGGGGTAGAGGCTGAAAAGTTTAAGAGGGTGACTAAGAACAGCACATTCCTAGTCACTGGTGGCGTGCGTGGCAACCCAAGTCAACAGGCAAGACAAGTGCAACAGGCTCTCGAGTAGTAGAGCTTGAATCAAGAAGGCCATCGAATCTGCATGTCTGTTTAACTGCAGACAATACTGACCAAGGGGAGCGTGCGGAGAAAAGCAGAGCGCCTCTAAAACGTAATGCAAGATCAAGAATCAGGCAACACTGACCACGGGACGCGTGCGGGAAGCAAAGTCTGTCAAGGGACGACAGAGACGAAGAGGGGGAGAGTGTTGCAGAGCTAAAGAGCGCACAAAGCAGAGAAAAAGACGGGCGCCAAGAAGACTCAAGGACTTGTGCCAATGAGACTATACCTCAATTGCCACAGAAGTGCATATAGTGGGATCTTTAACACACATTTAAATGTCAATCCTAAGGAGCGACTTACCAAGTGTATGAAGACTTGTGCACACGTGATGGATAATGAAGTGGTTTAGCTAGCATGCATGAGAAAAGACTACTACCTCTCACACTTACTGAAATACTGAAAGTGTTGCCGCAAGCCTCTTTTCAGCAGTTTTAGTATTTTGAGGTTTTCTCCCAGCGCAGAACTCCGAACATAGGCAATAGGTACTCATTTCGAAGCTCTCGACGAGACGCATCCAAGGGTGGTGGTTT
Source organism: Ceratopteris richardii (assembly GCA_020310875.1). NCBI lineage: Eukaryota > Viridiplantae > Streptophyta > Polypodiopsida > Polypodiales > Pteridaceae > Ceratopteris > Ceratopteris richardii. The sequence goes on from CM035411.1 coordinate 86,079,575, forward strand.
CACTCAATTCTGACCACTCTGCTTCAAGTTATGGCAAAAACAGTGAATTACGGGAGTCACAAACACCCGCGCCACAGCTTCTCCTAGCTTACGCACGCACTACAACAGCTCAAAACAAAGGGGAATGGGTAGACAACAGTCCTACACATGCATTTCAAGCATAACACACACATTCAAGAGCAAAATGAAGATCAAAATCAGCAAGAAAGAGGCAAACTCGAAAATTCAGAAGTGCTCCTTCTTCACAATGGCCAAAAAGTTCTTTACAAAGAGTCACTTTTGACTTATATACTAGTGCCCTAAGTTTGGTCCTTTCACACAAGAGACCGGCACTTTATTCACTAAAAGACTAATTTCCTACTATTGTACATGGGTAAATCACTAATCTTCTGTGGGGATGCATCTAGAGGACTCCTCTAGTGCATTTACAACGGAAAATATATACAAGAGTAGTTATGATACAAAAGTTGTGTGTCCAAATCGGAAAAATTTTGGGGCCCGTCTTTTTCTCTGCTTTGTGCGCTCTTTAGCTCTGCAACACTCTCCCCCTCTTCGTCTCTGTCGTCCCTTGACAGACTTTGCTTCCCGCACGCGTCCCGTGGTCAGTGTCGCCTGATTCTTGATCTTGCATTACGTTTTAGAGGCGCTCTGCTTTTCTTCGCACGCTCCCCTTGGTCAGTATTGTATGCAGTTAAACAGACATGCAGATTCGATGGCCTTCTTGATTCAAGCTCTACTACTCGAGAGCCTGTTGCACTTGTCTTGCCTGTTGACTTGGGTTGCCACGCACGCCACCAGTGACTAGGAATGTGCTGTTCTTAGTCACCCTCTTAAACTTTTCAGCCTCTACCCCTTTATAACTTTTGGTCCTCTGATTTGTCCTGGTTGCACACATCGGACCCTGTTGTATTGCTTTGAGGCTGTTTACTTCTTTTCACCGTGCATGACCTGGCTGTTTTCTCTTTTTGCCTGATGCGTGCCCCTGCGGGGCTCTGTGCAGAGATGGGTAATGCGCCCCTGCGGGGCTTCCTGCAGAGATATGTATTTATTGCACTGTCTTAGACTTTGATTTTCTTCTTCTTTTCTTTTTGCTTGATAGCCCCTCTACAGATATATACAGGTTTTGGTTCGCTAGTATAAGCATCTTGAAGTTTGCTACAAATTTAGTAGAACTCGACAGGGCAGTCCTGTTCAACTTTTTGAGATATAGCCATTTTTTTGCATCAGGGTATTTTAGTCAGTGGCCGTGGTTGAAAGCAGTGATGTATTCTGTACGTTGTTTGTTGAGGATAAGTTGGATGGTACCAATTACCCATTATGGGCTTATATGATCCATCATGTATTGTTTGCAAAAGGATTGTGGAATATTGTGCAGGGAGTTGAAAAACATCCTATTACACATGCAAACACAGTTGTTGAAGGTGATGTAGATGGCATTGAAGATGGCGATATTCTTCATGTTCCTGTTCGTGTTGTGTTTCTTGCTGCACGTACTGTAGAGAAAATTTGTTGGGATGGTAGAGATGCTCGAGCATATGCATTGATAGCCTTGTCTGTCAAACATTCCATTATTCCTCATATTTGCCCTTGTAGGATAGCTAAGGATGCTTGGGATACACTTACCACTTTATAACAGGCAAGGAATGAGGCTCCTGTTTCTTACCTCTGAAAGCAATTGGAGAGTGAGCACATGAATGAAGAAGTTTCCATGGATAGTTTTTTTGACAAAGATCAAAGAGTTGAGGGAACACTTGATTTCTACTGATGAAGTCTTGCCTGACAGTTCATTTGTGCAGACTGTTCTGAGTGGCCTTCTCGATTCATATCAAATTTTTGCTTCTACTCTTCATTTGATGATGAAAGGAAATCCAAATGCTTTAACGTTTGAGGAGTTAGTCTCTATTCTATTGCAGGAAGATCGTTCTAGGCTGAACATGTCCATTATGCATGTTGCAGTTCAAGCTTTTGTGGCTAGTCACAAAGGTAAATGGAGCTCTTCTACTAGTAAGTAGAAATCTGCTAATTATGCACAATCAAAGAAGGATGAGAGAGACGAGAAGAAAATAGAAAAGCAAAAATTGTTTTGCAAATACTGTAAAGAAAACGATCATGTCATAAAGAGTTGTCAAAAACTAGTTGCTAAAGAGGCAAGGAAGAAAGAGGCTAGAATGGTTGTTGTAGAGGCCTCTACACCTAAATCAGAGTCTACTAATCTTGTGTAAAATGAAGAATGGGCATTTATCACTGTTTTCAGTTATGACCCATCTTCTCATGAATAGTGTATGTCTGGAGTAGGCTTAGATGTTTGGTAATTTGATAGCAAGACAACCAAATATATTACCTTGCAGTGTTGTTTCTTTGCTTCACTCGAGCCTATCTTATAGCGAATACTGTCACATGCGCCAACAACTCCTCTTATCCTATCATGGGAGTTGGTAATATCATTCTGACTACTGCTGATGGTAGTTCTTTTACATTATTGGATGCTTTATTTGTGCTAGGGATCAAGAAGATTTTTTTTCAGTTTTAGCTTTAGCCAAGATTAGCTTGGTTGTGAAATTTGTTGATGACAGATGTACAATTCATGATCTGTCAAATGGTGATGTCATTATTGCTTCTGGCATTTTATGGTGTGTGATTGTAGTTCAGTGATGAGTAGCACCTCCTTTAATGTCAATCCGGAAAGACGTGAGGATGGTATGAAGACCTCGAGCAAGTGGCGGCACAAGTGCGTGAGTGAGAAGCACACTAGCATGCACACACATACACACACACGCGCACACACGGCAAGACAAAGAGGGAGAATCAATGGAGTTCTTAGATTACTTTCAAAAGCTCTTACAAGTTTGTTTCAATTACAATCTAACCTAAAAAATGAACTCTCTAGCTCTTTTTATAGTTTTTGGCTAAGTTTTGGCCCTGTCCAGACCTAGTGTCCGGCCTAGTTAAAAATTAGGTTCCAGGGCCCATTTGAGGGCTCAAACGATATCTAAAAAATACAAAAATTGGCAGGTAGATACTTCTAAAGCTCCTCAAGCTCAAGGACTCCTTGGCTTGCACAAAATGGAGCTACAAAAAGATGAAATGATATTGACAATGGTGCTTAGTGATGAGAATCACTTTTAATTGGTGTAGAGGTTTTGAAAAATTAAGGTTGCCTTAGTGCTAAATCTGCGTGAATGTTCATAAGTGCTTCTTCCTGAAGAAAATTGTTGGCCTACTTGCCAGATCTTCGTTGACTCCCTTGTCTGCTTGTGCCTTCTCTCCCTTGTCCACTGCTAACACCCCCCCCTCTCTCGCGTTTGTCGTCCCTGACAGACCCTTGTTGAGAGGGTTTTTGGATGTAGTACTCGACAACGTCCTGCGCTAAATGATGTTCAGCAATTCGCAACCCTTTAGCCAAATCTGTCAGAAGAGCTCTAGATTTTCTTCGTTCTGTTTCTGTAATCTTTTATTCTCCTCTAGCGCTGTAGACATATGCTTGCGGAGGAGGCCCAAGTTCCGTCGAAGTTTCAGGTTTTCCGTGATCTAAGAATGTAGCAGTTCGTCCATATGTCGTCGTTCTTCATCATCTGCTTGGGGTGGGTTGGCTTCTAATTGTGCGTATTGCTCCTGTAATGTCACGTGCTGCTGTTCTAGTAGCTGCTTCTCCTCTTCAAGATCCCTACATCGTGCTTGGAGATCTTCGTGGCTTCGGAAGAGCATTGTATGTTGGTTGTCCAGGTGTTGGTAGTGTTGCTGAAGTTGGGCCATGCATTGATGCATATTATTAAATAAGTTACTGAGAGGAATAGTGTTGAATGCAGAGGGGTAGGGAAAGGGAAAGGGGATTGTGGATGCAGTACTGGGAACGGGTGAGGGGGGAGGTGGGGGGATGGGAGATTGTGGGTGCATGGGGGATGGGAGAGGTGCAGAGGTGGGTGACACCTCCATGAAAGTGGGGATCATGGTGGGCGTGACTGTGAACATGGGGATTGTGGTAGCGGTGAGGGTTGTGAATGTGTATAGAGGTGTGTGTAATTGTGAACTTCTAGGAAGTGTGCTCGGGGTAGTGAGGTGTACCGTGGCTGTAGTTAGACTCGTGCTTTCAGTGGAAGTAGAGTGTGGGGGTTGGCTGACGGTTTGTGTGTTGGTGTGTGTAGTGGTTTCAGAGCTGGTGACAGTGGAGGTTACAGTGGTAGAGGGAGGTGAGTGAGGTGGATGTGGGGGAGAAGGTGGCAAGGGAGGTGATGGGGGTGCACTCGATGTGTGGGTTTCCTCGGTATCGTGAACTGTGTGTGTTGTGCCAGTGGTTGTGGGGGTGCCTTGTGGTCCTGAACCTAATACATTCATTTGTTTTCCTGTTCGTGGGGGGCGTCTTCCATATCTTCTCTCTGTCCTTCGTGATTGCGCTAGTGCGGTATGCACTGTTTTCGGTACTCCCAAAGCATCTGATATCATTTCCAAGGTGGCACGGTATTGCTCGTCCACACCTTCCTCCTCCAGAATCTGGTTCATGAGAGCTTTACCTGCAGCTAATGAGAGCCTGTGTTGCTCTTGAACTCGGTTCATTGTATCGTAAAGCTTCTTTAACGCGCTAGTGTAGGCGGGGGCACCTTCCAGTACTTGTAGGGCTTCTTGATCATACTCTTGTTCCTCTGCTTCTGATTGTCCACCCTGTGTCTCCCCATGAGCTTCTTCTTCATCGTCCACGTTGACTACGTCCGGTTGGCTGGGCTGTGCTTGATTTGGGGCAGTTTGTTGTCCACTGGCTTGCTCTTCTTCAACTTCTGCATTTACAGCTTCGATGATTCTTGCAACTTCTTCGTCCGTTAGATCCTCCAGAGTGAACCCATGCAGGAATTCCAGATCAGTTGGTACTGGTGGAAACACAAGATTAGGGCCATCTGTGCTGTGCCTGGGTAACTTGATAGTAAATGGTTGCACTCGTCGGGGGAGTCTTGGGGTTGTCTCAGGCGTCAGGGTTGCACCGCGAGCTTGTGCACAAGGCATCTGGACGGCGCCTCTCATCTTCTTTGAGGGAGGCCCTACAGCTGACAATCTGCGTTGAAATTCCTGTGCTCGGGACCAGATCAGAGCCCTCTGCACCGGTACATCATAGGCGAGACATCTGTATACAATTCTTGTGAGTGCACAACAACCATACAACACGGATTTTTGCTTTTTATACCATCTCTGATGGGCCATATGAATCTGGTCGATAATCCAGTGGGGCATATTGATGGTCAACTCAAAAGCATCCGCCAGGTAGAGGCTAAACCAGATCTTTTTGGGAGGCATTGTGAACCTCTCCTGCGCGGGGAAGGCGAAATGTTGCATGACCATACGTAAGTGGATGGCGATCGTGGGTATCATTGCAACCATGTCCTTCAACTTCGTCAGGTTCCTGTTCTTCATGTTGTCTGGAACCATAGTCTCTTTCTCTGTTGGAATGTGCATACCAGTCATGTTGAGTGCTTCTCTTACCAGGTTGATAGTCAAGCGGAAACGCTTCAGCTCGTTGCCCCTTGTGAGTGATGGGAGCACAAAGGAGCTGTATCCTTTCTTGTCTTTGCTGGGGGTGAGGGTACTAATTAGATATGAGCATCTTAGGAAATCTGGCTTTGGTAGTTGGAACTTGAAGTAGTCATAAAGCCCAGCCTTCTTCCATATCGGCTTCAGTCCTTCGTTGTTCTGTAGCTTTTCAAACTCCCTGGTAAAGAAATGGTATCTGCCCCAACATCCATTGAATTCTACCTCGGACTCCCACATATATGTGCCTTCACCCAGAGGGCCAGCAACGTCACTGAACCAGTGTGAGGTTTTGCCCACCGGCATGGTATGACCCTGTGGAGGATTCTGAATTGGTATGGCATGTAATGCTCGTAATGCCGCTGGTCTTTCCTTTAATTCCTCCTCGACCGGAAGGCTTTCGATGTCCACCACTTGGGGGCTGGTGCCTGCCTGGGAGCTAGTTCCTACTGTATCTGCCATTTTACTTCTTGCTGTCTGTCTCTGTGAGAATATACAAACATGTGTTAATATTGTACAGGACAAGGGAGGACCGTTGTTGTTCCCATCACAATATTAACATGAGGGTCGGGAGCGAATAATGGGTTAGTAAGTGTTCGGTGCACGTGTGTGTAGTTAATGCTTGGGTAGTCCTAGGAGACTAATGAAGTTAGTAAGTGGGGATGAATTTACAAATTGGGGTCGGGGGGTTTATTACAGGTCTTAGGCTGCCAAATGCAGTGGATGGGCTTTGCTTTCGGTTTCGTAGAGACACTAGAGAGCTTTCTAGGTGTCGCGGTTTGAAAATGAGGCCTTTTAGGGACCCATTTACAATTGATTACATGCATGCTCTTGGTTCTTGGTATGTTCCTGAGTGTTGAGAACGAGTGAATACTGGCTGTACGCGTAGTTGGGTTATGCTGCATAGGTTGTGGCCTCGGCGTAGCTACTTGTGCCCTCAAGCAAGCCTTAGGCACCCAAATTTGTCTTGATTGTGGGCTAGCCTTCATCGACTTCTTGGGCACCCAAATAGATTTCACTTTAGCAGAAGAATTTCTGACAGACTTCTTATTGGCGTCATGTTGTTGGTTACTAGTAAGAGGCTTTGCCCGTGTGGTTGTCGTGAGTGCAACCGGGTGTTCGCCTTTCCGCACCCACACTTGGTTTACTTTCTGGGACATTCTGCTGCACAGGTACTTTTGATCTCGGACATAGGTAGTACTCTGCTTCTTCTGCCTTTGATCCACCTTGGGTTGCTGCCTCCTTCTGGCCTTTGGAAAAGAAGGGAGTTCCGTTGCATCCATGGCTCTTTTTTTGCGAATATCATTCCTCTGCAACACATAGTTTTGGACAAGAACAGCATGGTCATCTTCATGTGTACCCCTGGAAGGACCAGGAGTCTGTGCCCTTCCTAGTTCCTTGAGTGCTCCATTGTCTAATTCTACTGTAACTCGACTATGATTGACCCAAACCTGGAGAAGTCCACTTCTTAGGTTTAAATTGACTGCTTGGGCATAGATCCAATCTTGACCCAAAACAAGAGGTTCAGTGAGATCCTCGTCCTGACACACTAGTACTTTAACTGTCATTGCCTCATCATGAATGTAGAGAGGAAGTTCCACCTCGCCCATGCAAGGGGTTTCCACGCCTCCCAATCCTATGAGATACGCTTCCACAGGATTGACAAGTAACTGCAACTCTTGACAGTAAGACAATTTAACAGCACTAGTGGCTGCACCTGAGTCAATCAAGGCTCTTACGGTCCTTGCACTCTTTCCTTGTCCTATATCTATGGTTATGAAAGGACGTCTATCAATTATCCTATGCGAGCTTGTTCCTGCAACTTCACACATGGCCATAGGATATCCTTGATCTGCATAGTCATTCGCTCTAGGCTGATCTCTACCTTGCCTTCGTAACTTCATCCTTCTGATGCGTTCTAAAGCTTCTGCTTGAGCTTCTTCTCGAACTCGCTTTTCTTCCTCTTTGCGTTTCTTAGCAGTGTTGAGTCGGCTGAGCATTTCCTCCGTGAGGGGTTCCTGATACAACTTGACTCTGCACCCGCTAATATAGTTAGGGAGAACATCACCCTCTAATGTGGCCAATTGTACTGCTCCACTCGTGGAGATCCTATTGATGATCATAGGTCCGTAGCCTCTCTTTTCTAGCTTCCTCGCGTGTTGTTTTAGTGTATAGACTAAGACTAGATCTCCTGCTTTCAAGCCTTTATCCTTCACATGGGCATCGAAATATGCCTTCTGTCTCTTCTTGGTTGCATAGATTCCTGCAGCTGCTCTCAGTCTTGTTTCCCCTAATCGTTCAAGGTCAAAGATCCTAGAGGAGAGCTCATGACCTGTCCATTCATGCTCTTGTGCTACTCTCAATGTAGGAATCAAGAAGTCCAAGGGTAGCACAACGTTTTGGCCAAATACCATCTGAAAGGGGGTGGCTTGAAGTACCGTTTTGTAGGCGACTCGGTATGCCCAAACAGCATGGTGTAGCTGTTTGTCCCAATCAGAGCGTTTAGTGTTCACTAATTTCGTCAGTACGTTGCATAAGATCTTATTAGTGCTCTCAGCCTGTCCATTAGCTTGAGGGTGATAGGGGGCAGACTTCTTGTGTATTACCAAGAATTCTTGGAGTAGATTTTCAATCACTTTGTTCAAGAAATGAGTGCCTCTATCACTTACAAGCTCTATAGGTAGCCCATATCTCGTGAATACATTTTCAAACAAGAATTTAGCAGTTGTTTGAGCATCGTTCTTCATCGTGGCTTTTACCTCTACCCACTTAGTTAGATAGTCTGTTGCGACAATGATGTATTCCGCATGAGAACCCTTAGCTGGGGGGTTAATAGGACCTACGAAATCTATTCCCCACTTAGAGAACGCACGTCCACTCATCATAGGTTTCAGTGGCATCTCATCTTTGCGTATAGGATACTAAGTCCTCTGACAGACATCACACCGTTTCACATAGGTATGTGCATCCATGTGAAGGGTAGGCCACCAGAAGCCCGCAAATAGAATTGCCTTGATCACCCGATCCGGTCCAAAGTGTCCTCCTGCTACACCTTGGTGAGCAGTTTCCAAGATCTTAAGATATTCACTCTCATGGACACACAGTCTCAGGTAACCGTCTTTACCGCGTTTGTATAGATTATCACCAATGAGTGAGTAATCTAGGGCTTCTTGTTCTAAACTCCTTTTCCTAGCCAGAGTCATGTCTGGAGGGAATGTGTTTGTCCTCAAGAATGATACTAGAGGTTCACTCCAATCTGGCACAATGGATACTTGATAAAGAGTGGCGTGTTCCACAGGTGGCTTAGTGCAACAGATTGGGCATTCCTTGCACAACTTTTGGACATCAGCTTCCATAGTTGGCCAATGTACTCCGAGTCTCTTTAGGGTCTGTAAAGTTCGTTGCTTTGAATGGTGTTGCTCTAGTGCACCTACATGTGCTAATTGCAACCATTTAGAGTACTCATCCTCTTCTACGCAACAAGCCAAGATCCCTTGATCTGTGTGCTTGTACATACTTCCTGCCATGATGTGGTACTTTTGGGCTTTAACAACCTCTCTATTCCGTGTGTTTACCACTGGGTGATTAGGCCCGTATGTCAATACTGGTACCAATGGCTTAGCCCACTGCGGCACTACTTCCAAATTAAACAAGTAAGCATCAGGAAGGTCATCTGATACTCCTTGTGGGGCTTCTCCCGATGTGAGCCTAGAGAGATGATCAGCTCTCAAATGAGTCCTACCTTTCCTTACCACCACTTCAAAGTCATATTCCATGAGCAAGAGAAACCATCTTACTAATCTTCCTGTATTGCATGGCTTGTTTACAAGATATAACAATGCCTAATGATCAGTAAAAAATTTAAACTTATTTGCAAGCAAATAGTGTCTAAATTTCTTAACTGCATACACCATGCCTAATCCTTCCCGCTCTGTAGTGGTGTAATTCCGTTCAGCTGCATTCAACTGTCTACTTGCATAGGCAATTGGAAGATCCATATTACCTTCACCAGTAGGTTGTGCAAGCACACATCCAATAGCATAATTGGATGCATCCACGTGAACATGGAATGGCTTATTCCAATCTGGTGTGGTCAAGATTGGTGCTGAACATAATCTTCGTTTAAGCTCTTGGAAGGAATTCTCACATTCATCCGTCCACTCAAAGTTTGTTAGAAGTCCGTACATGGGCTTTGCAATGACAGCATACATGTGTATAAATCGTCGGTAATAGCCACAATGCCCCATGAAAGCTTGTACTTCCTTGACATTCTTTGGCCTAGGTAGCTCTGCTATGGCTCTCACTTTTTCTTCGTCGGTAGATATGCCATTCTTTGACACTATGTGTCCTAGGATCTTGCCTTGCCTGACCATAAAAACGCACTTTTCTGGGTTCAGGCAGACTTGATATTCTCTACATTTGTCAAAGATTTGTCTGAGTTCAGGGATATGGGTTTGCCTAATGTTGGAATGAGCACAAAGATCATCAACGTAGACTTCTAAACTCTTCCTCAGGAACTCCTTAAACACATGGCACATCAGCCTCTGAAAGGTAGCTGGTGCATTGGTAAGTCCAAATGGCATCACTCTAAAAGCAAAAATGCCCCACTCTGTGGCAAAGGCTGTCTTATGCTGATCCTCTGGGGCTATGGCTACTTGATTGTAACCCGAAAATCCATCAAGGAAGCTGTACACTTCCTTGCCTGCCACTCTTTCTAAGAGATGTTCTGTGATGGGAAGCAGATAATTATCTCGAATTGTGGCTGCATTAACCTTTTTCAAGTTAATGCACACACGCAGCTTGCCATTCTTCTTGGGCACCACTACTATGGGGGATACCCACTCAGTGTGCTCAATTTCATAGATAAATCCGGCTTCGACCAGTCTATCTATCTCTTCTTTGATCTTAGCAACGTAATTATCATTATATGTATAAGGCTTCTGCTTAGAGGGTTTGGCATCTGAAGTCATGGGGATGGTGTGTGAGCAAATGTCCGGATCAACACCTTTCAAATCCTTGTAACTCCAAGCGAATACATCTCTGTATTCTCTTAGCAAGGCAATCAATTCGTGCTCTTCTTCTTCTGTCAGGTCATGGCCTATATACGTGCATCTCTCCTCTCCTTCTTCTATGGCCACTACTATTTTCTTGGTAGTTTCTTTGTTATCATAGGCCTCTCCTGATTGTGGCTCTCGTTTGGGCATTCTAATCATGACCCTCCTGTCATCTATCTCGTACTTCTTAAAATTTTCCGGGACCTCAAACAAAGATTTTTCCTCTTCTGGTGAGGCTTCTCTCTTCTTTCGTTTCTTTCCTTCTTCCTTCGGGGTCACATGTGTTGCTAATCTTACATCATTTGTAAGCTCTCCATGCCTCTGGGGTTGAAATTCTACTTCATGGAAGTATTCTTCATCTGATGCAAATGGTGGGTCCATAATGATTGACTCTCGATCGAAGTCGCTTGCATCCTCAAATGCATCAGGGCTAGGTTCGCATTCTTCTAGAACTGCCTCTCCCATGATTGGCTCTATGGAGAAGACTGAAATGTCATAGCCATCCTCATCACAGTGAGGTGTCCATTGTTCTTCATTGATGGCTACGTCCATTGTTGCTAAAATTTCTGCCCAACCGTGAGGTTCAAATTCTTCGTCTGGAAAAACTACAGGTGCATAGGTTGGGTCTTGGATTGATCTATGGGTTTCCTTCGCACCTACCTCTCTGGCTTTCTCTCTCTTCTCTTCTTCTACTGCTACCTTGCACATCCATAAGTGAGTGTCTTCATGCATCCATGAGGATCCAGACCCTATGGAATGCACCGATTCTGTGTCATCTTTGGATCTATGGATGGGATTCCATTGGATAGGAGGGACATCTCTATGAGAATAATCCTTGAGATTGACTTTGGTCGTAACACCCAAGTGTTGCAAATACAAGGAGTTGGTTCCCCAATCCTGTACCACTTGCAACTGTCGCATAAATGGTCTTCCCAAAATCATCTCATAGGCATGATTTTTGCTGAAGTCGCATATGGCAAATGTATGCTCAAACTCGACACCACAAGTGGTGAGAGTTATTCCTTCTAGCAATCCTAGGGGTCTCTCTATGTGACCATCGGCCATCTGCAATTTCATTCTCGTTGGCCTGAGTGCCGGCTTGCCCCAACGCTTCCATAGGGAAGTAGTGGCAATTGCAACTCCTGCACCTTAGTCCAAAATTGCCTTGGTGGTGTACTCCTGGTAGGTGATGGGAAGATAGGTGTTCCCTTCTTCACCTTCACACATATCTCCTATCTTATCCAAGGGAATTTCTGGTACTGTCCTATGGGATCCGACCTGGGAACGAGGTTTTGCTATCTCTGGTACTTGTTTGGCTATATGTCTCCCTAATTCAGGTCTAACCTTGAGTAGCTCTTCTAACTTGAGATTACACTGCACGTTAGTGTTCTTCACTACTTCTGTGTTCCTAGGTATGACTGAGCCGTCGTTCCTTACCATGACGGTGGGTGTTCTCATACATGTGGATTTTGCTTCCCATGGGCCTGTGAAGTGGGGTAGCTCCTGTATGGAATTAGATTCAAAGTCCAATCTCTCGTGAGATTGAGTACTCTCATGTTCCCCGTAAATAGATGGGATGTCTTGTGGGAATTGGTCATGTGCATCATCCACAAGTTCAAAGGGAGGGGCGACTTCACTTTCGTTATCCCATTTGTCTTCTTGAATCTCTCGTAGGAAGTCTGGTGCAAACCGATTCATAGAAGAAGAAGTGTCTGGCTCCGTAGAATTAGGCACGTACACAACCTGGGAAGGAGGGCTTGTTCTATCGTTGGCTCTCTCCTTGCTCTCATAGATGACTGGAGCACAAGCTTCTTGGGGAGGATTACTTATTCTATTACTCTTCCGAGCAGGCTCATACGCTCCCTGAGACGGAATGTAAGCAACCTGTGGAGGTACGTAAGCTTTCGAGGGAGGCTCATCTGCTTTTTGGGGGGGAAGATAAGCTTCTTGAGGAGGCACATGGGCTTCCTGAAGAGGCTGGCTTATCCGTTCCCTTGCCCTTTCCTTTCTTTGAGGGGCAGGTTCCTTTTCTGATTGTGCAATTAGCCTCTCTATTCTTTCTAGCAGTCCGTCAAAATGTAATTGCGTCTTAGCTGAGCTAGAGATGTTAAAGAGGCGGCTAGCTTCGAACATGGCTTGAGCCAATTCCACCATCTTAGCACAAATTTTTGTTCGTTCAAGCTCTAGCTCGGCTCTAGGGTAGCATTTTTCATGATCGGTTATGGTTGGCCCTTCTTGGATTCTGGCCTGATATGCTTTCAGCATCATGGTTAGGTCTTCGGGAGTGGGATCAGCTAGGACTGATCCTACTCTAGGGGGTGGTGGGATTTGATGAGGCGGTGGGGGAGGTGGTGGGTCGGATGGAGATGGGAGTGGTGGTGGTGGAGTAGTGTGAGAGGGAGTTTGAGTTGTGAGTTCGGTTATTCTGGCTCTTGTTTCCCTTACGTTTTCCTCGAGTTCACTCATCTTTTTAGCCCATTGTCTTTTCATTCTTTCTCGACTATCTTTCCACGCTTTAGTCCTTTTCTTTGTCACGCTCTCGGTTTCACTAGCCTCTGGGCCCTTTTCCTGGCTTGCCTCTTGGTTTTGCTGCAATGCCTGAGCTCTAGTGACTACCTGTACTGGTGCAGTGGAAGTGACACTTCCTGAGGAATCTACCACCAAACCAATCACATTGATAGGAGTGACTTTTGGCATATTATTGGGGTTCTTTGGGCAATCTCGTAAAAGATGCTCTTTTCCACAATCTTGGCAAAAGCCTTGGATCGTCACGGGCTGAGTTTGTGTAGGTGGAGGTAAGGGACACTCACGAATGAGGTGATCTCCTTGGCACCTGTAGCACGGTCCTCTTGGGAATGGAGGTCTTACTTGCCTAGGTTGAGGCCTAGGGTTGGGATTTGCATACATGATATTCGTGTAATCTGACTCCCAACTTATTTCATTTGGCTCTTCACTATAGTAGGACTCACCATGTTCAGGAGACTGCATGTAGTAGGCCTGGGGACTATCGACATGTGTAGAATCAAAGCTATGGTCACTTGGATCACTTTCTGAGATCAATGGGGTCACAGGTACTATGGCCCTATTCATGTTCTCTTCTGCAGCAGTATACTTTACCAGGATCACGTTAGCGGGGTTTGGAGGCTGTTGAGCTAGCACCGGTTGGGGTCTCTGTTGGGCCTGATATGGTTGCTGATAGGGTTGCTGTGGCCTGCCATATGGCTGTGGAGGGTACTGGTTCTGGTATCTGCCTTGTTGGTAGGGCTGAGGGTAGGGTTGCCTCACTGCCTGCTTGTTGTATGGGCAATCTTGTGCGGTGTGATTGGTGTATCGCCATTCTATGGTGCAGTACTGGCTACTAGGATTAACTTGGGGTTGAGCCATAATGGGACAGACGTTCGCCATGTGGTCGCCACCACACGTATAGCATCTTTTCACAGGGGCAAACCTCGGAATTTGTTTGCTAGAGACGCCTAGTTTTTGTGCCACTTTCTCTGCGAATTCCTCAATTGATGTGGATTGCGTGGAAGAGTGTGACTAGAAGCACTATCTGAATCTTTGTAGATTTTGGAAAGCTCTAGTTCTTCCCCTAGGTTATCTTCAATGTCAATGCACATGCGTACACACTCTTCTATAGTCCTAGGGTCCTTCAGATACACATAGGATCTCAATTTCGTACTCAGCAATCCATCAAGGAATAAGGCTACTTGTTTGGCAGATGTGGGTAGCTCCGAAACAGGGCACCTTTCAAGATATTGTCTAAATCTTCTTCCGACCAATCTGACAGTCTCTTGGGGGGTCTGTTTGAAGCTGTGAGTCAATGAGGAGGTATTGTGTCTTATGCCGCTCTTGGAGAATTCAATAATGAATGCTTCTAGGAGTTGGTCTATGCTCCTGAACTGGCGCTCATCCAATGGCTGAAACCATGTAAGTGCTGTGTTCCTAAGGGTTAGACCGAAGGCATTGTACTGCGTGAACAGATCCTCCACTTGTTCAGCTCTCAAGACTTGCTTGAATTCCGCCACATGATCATAGGGATCTCCTGTGCCATCAAAGTAATTCTTCATGGACTTAACTAGCTGGGTTGGTCTAAGAGTTCTTGTGTGCTCTCTAGGTCTCGGTAGAGGAAATCCATCCACATTCCTTTGGTTCCTGTGAGCTCTGAGTATCTCAGGTTCTACTCTATTCGTCTCCATCCTCGTTCTTTCTCTGCCCCCTGGGTTTGCAAAACTTACTTCTGGTCTATCTCTACTTCTGTCTCTTTGAGTTCCATGAGCTTGGGATGTTCCAGCCCCAGGGTGACCATAGGATACATTTGATCTTGGTTGGGGGAAAATAAATTCACCCTTCCAAGTGTAAGCATGCCTATCATTTTCCGTAACCACAAGGATCCGTTCTGAAGTATGATCTAAGTAGGTCACTCTACCTGGGCTATCCGGATCCTTAAACTCATAGATCATGATATTCCCTATATCAGTTGGCTGATTAGACTTATACCTCCAAAAGGCTTCGTCAGTTTCCCGATTGAGGAGCAACTCTATGCTCTTGTTGTCTTGGGGAATCCACTCAGGTGTGATAATCCTAGTGAGAACAGATTTGCCACGGGGGGTTCTAGGTTCTACGCCCATATTTCCTTGTTCTAAGTCCCCTAAGTCCGCCTCTGAGATTACATTTCCAAATTCATCCGTCCTATCTGGGTGACTGGTGACTACGTATATGGTTCCTTCTTTGTCCAGGTATGCACCGTTTTCAAACTTGACAACTGGGTGCTCGAGTCCAATGGATTGATCAGGATTCTTAATCTGTATCACAGATCTTCCTAGGCCGTCCTCATAGATGCTAGCACCTAATCGGTTGGTCCTAAGGTACTCCAGCTGCGTTTTGTAAGGGCCTTCTACCCTGTACAAGTAAGGCACACCTGAACTTCCCGTAGGTCTGTCCATGCCTTGAGACATCTCTGACTCACTGGTCTCAGAGCTAGGGTAGTACGAGTGGTGGCTCAACTGCTGGGCCCAAGACCTAGCAGTGTGGTTAACACTAGCCTCTGAAGATCTAAGGCTTTGTCTCTCCCTTACTAGATGTCGTCCCGATCTAAGGTTCATATGCCTATCTAAGTAGCCCAATTCTTTGCCCAGAGTACAACCTCGTTGCCGATCAATTGGTATCAGTCACTTGATTCTTTTTCGTTATTTCTCATGTTTAAGGTCTTGTCTGATATTACGTCGTCAGGAATACTTGAATGTTTTTCGTACTTCCAGGTTGATCGTTCCACGTTAGGTCCTTTTCCTTTATGTTGTCGACAGTATCGAGATTAGGTTTTTAGCTTGAAATTGAGTTTTTAGGTAGTCTTTAACTTGATGCCTGCCTATCGTCGCTCTGACTTACTCCTACCTCTCGTCGTTCTTAGCCTAGACTATGAATTGACAGAGGGGTTAAAAGTTTCCAACCTTCTGTTTCCTGCTCGGTTGCCCTTGAGTGCCCAGGAAATGTGTTCCCAAGCTCGCACTTACACTTGCTTAGAACGCCTTTCGATGCTCTCAATAGATCTGTAAGAGTTCCAAAGTTAGCTTTGAGATTTAAGTTCCAAAGACAGAACCAATTGTTTTTATTCCTGTAGCACAAACACAAACTTGCATAGTGATTTTCAAGAAAACAATCCTAAGGACCCCTGACTTTGATCCCCCTGGGTATGGTCAACTTCAAAATACCCTATCTGAAAATCAAAGCATTATCTTTATAAAAAACAGTTGAGGGCGTGTAGTATATGTCACGAGCTTTCCAACAAGCCCTAGAGCTCAAAAAATTGATTTCGTATGAAAAAGTTATGACCGTTCAGGGTTTAGGGGGTTACAACAAGATTCAATCTGGCCGACAGATCCTAGGATTTTCTCCCAATCACAAGTGTAGGAACCTCAATAATGCTAATGGATTGACTATTTTGCCCCAAAATTATCCCCAATTTTGAACAAAAAACAAACCCTAATTTTTGGCCGAAAAGCCTGTCAATCGCGATCGACAGGTCTGTCAATCGCGATTGACAGAGGTGTCCGTCGGGGCTGTCAGTCGCGATCGACAGTGTCAATCGCGATCGACAGAGTCGATCGTGGCTGTCAATCGCGATCGACAGTATCAATCGCGATCGACACGTTTTCCGGTTTTTTCATCGAAATTTCAGTCAATCGGGGGCCTATCAGTCGCGATGGACACGTGGCTACGCGCAAAAGTCAATCAATCGTGGAATTTCAGTCGATCGCGATCGACGGTGTCAATCGCGATTGACAGAGGTGTCGGTCGTGGCTGTCGATCGCGATCGACGGTATCAATCGCGATTGACAGGGTCCTACGTGGCAGTCAGTCGATCGTGGAGGTCTGTCGATCGCGATTGACAGAGTTTGTCGGTCGCGATTGACAGGGTCTGTCGGTCGCGATTGACAGAGGCTGTCGGTCGCGATTGACAGAAAACCTCGGAATTTTTCTACTGTTTTTAATGTTTTAGGATGTGCTCCTTGTGCTTGTTCTAGTGGTGCACTCACTTTTGTGAAAAGCCAAAAATTTCTGTCAGTCGCGATCGACAGAAGCCTGCGACCGCGAGACAGTTTCTTCGAATTTCGTACCTGCGCAGGAAGCTGGGGATGATGATACAGCAAGAACCTGCAATGAAACTCAAGAAACATGCAAAATACGCACACACAATATTGCTCTCTCGCTCTCTCTCACAAGTGAAATGAGGGAAATGAGGTGGGGAAGGTGATATGATCAAAAAACAGAAAATTTCGCGATGATGGAGATGGAGGTGGGAGATGGTGATGATGATGATGGAAATGAAGATGGAGAAGAAAGTAAAAGAAAATCGATGAGAGTGAAGAAAATACCTACAACTCCAACGCGTCAACTCTACGTCTTACCATCACACGCTCGTCCTCAAAGCTCGATCCCCGGCAACGGCGCCAAAATTTGGTGTAGTTCAGTGATGAGTAGCACCTCCTTTAATGTCAATCCGGGAAGACGTGAGGATGGTATGAAGACCTCGAGCAAGTGGCGGCACAAGTGCGTGAGTGAGAAGCACACTAGCATGCACACACATACACACACACACGCGCACACACGGCAAGACAAAGAGGGAGAATCAATGGAGTTCTTAGATTACTTTCAAAAGCTCTTACAAGTTTGTTTCAATTACAATCTAACCTAAAAAATGAACTCTCTAGCTCTTTTTATAGTTTTTGGCTAAGTTTTGGCCCTGTCCAGACCTAGTGTCCGGCCTAGTTAAAAATTAGGTTCCAGGGCCCATTTGAGGGCTCAAACGATATCTAAAAAATACGAAAATTGGCAGGTAGATACTTCTAAAGCTCCTCAAGCTCAAGGACTCCTTGGCTTGCACAAAATGGAGCTACAAAAAGATGAAATGATATTTACAATGGTGCTTAGTGATGAGAATCACTTTTAATTGGTGTAGAGGTTTTGAAAAATTAAGGTTGCCTTAGTGCTAAATCTGCGTGAATGTTCATAAGTGCTTCTTCCTGAAGAAAATTGTTGGCCTACTTGCCAGATCTTCGTTGACTCCCTTGTCTGCTTGTGCCTTCTCTCCCTTGTCCACTGCTAACAGTGATGTATAAGCTCATAGACTATGAAAAATCTGTGAATGATTCAGCATGTGTAGTACATGATTCTGAGGCTTTATCAGATGCAAAGCTTTGACATTCACACTTTGGTCATCTAAATTTTGCTAGTTTGCTATGCCTGTAGAAATCTAGAATGGTGTCCTCTCTGTCCAAACCTGAGGCACCTGGTAAACATGTGTGTGAGGGCTATATTTTGTGCAAAATGTAGCATTCCTCATTCCAAAAAGATGGTTCAATTTGAGCTAGTAAAAAATTGCAGCTTGTTCAAAGTGATGTCTATGGTCCCATGCAGACACCCTCTTTTGGAAACTATCTTTACTTCGTGACTTTCATTGATTATTTTTCCAGGCATGCATGGGTATATCCATCAAAAGCAAAGTCTGAAGTGTTTATGTGCTTCAAACTATTTTTGGTTTTGGCTGAAAATCTATCAGCATGTAAAATGGGAACCCTCCGTTTGGATCGAGGGGGGCAATATATGTCTTATGATTTTAATGCATTTTTGGTTGAACGTGGCATAAAACATCAATGTATAGTGCCATATACACCTCAAGAGAATGGAGTTGTTGAATGGAAGAACACATCACTCATGGAGATGTGTTGGAGGATAAACACTCCTATGTGCACAACAAAAGCAAATGAACCCTCCTAGGATCCTGAAATTTTTCAGACATAGGTTCTGTATTTTCTGAGTTTCTCTGAGTATATGCAGAGACTGAAAACGAAATTTTGCAGGCATAAACTAGACTTTAAGAGCTTTCAAATCAGAGTAAAGTCACTCCATTTGGATACTGGATGATGCCTCAACCAGCTGCAACAAAACAGATAACTTGATCTCTTCACAGAGTATGAGCTAACTAGATAGACACTGTTCTGGACATTTCTCTGCACATGTGCAGGCACTGAACCTGAGACTTATACCATACAAAGTAGAACTTATAAGATTTCCAACAAGATAAAAATCATTGCAAATGGATTCCGGATGAAGGAGAAACAACAATTACAAGACCGGGGGGTCTGCCAAAAACATCTAGATAGATAGAGTGTGTAAAAGTGAAATTTTTGCAAAATATGCAGAGAACAGCTAGTAGGGGGTGTGCTTAAGCAAGGGGGCAGCTTGGGCACGTATTTCCACGACTCTAAGTCATAATACAACTCATTAGAGGTTTTAAAGACCACATACTAACCTCTTTAACCAATCAAAAGCATATACATGTCAAAAGTGAGGTCCAATCACATCAAGAGGTGAGCTAAATCTTCTCTAATCAACTTCTTTCCATTATGGGCATAATTGGATGCCTCCAACTGGTGGAAATCAGCCTCCTTTGATTGTGGATGATGTGGAAGGTTCAATTTGGGGCATGTTCCCACACTCTTGAGCTTGAAAAACTTTCAACACTCCCCCTCAAGCTCAAGTCTTTTCCTTTGTTGCTTCAGCCTATGTCTCTTATGTTGATAGCTTCCTTGAATCCTCCAAGCTTTGTACCCTCAAGAAACTTTGTCATCATGTCTGCAACCTGCATTTTAGTGTTCACATACCTTATATCTAGCTCTTTTGCCATCACCTTTTCTCTAACAAAGTGGTAATGAACCTCTATGTGCTTGCTCCTTGCATGAAACATGGGATTGTTAGCTAGATAGATGCTTGAAATGTTGTCTCCATAAAGAGGAAACTCCTCCACTTCCACTTCCAAGTCCTTAAGTAGCTTCTTAAGCCATAATAGCTCACATGTAGCCAATGCTAAACCTCTGTACTCAGCCTCTGTGGATGAAAGAGCAACAGTGGGTTGCTTCTTAGAGCTCCAAGAGATCACTTTTGTACCTATCATGAAAACATAACCCGATGTACTCCTTCGATCATCCTTGCTACTTGCCCAATCAGCATCACTATATCCTTTAACACTTAGATCAGCATCATATGAGTAAAATAGACCTTGGTTGATGGTGTGCTTGATGTAACGAAGCACCTTTCTTGCCGCCATAAGATGATCATGAGTAGGTGCATGCAAAAATTGAGAGAGAACACCTACTACATATGCAAGATCAGGTCTAGTGAATGTAGCATAAATTAATGAACCAATTATGCTTCTATATAGTGTAATGTCTTGTATAGCCTCTCCTTGACCTGCAACCAACTTTGTATTGGGCTCCATGGGCTGAGAAAGTGGCTTACAACCACTCATACCAAACCTGTATAGCACATCCAACAAGTATTTTCTTTGAATCAAGAAGATGCCATTGTGTGCATAGATTACCTCTATTCCCAAGAAGTACTTTAGTGTTCCAAGATCAGATATCTTGAACTCCTTCCCTAGCTTTGATTTGATATCTTTTATACCTGCAATATCACTTCCTGTGATGATTAAATTGTCCACATAGATGCATATGTATACCGTCTTGTCTCCTTGCTTCTTCATGTAAAGTGATGGATCTGCAGCACTTTGTTTGTATCCACAACTTGATAAATAATCCACTAACCTCTGATTCCAGGCCCTTGGGGCTTGCTTTAGTCCATATAATGCTTTCCTTAGCTTGCAAACATGATTTGGGTACCTCATACTAGCAAATCCTTGAGGTTGGCTCATGTAGACTACTTCTTCAACCTCTCCATTGAGGAAGGCATTCCACTCCATGGTGAGGGTGTCCTTGTGTTGCATGAGTTGCTTGGACCACTCAAATCCATGCTTTCTTGAACTCTATCATCATTCTTCAAATCTGTCTCACCTATGTCTTCAACCTGCAATGGACTTGTGCATGCATACCAAGGCTTCAACTCATCAAAGACAACATCCCTACTTACCTTCAGCTCCTTGGTGATGGGATTATAGCATTTATACCCCTTTTGTTCCATAGAATATCCCAAAAAAATACACCTTTCAGATTTGGCATCTAACTTTGACTTCAACTCTTGAGGTACATGTACATAGCATATACAACCAAAGACTTTAAGATGTGAAATGCAAGGTTTTCTTCCACTCCATGCTTCCTCAGGGGTTAGATGATGTATACCTGATGTAGGACATCTATTCATGATGTATGTGGCTGTATATGTAGCCTCTCCCCAATAACAATGCGGCATATTCATTTCGTTGAGCATACACCTTGCTACCTCTGCTATGTGTCTGTTCTTTCTCTCTGCTACCCCATTTTGTTGAGGGGTATACCTGCATGTAAATTGTCTTTTGATGCCATTGACCTGCAAAAATTCAGAAAATTCATGGGAGAAGTACTCTCCCCCTCCATCGGATCTCAAAGTTTTGATAAACTTGCCAGATTCCTTCTCCACCTGTGCTTTGAATTTCTTGAAGTAGTGGAACACATCTGATTTGTTTCTAATGCAATACAACCACACTTTTCTTGAAAAGTCATCAATGAAGGTTACAAAATACCTATTTCCAGCAAGGGATGCTTCTCTTGTTGGACCCAAAACATCCGTGTGAATGAGGTCTAAAACATTTGCACTTAAATAGGTACTCTTCTTGAAGGGCAGCCTTGATTGTTTTCCTTGTTGGCAAGCTACACAAATTTCATGCAATATTTTAGATGTAAAATTTGGTAGGCCTCTTACCAAGCTCCTCCTTTGCATGTCCTTGAGCTTTTGTAGGTTGATGTGACCTATTCGTTTATGCCATAGATCCAAATCTGCTATCCTCTTGTCTCCATATGTGACATACATTGAATGGTGTGGTTGATTTATGTCCATTGTGAACATTCTCCCTTGCTTTTTTCCTTTTGCTATGAGCTTGAAACCTACCCTTGGATCCTCAACAAAACATCCTCTTTCATTGAACCTAACTTGATAGCCTTTTTCTACCATTTGGCCTACCGAAATCAAGTTTTTGGTAATAGTAGGGACATGTAATACCTCTGATAAGCACTTTGCTCTTTGATTTCCTTCCAAACTGATATCTCCCACATGTTGAATGATATGCTCTGAGTTATCACCTGTTTCCACATGCCCTTGATGCTTTGGGACCTTCAAATTACTAAAAAAATCCTTTCGACATGACATATGATTGCTACATCCACTGTCTACATACCATACATCTTCACTAGCTTGAGTTGTATCTTCACCATACCTCATGGCAAGTAAATAATCATTCCCTTGGCTGGATGATGTGTTTGCATAATTACCTTGCCCTCTATAATTGTTGTTGTTGCTTTGATTCCCTTGTCTTTGAGCTCTATGATAGCATTCATTTGCAAAATGACCGGGCTTACCGCATACAAAGCATCCATTTGAAGTGGCTTGTCCTCTTCCACCAAATCTTGCACCTCTTCCTCTATTTGTGGCTCTTCCACCTCTTTGACCTGCATTTTCTTGTTGTCCTTGACCTCCTTGGTTGCTTTGATATCTTCCTCTTCCTCTTGAAGCACCTCGGTTGTGTCTTCCCCTTCCTCTACCTGCATACAACAATTGCCCTTGTCTATCCTTGGTGTTATGACCACCAAGGTTCATCTCCTCTGTCACCATGAGAGTGATTAGTTGATCAAAATCAGGAAGAGAGTCCCTTACATACACTGAAGTTGTGAAAGCCCTCCATTTTTCATCATCCCTAAGTCCATTTAGGGTGTGGGCAACAAGATCGTCATCATCTAGGGCACAACCGATTGACCCTAGTGCATCTGCAAGCTCTTTAACCTTTAATATGTAATCACTAGCACCTTGAGAGGGGCTTTTCCTAAGATTATTTAGCTCATTCTTGAGCTGAATTTTTCTAGCTTTTGTGGAGGTTGAGTACAATCTCTCCAAGCACTCCCACACCTTCTTCGATGTATCCAAATCTTGAATATGCCCTACCATAGAGTTGCTAATATGCTGAGATAAAATGAAAATGACCCTTTTGTCCCTTTCATCCCACTCTCTTACTGCTCTTCTCTGGTCATTGGTTGGATTTACCTCATCTATGTAGGGTTTTGGCTCTCCACCACTCACAAGTCCCCACAAACCTTTCCCCATCAAAAAATTGCTTATTCTAAATCGCCACGGTTGGTAGTTTCCTTTTTCGAGCTTCTCAATCTGAGCATTGAGATCAGCCATGGTGCCTCCTAACTCTTTTGAACCTCCCCCTTGATGCAATGAAGTTGAAAAGGATGGCTTTTACCTCAAAAAATAGAGCTACTCCTCTTGATGAAGCTTCGTCTTTGATTTGATGATGTATTTGCTTCCCCTTGTTGTTGACGTGCCCGTTCTTTGCTTCCTTCCTTTAAACTTTGATGAAGTCTTTACTTCACTTCAGTAGCTCCTTCTTCTCTCTTTGATACTCCACTTATAGCTCTGATACCACTTTTGGAGGATAAACACTCCTATGTGCACAACAAAAGCAAATGAACCCTCCTAGGATCCTGAAATTTTTCAGACATAGGTTCTGTATTTTCTGAGTTTCTCTGAGTATATGCAGAGACTGAAAATGAGATTTTGCAGGAAAAAATTAGACTTTAAGAGCTTTCAAATCAGAGTAAAATCACTCCATTTGGATACTGGATGATGCCTCAACCAGCTGCAACAAAACAGATAACTTGATCTCTTCACAGAGTATGAGCTAACTAGACAGACACTGTTCTGGACATTTCTCTGCACATGTGCAGGAACTGTACTTGAGACTTATACCATACAAAGTAGAACTTATAAGATTTCCAACAAGACAAAAATCATTGCAAATGGATTCTGGATGAAGGAGAAACAACAATTACAAGACCGGGGGGTCTGCCAAAAACATCTAGATAGATAGAGTGTGTAAAAGTGAATTTTTTGCAAAATATGCAGAGAACAGCTAGTAGGGGGTGTGCTTAAGCAAGGGGGCAGCTTGGGCACGTATTTCCACGACTCTAAGTCATAATACAACTCATTAGAGGTTTTAAAGACCACATACTAACCTCTTTAACCAATCAAAAGCATATACATGTCAAAAGTGAGGTCCAATCACATCAAGAGGTGAGCTAAATCTTCTCTAATCAACTTCTTTCCATTATGGGCATAATTGGATGCCTCCAACTGGTGGAAATCAGCCTCCTTTGATTGTGGATGATGTGGAAGGTTCAATTTGGGGCATGTTCCCACACTCTTGAGCTTGAAAAACTTTCAACAAGATGGTGAGGTGTATGGTCAAGAGTCAGGCTTTACCACATAGTTTCTGGCTTGTTATGTGTAACATATGTACTTAACAGGTGTCCCACTAAAGCATTGCAATATATCACTCCATATGAAGCTTGGCATGGTTGCAAGTCATCTGTTGCTCACCTGCATGTTTTTGGTTGTGTGGCATATGCATTAGTGCCCAAAGAACAACGTAGGAAATTGGATGATAAAGCACTGAAATGTATTTTTGTTGGGTACAATTACGAAGGCAAAGTCTATCGTATGTATCATCCAAAAACTAAATGCATTTTGGCTAGGCGTGATGTTGTTTTTGTGGAAGATGCTATTCAACCATTACTTTCATGTACTAATGAGACATCAGTTAGCTTCAAAGACATGTATGCCATTTTGCTGCCTCTTTTTAAAGGTGGACAATCTAGTGCTCGTCCTAATGAGGCAACTACTTAGCCTTTACATGTTTCATGTGATGATGCAGATCATTCCATTTCTGATCAAGATTTACATGACACACTTGTTGATGAGAGAACTGATATAGAGGAGGCAAAAACTATGCCTAAATGGTTGTGCAAACTTTGTGAGATAGAAAATTAGATGCATCTCTCTCATATCATACTCGTTTAGGCTCTCATAGTGCTTCTCTTGCATTAGATTGCTATGTAATGGCTATCTCTAGTCTTTGTGATGAGAATGAGCTTGTTTTGTTTGATGAAGCACAAAATTTTGAGAATTGGATGGATGTTATGCAATCAGAATATGATGCTATTATGAAAAATGGCACCTGATCTTTATGTGACCGCAAGAAGGCCATTGACACTAAGTGGGTATCCAAGCTAACATGCAATCTTGATGGAACAGTTGACAGGTATAACGCTAGGCTTGTTGCAAAGTGTTAAGCTCAAGAAAGAGGCATTGATTTTGATGAGACCTTTGCTCCTACATGTCGAATGACTACTATTTGTAGCATATGTGCACTTGCAACTCATCATGGTTGGAATGTACATCAGTTGGACATTAAAATTGCATTTTTGAATGTTGACTTGCATGAAGAAGTGTATGTTCTTCAGCCTCGTGGCTTTCTACAGAAAGGGCATGAGAACCAAGTGTGTAGGTTGAAAAAGGCATTATATGGTTTGAAACAAGCACATCATTCTTGGTATGAAAAGATACATGCCTACCTAATTGCACATGGTTTTGAGAACAATCCAATTTAGAGCACCTTATATGTTAAGCATGCAAATAATGTGCTTCTGATCATTGTTGTGTATGTTGATGATATGTTGCTCATTGGTCCTCATGAGAACCATATTGCTGATTTTAAGGCTGATTTGCATGCCTCATTTGAGATGTCATATTTGGGGCATTTGCATCATTATTTGGGCATTCAATTTATGCAAGTTCATGGCAGAATAACTTTGTGTCAAACAAAATATATTAACACAGTATTGAAACATTTTGGCCTTGAAGACTGTAAACTCATTGCCACTCCTATGGAGTCAGGTTTACTATTGAGTCTTCATGATGCTCGAGATGCATTTGATGTTGTTCTCTATCAGTAGGCTATTGGATGCTTGATTTACTTATGCATTACTCAGCCAGATATTCGGTTTGCTATCTCACAGGTGAGGAGGTTTATGCGTTGCCCAGGTGTCAAGCATTGGCATGCGGTTAAGCGCATCTTTCACCACTTGAGTGGTACCCAACTACTTGGATTATTTTATCCCAAGGGGGATCACTATCGCCAGATTTACATGCAATTTCTGACTTTGATTGGGATGGTTTCTATGACACTTGTGTGTCCACTAGTGGCTTTTGCTTCATGATTGGTAGCTCATGTATATCTTGGTTGAGCAAGAAGCAGCCTACTATGGTCACTTCCAGTTGTGAGGCTGAGTATAGGGCAACTTTCACATCGATTGTTGAGTGTGTGTGGCTCAGATGCCTTATGACTGATTTGGGTGTTGATTAGTCTTCTTCCACGACCATCTTCATTGATAGTCAGAGTGCAAAGCTTTCTACAAAGCTTTGGGCTTACTTCCTTTTGTGTATTGATTCCACATAGCTTGGAACTTCCTTATACATGAGTGGCATCTCTTTGTTCACCACATCACTCCTAGGGGAGATTTATTGATATACTTAGGTAGTGATGTGTGTGAACACATTAGGACCACTAGGGCACTTTTTTCCCTCTTTAGGAGGTTTTTTGCCCCAACTTGTATATACGCCTATTACTCTAATGGGCTACTTATCTTTGTACACTCTCTTGGTAAAACATTTATTATTGTGTGTTGTGCTTCAACCTTCTTCTTCTTCCTTGTGCTATTCATGTGCTTCCATAGACCTCGAACTCCAACAAATAGTTGTAGAGTGCGCATATGAATGAAGGAGAATCTATGGAATATTTTTGGTCAAAGATCAAAGATTTGAAGGAGCATTTGATTTTTGCTTATGAAATTTTGTCAGATAGTTCACTTGTGCAGACTATTCTTAATAGTCTTCTGGATTCGTATCAGAGTTTTATTGCTGCTCTTCAATTGATGATGATAGGCAATCCAAATACCTTAACATTTGAGGATTTTGTCTTTGTCTTGTTGCAAGAAGATCAATCTAGGTAGAACAAATCAATTATGTGTGTTGCAAATCAAGCTTTCTAAGCTAGTCAAAAGGGCAAAGGTAAATGGAGCTCATCTTCTAGCAAGCAAAAGTATGATAAAGCTGCATGGTCAAAGAAGGAAGGCAAAGATGACAAGAAAATAGAAAATCAAGAAAACTTTTGTAAATATTGTGAGGCAAACGATCACGTCATAAAAGAGATGCCCTAAACTGGCTACAAACAAGGCAAAAGAAGAAAGATGTTGGAATGGCTATTGTAGAGGCCTCTATACCTAAAACAAAGTATTCTAATCTTGTTCAAAATGAAGAATGGGCATTTACTATTGTTTTCAAGTATGAAACATCTTCTCATGAACAATGTATGTCTGTAGTATACTCAGATGTTTGGTACTTTCATGATGGGGCAACCAAACATATTACCCACAACGAAGTTTCTTTAATTCACTTGAACCTACCCCTACAGTGAATACTATCACATGTGCTAGCAACTCCTCTTATCCTATAATGGGAGTTGGAAAGATGTTTTGACTACTATTGATGGCAGTCTTTTCACATTGTTAGATGCTTTATATGTGTTAGGGATCAAGAAAAATTTGTTGTGAGTTTCAACATTAGCCAAGATTTTCTTGGTTGTAAAATTTGTTGATGATAGATGTACAATTCATGATCTCTCAAATGGTGATGTTATTATTTCTTCAAGCATTTTTGTCATGGGTTGTATAAGTTCATAGACTATGCAAAATCTGTGAATGACTCAACATGTGC
>CM035411.1:86117236-86122236 GCA_020310875.1 Ceratopteris richardii
GGAAAGCTTTACCACTGCAATGGACTTGTACATGGACATCCAAGCACCTGATCTAACAACTCTGATTGGACAACTATTCACACATGAAGCAAAGATCACAAAGAATGGAGAGCAATCAAAAGGTAACAATCCCTCTGCCCTATATACAGATAAGAAGTCTAAAGACAAGGGTAAAAGTAAGAAAGTTGATGAAGAAGGATCCACCTCCCAAGCAAACTATGCAGGGAGAGGTAGATCATCTAGAGGTAGGGGCAGAGGAGGTAAGTCAGGTAGGGGGAGACCCTATAATCAATCTCCATGCAATATTTGTGGCTTGTCTAACCATACTACAGATGAATGCTACAAGAACTACAAAAATCAAAGAGGAAGAGGTCACCAAAGAGGAGGATACTCCCAAGGCAGAGGCAGATTCAATCAATCTCAAGGCTACCATGGCTACAACAATAATTACAACAATAACTACAACAATAACTACAATCACAATGGCAATTATCAAGGAGGATACAGGAACAGAAAGGATTACAACAATTATGCAGAGGATCAAGATGATTCCTTGTTGATTATGAACATGACATCTAAATCAGGTATCAATGATGATCATTTGTTCTATATTGATTCAGGTTGCTCTAACCATGTAGCTGGGAATGTTGCCTTACTCTCTGATTTGGAAGAACCTAAAGGCAAGCACCAAGTGCAGACAGGTGATGACACTAAACATTCAGTGGTTAAAGTAGGTAATGTCAAAACAAGTGATGGTAATCAGAATTTGCTAAGCAGAGTATTGTATGTTCCAACAATCACCAAGAATTTGATGAGTGTAGGTCAGATTGTTGAAAAAGGTCTACAGGTCAGGTTCACTCAACATGGTGCATATGTGGAGGATCCAAGACATGGATTCAGAAGGATAGCCAAGGGAGAGAAATCAGGTAGACTATTTACTTTTGAACTTGAGGATACTAAGAACATTGCATTATACAACTACAAGGACCAAACTCTATCAGAATTGGAGATGTGGCACAAGAGATTAGGTCACATTGGAGAGAGGACAATAAAGCAAATGAGCAGAGATCAATGTGTGCTTGGGATACCTAATGTATCCAAGCAACACATGATATACAAGTGTGGGGCTTGTCAATTTGGTAAGTCACACAGATTGCCATATACCAAAAAAGGTTTTATGCATGAAGACTACTTGGAATTGGTGCATACAGATGTTTGGGGACCAAGCAAGGAGCCATCCATATCTGGATCAAGGTACTATGTATCTTTTATTGATGACTATAGCAGATGGACTGTCTTGTACTTCATGAAACATAAAGATGAAGTATTTAATTGTTTCAAAAGATATCTTGCATTAGTTGAGAATCAAACAGGTAGACATTTGAAGAGGCTAAGGTCAGATGGTGGTGGATAATACTTCTCCAATGACTTTGAAGAGTTCTTGCAGGAAAGAGGCATCAAGAGGGAGATTACCACAAGGTACTCACCTGAACAAAATGGGGTAGCTGAAAGAAGGAATAGACTCATTGTGGAGACAGCTAGGTCTATGCTTAATGAGAAAAAATTACCAAATTATCTTTGGGCAGAGAGTGTATCTACTGCCACATACTTAATCAACAGGTTGCCATCAAAGACACTTGATGGAATGACACCCTATGAGGCTTGGCATGGTAAGAGACCATCTCTGGATCATTGCAAGATCTTTGGGTGTGTTGCATATGTGCATATTCCCTCACAGGTAAGGGGAAAGCTAGACCCCAAGGCTGAAAAGTGTATCTTTATTGGTTATGATTTGAATCAGAAAGGATACAGGTTCTATAACCCCTCAAACAAAGGCTTCAAGGTAAGCAGAGATGTAATCTTTGATGAAAATGATTCATGGTATGATAATGAGTGCAGGAAAGTTAGCCTACCTTATGATATGGAAGAAGACTTTCCAAAGCTTGTCAGGCAAGAACCAACTCAGAATGAGGACACAAGCTCAGATGATGAAGACACCATCAACATTGAAGAATTCAAAGCTTGGAAATCCAAAGGGAAGATGAAGATGAAGCAACTTGAAGACAATCCAGAATCCTCAACTCAAGCTATGAGGAGATCTTCAAGGGAAAAGAAGAAACCTATTAGGTATGGGTATGATACTTCACTTGTAACCAAGCACTCTGTATATCTTGCAAAGGATATCTTAAGTGAAGAACCAGGTACATTTGAGGAAGCTATTACTAAACCAGAATGGAAGGAAGCAATGGATGAAGAAATGGAGGCTCTCAAGGAGAGTGATACTTGGGACTTGGTACCCAAGAAGGACTCCATGAAGGTGATAGGATCCAGATGGATCTACAAACTCAAAAGGAACTCAGATGGTACAATAAGCAGGCACAAAGCTAGGTTGGTAGCCAAGGGTTTTGCACAAACCCAAGGCATTGATTATGAGGAGACTTTTTCTCCTGTGGCCAAGATGCCAACTATCAGAATTATGGTGAGTGTAGCTGCATCCAAGAATTGGAACATGTACCAATTGGATGTGAAGAATGCATTCTTGAATGGATGGATATCTGAAGAGGTCTACATGTCACAACCACCTGGCTATGAGGATCCCAATAAGGTAAATCATGTTTGCAAATTGAAGAAAGCTCTGTATGGATTGAAGCAGGCACCTAGAGCATGGAATTATAGGTTGACAACCTATCTCTTGGATCAAGGATTTGTGATGAGTAAAGCAGATACTTCATTGTTTATAAAGAAGAACAATTCAGAGGTAATATACTTGTGTGTCTATGTTGATGACATCATCATTACAGGAAATGATGTTCAAGGAATTAGACACATCAAAGGTCAAATGATGAAGGAATTCAAGATCAATGATCTTGGATTATTGAAGTACTTCCTAGGGCTTGAATTGGTCTACACAAATTCAGGTATATTCATTACTCAGAAAAAATACATTCAGGACATGGTCAAGAAGTTTAATTTGCAGGAAGCTAAAGTCTCAAACATTCCTATAGAGGTCAACCACAAACTCAGTGCACATGAAGGAGAAGAACTCAAGGATATTACAGGTTATCAAAGTTTGGTAGGTAGTCTAAATTATGCTACCTTAACCAGGATTGATATATCATATGGTGTTAGTGTACTTAGCCAATTTATGCATAAACCAAGAGTACCACATTTGGAGGCAGCCAAGAAGATAGTAAAGTACCTAAAGGGAACACAAAATCATGGTTTGTATTATCCATATTCATCAGATATTGACATCAAGGTATACTCAGATGCAGATTGGGCAGGTTGCAAGGATGACAGAAGGAGTACATCTGGTTACATATGCTTTGCAGGTGATAAACCAATTTCTTGGTCATCCAAGAAACAACCCACAGTAGCCCTATCATCTACTGAGGCAGAGTACAGAGGGCTAGCCAATGCCACTCAAGAAGCCATATGGTTGAAGCTACTATACTCAGAATTGGGTCTATATACAAGGCCACCTATCATATTTGGAGATAACACAAGTTCACTTCACCTAGCAGCTAATCCTGTGTATCATGCTAGGACAAAACACATAGAGGTGCATTACCACTATGTGAGGGAGAAATTACTTAGCAAGGAAATCCAATTATCATATGTGTCCACTAATATTCAATGTGCAGATTTGCTTACAAAAGCTTTGGATGGGAGCAAGCTATGCAGGTTTAAATCCATGATAGGATTGCAGGATATCATTGAAGACTAAAGATGAAGACTCAAGCAAGTGTTTGGCTTGAGGGGGAGCTGTTGGTGCAAACAAGCCTTAACACTTGGCTTTGATTTGTGCCTTGAAGACTCAACATAAAGCTTGGACTATTGGAACCTTGGAAGATTAAAAGATTGGACCCTTGAATGATACATTCACAAGAATCAATAACCATATGAACCTAGTCTTATTGATTCTTACCTTTTATCTCATGTAAAAAGTCTATGTGACTTTATCAACAATGTAATCACACCTACTAGACTAGAGTCGTGGAAAAGTTAGATGATTTAGTTGAGGGAATATCTCCCTAAGTCTAGTGGAGAGAATCAAGGGAACTTTAATTTGAATTCAAATTCAAATTCATTCAAGAATTCCTATAAAAGAGCAATGTAAAAGTCGCGGGTATAGAGCTCACTTCCCGAGGCTAATCCAAGCAGATCATAGAGTGTGTGAGAGCTACTACTTAGCCTACACCTCTGAGTACCATTGGGCATCACTCTACATGCCAATGGGAATGTACATTTGATAGATTCAATACATATATTCATAGTTCTTATCTCTGTGTTTTCTGAGTCATTCACCTCAAAGTCTGTCAACTTCAACTGGGCATATCTCAAGATCTACTGAACCAAATTTGATGATCCAGGGCTCATTGGAACCAGCTCAAAGCATTCTACAACACTACAAAATTTCAAGTCATTCTATTCAGCCAATTGGGAGAAATCACTGTCGAAGTGATCACTGGTATATTTCTGTGTTGTTCCTAAAAAATCGGGGGTGTCCCTGATTTTGCTAAAGATCATGCTCAGTGTATAGTTTGTTATTTGGAGTGATTTAACTTGCTAATGATAGCTTGTTAAGTTAATTTAATACTCCCAGAAGGAATTAAACCAATTGCAAGTGTACTGGACACACTGAGCTTAGAACTGAGCAGGTATCATTACAGGAATAGTAAGTTTTTGAAGTTGTGAAGGTTCAAAATCATCTGTTTTGATTTGGACATTACTCAATCATTTTGTAAAGAACATATATAGTTTCTTGGTGTCATTTGGAAGCTCAAGGAGTCTCTTAACCATATCTGAAGAGAAAAGAGGGCAGGTGTGAAGCAGGTCTAGCAGCACCAACTTGATCTTCTGATTGTACCCAGCCATCACATCCAACACATATACATATACATATACATATACATATACATATACATATACAAATACATATACATATACATATACATATACATATACATATACAGATACACATACATATACATATACAT
>CM035411.1:86137236-86139736 GCA_020310875.1 Ceratopteris richardii
AGGAGGATTCAACATTGATAATGAATGCAACTTGTGAAAGGCAGAATGAAGATCAAAGAGTTTTTTACATTGACTCAGGGTGTAGCAATCACCTGAGTGGTAATATATCCTTGATGACTGATTTGGAGAATAATGTGTTTAATCATGTTGTTCAAACAGGTGACAACACAAAGCACAATGTGAAGTCAATTGGATCAGTGAAGGCCAAGGATGGTAGCACTTTATTGAGTAAGGTCTTGTATGTTCCTACAATTCCTAAGAATTTGATAAGTGTAGGACAAATTGTTGAAAAGGGATATGAAGTAAGGTTCACTAATGATGGAGTATATGTGGAAGACCCTAGCCAAGGGTATAAACAGATTGTTTCAGGGAAAAAGGAAGGAAGATTATTTACATTGAAGATTCAAGGCAATATTGGTCATGCTATGTTCACATATGGAGGACATAAGATCTCTGAGTTAGATCTTTGGCACAAGAGGCTTGGACATTTCAATGAAAGAGGTATTAAAGATATGGTTAACAATGGTTCAGTGCTTGGATTGCCTAATGTTACAGGTCAACATATGACATACAAATGTGAGGCATGTCAATTAGGTAAGGCTCATAAGAATTCTTACTCCAAGCATGGTTTTATGTACTCAGAGAAGCTTGAATTGGTACACACAGATGTGTGGGGACCATCAAAGGATTTCAGTATAAATGGATCAAGGTATTATGTGATTTATGTTGATGATGCTACTAGATGGATCACTATCTATGTGATCAAAGAGAAGTCAGAAGTGTTTAATACATTTAAACACTATCATGCATATGCAGAAAGAATTACAGGTCATAAGTTGAAGAGATTAAGGTCAGATGGAGGGGGAGAGTATTTCTCTAATGAGTTCAGTGATTACTTATGGAATGGAGGTATAAAAAGGGAAGTTACTTGCAGGTACTCTCCTCAACAAAATGGTGTTGCAGAAAGGAGAAATAGAACACTTGTTGAGTTTGCAAGATCCATGATGAAGGAGAAAAATTGCCCTAATTATTTGTGGGCTGAGGCTGTAAATACAGCCACTTATTTGGTCAATAGGTTACCATGTAAAGCCTTGCAGGGTATGACACCATATGAGGCTTGGTGGGGTAAGAGACCTACCTTGGATCATTGCAGAGTTTTTGGATGTGTGGCATATGCATATGTGCCATCACAATTAAGGCACAAGTTGGAGCCTAAAGCTGAAAAATATGTTTTCATTGGTTATGATGATAAGCAGATGGGCTATAGATTGTGGAGTCCATCTACAAAACAATTCATGGTTTCTAAAGATGTTACATTTGATGAGCAAAGTACTTGGTATGCAGGTACAATCAATATCAATATAGGTGATGAAGAAGA
Organism: Ceratopteris richardii; assembly: GCA_020310875.1. Classification (NCBI taxonomy): domain Eukaryota; kingdom Viridiplantae; phylum Streptophyta; class Polypodiopsida; order Polypodiales; family Pteridaceae; genus Ceratopteris; species Ceratopteris richardii. The sequence continues at coordinate 86,138,615 of CM035411.1, forward strand.
AGTAAGCCAAAGGAAAGGTAAATCAAAGGTTCAAATATTTGATGAACAAGAGAATAATGAAGTGCAGGTTGAAGTGGAAGAAACACCAAGATTTGATCCTGAATATGAAGAACCAGAAACCTCAAGAAGTGGAGAGCTTAGGAGGTCTACAAGGAATAAATGGCAACCTACAAGGTATAGCTATGATACTTCATTTTTGGCCACAAAAGACTATGCTTATATGATGAAAACAGATGAAGACCCTTCTACATATGAAGAGGCAAAAGGTAAGGAAAAATGGGAGAAAGCTATGCAGGAAGAGTGTGATGCACTATTGGAGAATCAAACATGGGATTTGGTTCCAAAACCAAATAGTCAGAAAATCATTGGATGCAAGTGGGTTTATAAAACCAAGAGGTTTGCAGATGGAAGTGTGTCTAGATACAAAGCTAGACTTGTTGTCAAAGGGTTTGCTCAGACTTATGGTGTTGACTATGATGAGACTTATAGTCCTGTGGCAAAGATGACAACCATCAGGACACTTATAGCTATTGCTGCATGTAAAGGTTGGAAGTTATGTCAACTTGATGTGAAAAATGCTTTTTTGAATGGTTATATTTCAGATGATGTGTTCATGGAGCAACCTCAAGGGTTCAGAGATAAAAGGTATCCAGATCATGTGTGCAAGCTCAAGAGAGCTTTGTATGGCTTGAAGCAGGCCCCAAGGGCATGGAACTATAGACTTGTGAAGTTCCTAAAAGAACTTGGATTTCAGGTGTCTAAAGCAGATAGTAGCTTGCTTGTCAAAGCAAGTGATAATGGTTTCATATACATGTGCATATATGTTGATGATATAATTCTTACAGGTACAGATGAAGAAGGAATACAAAGACTTAAGAAGCAAATGGAAAAGGAGTTCAAGATAAGTGACTTGGGAGACTTGTCATACTTCTTGGGCATGGAGATTACATATACTCAACATGGAGTATTTGTGACCCAAGAAAGGTATTTGAAGAACTTGTTAATCAAGTTTAAAATGGATGATTGCAGGGTAGCACCTACACCAATGGAGGTGAATCACAAGTTGAGTAAGTTTGGAGGTGAAGAATTCAATGACATGAGACAATATCAGAGTTTGGTTGG
>CM035411.1:86147236-86172236 GCA_020310875.1 Ceratopteris richardii
CTTGGAAAGAGTGCTTGTAAGTGTTATCTATCCATGAAAGTGTCTATTTGCTTTAGGTAAGGTGTGTGCGAAGTGTAGGAAGTGCTGTAGTGTGAGAAAGTATTCCCGCGACTCTGTATTTTGCTCATAAGTTGAAGTAAAAGCGTCAGAATTGAGTGAAACCACTGCCATTGGATGCGTCTTCTCGAGAGCTTCGAAATGCATATGCTATTCGCTATATTTGGAGTTCGGAGCTGGGAGAAAAGTCCAAAATACTAACGGCTGCTGCATCAAGTATCGTTTCGCCTTGACCAACAGTTGGAGCTTGGTTGGATAAGTCTTTGTCTTATTTACACTCTTTGAGTAGTCCATTTGCATTGATCATCAGATGATTGCATGTCCTCATACACTCGGCTAGGTTTGTATACTCTTTGGATTGATAATTAAAAGCGTGTATCCCCACTGTATGCACTTGAGAGGGGATTGAGGTATAGTCTCTTTCTCCGCAAGTCCCTAAGTTGGTACTTAGGTCAACACACTTTTTGGCGCCGTTGCCAGGGAGTGACGAATCAAACCGAGGCATTCGTGTGATGGTAAGTAGCTTTTTGCATTGAAGTAAGTGGAGGAGTGGAAATTTTCTCTTCTTTGGTAAGTCATTTTCCACCGCACTTGCTACTTCTCATTCTTGGAGTGTGTGTAGTGAGTTGTTAGTTTAGGGAAGTGAGTAGTAGGAGGAGAGTAGGAAGAGTGAGGGAGGAGATTAGATTAGAGTAGCTTTCACTTCTTGTCTTGTTGTTTCATTTTCAGTAGATTAAAAAAAAAAAAAAACCAAGTATAAAACCCAAAAAGTTTCACTTTGCAAGTCACTTGTTTTCTGAGCAAGTATCGTGGGACTATCGTCGAGTATCATGAGCTGTAGTCAGAGATCGTGGACGAAGTGTGGAGCAATTTGAGCTACGCAGAGCTAGTCGGGAGGAGTAGAGGGTTGAGATAGAGTTCTAAGGTAAGCTTTTGTATCATTCCATCAACCTCATTACATAACTCAAGTCATTTAGAGTGAAATGATCTGCGTCAGGTATCGTCTGAGATCTACAGGGGGTAAAAGGAGTGCTTTGCTTGATACAGAGAGTGAGGAGAGGAGAGAGGAACCAGGAAAACAAGGGCATCAAAACAAAACTTAAAAAACATTTCTCAAAAATTGTCTAAGGGTCAAGTGTCGTTTTGCTCCCGCGGTTGAGTATCGCGATACTTATCAAGTATCGTTTTGCTCCTGTGGTCGAGTATCGCGATATTTCCCTCCGATCGTGTATCGTCTCATACCGATCGCGATACTTCGTCAGAGATCGTTTTGCCAACAATCGTCCATCGTGTATCGTTGATCGTGTATCGTTTCGTGCCGGTCGCGATACTTGAGAAGTATCGTTTTTGATCAAAGATCGCGATACTTACCACATATCATGTATCGTTGATCGTTCCAATTCAGAGATCGTGTATCGTCTGTTTAGAGATCGCGATACCTAATAAGTATCGTGTATCGTTTTGCCAGCGATCGTCTGCGAAAGATCATTTCATCAGGTATCGTGTATCGTCTGGTCTTCAGAGATCGCGATACTTGATCAGTGTCGTGTATCGTAGGATCTCAAGTATCGTGTATCGTTTGAAGTTGAGTATCGTTTGTGCCAAAGATCGTTTGATCAAAGATCGCGATATTCACCAGCTATCGTGTACCGCCTGTACCCAGAGGACCATGTTACAGGTGTGGAGGTGATCACTATATCAGAGAATGTACATTGCCAAACCCACCACCACCACAACGAGTCTGGGAAGGCTACTGTAGTGATTGTGGTAAGGAACACCTTTTCAGAGACTTCCCCAAGAATCCCAACAAGGTTACATCTAACGTACAAATCAATGTAATAGAAGTAATTGAATCATCAGGGAGTGATAAAGAGTACACAGTACCATTGAAAGCAATAACGAGAGCCAAAGCCAGAGAGACCCCTGATAAAACGGAGGAGAACAACTAGAGTGACAAGGAGAGGGACACACCCATCCCTCAGAGAGTTGAAGACTCAGAAGAGCCGGAGAAAAGTATTGCAAGTAAAAGGTCCCAGAGATGGAAGCATCGAAGAGATAGGATAAAAGAAAAGAAGTTATTACAAAAGAGGGAAAAGGAGGAAAACGAACAAAAACCAAAGGAAGAACCGAAGAGGGAAGAAGGAAACAAAAATGAACATGACAAAAAAGAAGAGGTAGGATCAGTGTTAGCAGATCCTATGCCTGAAGAATTAGCCATGTGGATTCAGGCATACAAGGCAAGAATAAGAGCAGGACCTACCATAGAACAACAGGAGAGAGAATATCCAAGAGGCGACTTAGAAAAAGAAAGACTAGAGATCTGCAAGAAATTGATAGAAGTTGCACAGCAGACCTTAGAAAAACCTGCATCGCCTTTACCCAATACCCGAATTTCTGAAGGAGAATTCCAAGAGTGTGTAAACACTCATGAAAAGCCTGAAGTAAATAGAACACAGAATGACGAATGTGGTATTGAGAGAAGGGAAGGATCCATAGTTCCTGAAGTGGAAGGAGAATGGACTAAGGATCTATGGGCACGAGTTCAAGAGGACAAATGGAAGAAAGTGGAAGGAATTGAACCACCATTTGAAGAGTTAGAAGCAGAAAACGAAATAGAGGGTTCAATACCTGAACTAAATTCAGAAGAAGTTTTTCCAATGGATGCAAGTGACCAAGGAGAGGAAGATGTAAAGGAACTGCCCAATTACACAGGGGAGTACGAACACAATTCAAAATTGTATCGCATTCCCTCAATGAGGAAACGAGAAACGAACCCATCAGTTCAAACATCTGAGATCATACAACGCCTTAGAGAGGTAAAAATCCCTTGTACCCTAACATTCGAAGAACTGATGAAGATAAAACCACATTTGAAAGAGAAATTAATCAATCAATGGGAAGTCAAGGAGGAAAAGAAAGAAATAGCAGACGAAGTAAACACGGTGAGACTTCTAGTGGATAAAGTAGGAGAATTTAGTGAGGGAGATGAAGGAAATACCTGTCTTCCAATTAGTTACAGGGGTTACACTACCAAAGCCATCTTAGATTCGGGAGCTGGTGTTGGTATTGCTACCAAAGAAATTTGGGAGAAATGGGGAAAACCAGCATTAAGACCAACACGCATGAAAATACAAATGGCAGATGGACATACAGAAAGACCCTTAGGATTGTTGGAACGAGTAGTCTTCACTACGTGTGGAGTGGAATTCGAACACACTAGCAATTTGTCACTTCGAAAGGCCAAGCAATTATGAAATGATCCTGGGAAGGCCTTTCATGAGACAGTTAAAGGTCGTACAAGATTGGGGAAAAGACGCGGTATACCTACAACACGCAGGAACCACCACTAGAATAAACCTACATACGTACACTTATCAAGATGTTCCACCTCTACAATGGAATCAGATTCATAAGGAGGAAGACGATCAATCAATTCATAGTGTAGGTTCTAGTGATCAATCTTGGATGAATGAGGACACTCATCTATGGATATGCCAAGTTGCAAAGAAAGAAGAGGAGAGAAGAAAAGGATGGCAGCAGAAACGAGGAATAGCGAGGTCTGTACAAGATCCTGCTTACATGCCACAAGTGTTTCCGGATGAAGAATTTGAACCACACGGTTGGATGGAAATTTTAGCTACCCTCGATGTCTACGTAAACGAAGAAGTAGTGACCTTGAACGAATGTATCGATGAGGAGGGTTATGATGTTAGCCTGTATGTGGTAGTCCTTCAGGAGGCGGAAGAAGGAGAAGTGATCGAGAAAGACTGGAAGGAGGACTACGAGAGCATTGAAATGGAGCCCGAACCAATGGATCTAGGGAATAGTACCACCAACATAAATATCACAGCCAATGAAAAACACCAGGAACTCACTCAGAAGGGGGAATTAGAATTTGAGAGAGAATCAGAAGATGAAGAAAACAAACCCCAAGACCAATTTGAGGTACCAGCTCACTTTAAAAAATATGAAGTGGAGGAGAGAAAAATTTCTATTCAAATGCCGAAAAGAGAAGCACAGCCTGGAATAGCATATGATAATAAGGAACAAACCAAGAAGATAGTAGTAACTGTAGAAGAAGGAGAAGAACGATGTACCTTCATAGGACAGGATGTCTCATTAGAGGAAGAACAAGAGTTAATTCGTCTCATAAGAGAATATCGGGATGTCTTTGCTTGGACCTATAAGGATTTGAAAGGAGTCGACCCTTCTATATGTGCGCATAGAATTCCCATGACATCCGAAGCCAAACCTTCTAAACAAAGACCATATACATACAATGATGTGTATTCAGCAAAAATAAAGGAAGAAATAGACAAACTATTAGATGCTGGATTCATATACGAAATTGAGCACACAGAATGGGTGTCACCTTTGGTGGTTGTACCGAAAAAGAATGGAAAGTTAAGAGTGTGCATCAATTTGAAGAAAGTAAATGCCGCGACCATAAGGGATAGTTATCCTTTACCAATTACGGATCATCTCTTGGAAAGGGTAGCAAGAAAGGAAGTCTATAGCTTTCTGGATAGCTTTTCAGGGTATAATCAGGTAGCCATTGCTCCTGAGGACCAACATAAAACAGCGTTCGCAAGTGAGTGGGGAGTATACGCCTTTAGGGTCATGCCTTTTGGTTTGAATAATGCCCCAGCTACCTTCCAAAGATTGATGTGTCATGTGTTCAAGGAATTTCTGAGAAAAAGTATGGAAGTCTACGTGGATGATCTTTGTACTTATTCTACCATACGATCAGATCACATCCCAGAGTTAGAAAGGATCTTTGCTAAATGTCGACAATATCGAGTATGCCTTAACCCAGAAAAATGTGTCTTCATGGTTAGACAAGGGAAAATCTTAGGACATATTGTCTCTAAGAATGGGATTTCAACAGATGAAGACAAAGTTAAAGTAATTCTGGATTTACCAAGACCAAAGACGACTAAGGAAGTTCAAGCATTTATGGGACATTGTGGATACTATCGAAGATTCATACATATGTACGCCATAATTGCTAGACCTCTTTATGCATTATTGACACAATTTCATTGGACTGAAGAATGTGAAAAAGCCTTCAACGAGTTAAAGAAGCGATTGAGTTCAGCACCAATCCTTCGAGTCCCCAATTGAATAAACCGTTTCACATTCATGTGGATGCTTCCAAGTTTGCCATTGGTTGCATCTTAGCTCAACCTGCTGACACATGATGGAGAGTATTAATCTCCAAAAGAACAACCTACTCTTGAATTTAGAACACCTCTATATCAAGAGTAAGTCAAAACCTTCACTAAATTATAGGTCCAATCTCCAAATTCTCAAAATTAAGAAAATCTGTGAAGAAAGTGAAACACAGAAAAGTCTGCTGCAGAATTTCTTCACATTGACTTATCAAACATGTAAAGTTTTTGATGAAACTTTGTACGAATCATCTCCTAGGGATTGCGCATCACCTCCAAGTTGAATCACTTGAAAAGCTTTAGTATAACTTGAGAAATTGTCTTCACAAGTTACCTATGTCAGAAACTGTTACTCAGAACAGTCGATTCTACACCCCTAACTTCTTAACTTTGGTTCTCACAATGTCGAACCCGTTTTGCCAAATCCTTTTGACTGAAGATAGCTTATCTCTCAACTTAGATTTTAAGCTATCATATGTGTAAAACTTTACACTGTGCACTGAGCACTACTCATTTCTTTGGACTCGAAATGTGCGCCTGTTTCAGAGAGCTGTGAACACTCAATACATGTGAATGTTCCTATCAGCAATTCTCTTCACCTGTTTACAATTAGACTCTAAAATTCAAACCACAGACTCATTAACTAACAACTTAGATATCCTCAAAAGGATTTCACAAATGATCTACCACAGACGGAGTAGACGCAGAAACATCGGGCGCAACATTTCCTTCATTTCAGGAGAAGATTACAACTGAAAAGTGAGAGAGACTTCAACTTCTTTCTCAACTGTCTATTGACATTTTCAATCACTAATTTCTCTATTCCTATGCTCATACATGGTCTCTCTTTGTCTTCTCTCTTCTGCTCTCTATCTCTGTGCATATGTGCCCGACATTTTTCAAAAGTATTTATAGACATCTATGTACAAACTCTCATCAAAACATAAGTATATGTAACCTATGTCACAACTAATGTACATATGTGTACATGTCCTTCACTCTTGTGAATGTATCCATTTTCTTCACTCCAAATCTTCAATTGGTGATTGATATGCACCAACAGCTCCCCCTCAATCATCAATTGAGGTTTCTCCTTTCTTCTTTATACCTGCCATGTCCTTAAACTTCTGTAGCTTTGATCCATCCAAGCTCTTTGTAAGCATATCAGCTATCTGATCCTTTGTTGAAGTATGTATGACTTCTATCTCCTTATCCATCACTTTCTCTCTTAGAAAGTGATACTGAATCTCAATGTGTTTGGTCCTGGCATGAAAAACAGGATTAGCAGCTAAATACAATGAACTCATGTTATCTCCATATATGATTGGTACTCCATGCACAATATCAAGACTCTTCATCAATGTCTTGACCCAAATTACTTCTTTTGCAGCTTCAACCATGCCTTTATACTCTGCTTCTGTAGAAGATAAAGCAACTGTATGTTGCTTCTTGGAACACCATGAGATAAGTTTATCTCCCACATAACACATGTACCCAAATGTAGATCTTCTATCATCTGGATTACCTGCCCAATCTGCATCACTATAAATTTTGATATTTGTATCTGAGGTAAACCCATAATACAAACCTTCATTGAGTGTACCCTTAATGTACCTCAACACCCTTTGTCCTGCAATCCAATGTTCTTTCCTTGGGCAATGCATAAATTGAGACAAAACTCCTACTGCATATGATAAATCAGGTCTAGTTAGAGTAGCATAGATAAGGCTACCAACCAAACTCTGATATTGTCTCATGTCCTTGAATTCTTCACCTCCATACTTACTCAATTTGTGATTCACCTCCATTGGTGTAGGTGCTACCCTGCAATCATCCATTTTAAACTTGATTAACAAGTTCTTCAAATACCTTTCTTGGGTTACAAATACTCCATGTTGAGTATATGTTATCTCCATGCCCAAGAAGTATGATAAGTCTCCCAAGTCACTTATCTTGAACTCCTTTTCCATTTGCCTCTTGAGCCTTTGTATTCCTTCTTCATCTGTACCTGTAAGAATTATATCATCAACATATATGCACATGTATATGAAACCATTTTCACTTGCCTTGACAAGCAAGCTACTATCTGCTTTAGACACCTGAAATCCAAGTTCTTTTAGGAACTTCACAAGTCTATAGTTCCATGCCCTTGGGGCCTGCTTCAAGCCATACAAAGCTCTCTTGAGCTTGCACACATGATCTGGATACCTTTTATCTCTGAACCCTTGAGGTTGCTCCATGAATACATCATCTGAAATATAACCATTCAAAAAAGCATTCTTCACATCAAGTTGACTTAGCTTCCAACCTTTACATGCAGCAATAGCAATAAGTGTCCTTATGGTTGTCATCTTTGCCACAGGACTATAGGTCTCATCATAATCAATACCATATGTCTGAGCAAAGCCTTTGACAACAAGTCTAGCCTTGTATCTAGACACACTTCCATCTGCAAACCTTTTTGTCTTGTAGACCCACTTGCATCCAATAATCTTCTGACTATTTGGTTTAGGAACCAAATCCCAAGTTTGATTCTCCAATAGTGCATCATATTCTTCCTGCATAGCACTTTCCCATTTTTCCTTACCTTTTGCCTCTTCATATGTAGAAGGGTCTTCATCTGTATTCACCATATAAGCATAATCTTTTGTGGCTAGAAATGAAGTATCATAACTATACCTTGTAGGTTGCCACCTATTTCTTGTTGACCTTCTTAGTTCTCCACTCCTTGAGGTTTCTGGCTCTTCACATTCAGGATCAAATCTTGGTGTCTCTTCCACTTCAACCTGCACTTCATTATTCTCTTGCTCATCAAATATTTGAACTTTTGATTTACCTTTTCTTTGACTCACTTCTTCTTCATCATCTGTATTGATTTTGATTGTACCTGCATACCAAGTGCTTTGTTCATCAAATGTAACATCCTTAGAAACCATAAATTGCTTTGTTGATGGACTCCACAATCTATAGCCCATCTGCTTATCATCATAGCCAATGAAAACATACTTTTCAGCTTTGGGTTCCAATTTGTGTCTTAATTGTGATGGCACATATGCATATGCCACACACCCAAAGACTCTGCAATGATCTAAGGTAGGTCTCTTACCCCACCAAGCCTCATATGGTGTCATACCCTGCAAGGCTTTACATGGTAACCTATTGACCAAATAAGTGGCTGTATTTACAGCCTCAGCCCACAAATAATTAGGGCAATTTTTCTCCTTCATCATGGATCTTGCAAACTCAACAAGAGTTCTATTTCTCCTTTCTGCAACACCATTTTGTTGAGGAGAGTACCTGCAAGTAATTTCCCTTTTTATACCTGCATTCCATAAGTAATCACTGAACTCATTTGAGAAATACTCTCCCCCTCCATCTGACCTTAGTCTCTTCAACTTATGTCCTGTAATTCTTTCTGCATATGCATGATAGTGTTTAAATGTATTAAACACTTCTGACTTATCTTTGATCACATAGATAGTGATCCACCTAGTAGCATCATCAACATAAATCACATAATACCTTGATCCATTTATACTGAAATCTTTTGATGGTCCCCACACATCTGTGTGTACCAACTCAAGCTTCTCTGAGTGCATAAAACCATGCTTGGAATAGGAATGTTTATGAGCCTTACCTAATTGACATGCCTCACATTTGTATGTCATATGTTGACCTGCAACATTAGGCAATCCAAGCACTGAACCATTGTTAAACATATCTTTAATACCTCTTTCATTGAAATGTCCAAGCCTCTTGTGCCAAAGATCTAACTCAGAGATCTTATGTCCTCCAAATGTGAACATAGCATGACCAATGTTGCCTTGAATCTTCAATGTAAATAGTCTTCCTTCCTTTTTCCCTGAAACAATCTGTTTATACCCTTGGCTAGGGTCTTCCACATATACTCCATCATTAGTGAACCTTACTTCATATCCCTTTTCAACAATTTGACCTACACTTATCAAATTCTTAGGGATTGTAGGAACATACAAAACCTTACTCAATAAGGTGCTTCCATCCTTGGCCTTCACTGATCCAATTGACTTCACATTGTGCTTTGTGTTGTCACCTGTTTGAACAACATGATTAAAAACTTTACTTTCCAAATCAGTCATCAAAGATATGTTACCACTCAGGTGATTGCTACACCCTGAGTCAATGTAGAAGACTCTTTGATCTTCACTCTGCCTTTCACAAGTTGCATTCATTATCAATGTTGAATCTTCCTTTTGATCTGAAGCATAATTGTAGTAGGTGTTGTTGTATTGTTGACTTTGGAATCCTCTACCTGCATTTCTTCCAAAGTAATTTCTTCCACCTCTACCTCTGTAATTACCTCTTTGATTTCTGCCACCTCTTCCTCTTGCATTATAGTTTTGACTATATCCATTATTATTCTGATTATTGTGCCAACAATCATTAGCTAAGTGATTTGTCTTACCACAAATCCAGCAAGCTTTGCCTCCATCTTTATTGTTCCTGCCTCTTCCTCTACCTTTGCCACCTCCTCTTCCTCTTAGGAAGTTGGCTTGAGTAGTTGTTCCTTCATCTTCACCTGCTTGTTGTTTTCCTTTGCTATTCTTCTTCTTATCCTTTGAGTACATTGCATGACCTGTACTCTTGTCACCATCTCCTTTAACATCCTGCTCAAATGTTAGCATATGACCTAACAATTGATTTAAATCAGGAGTGAAATGATCAAGTGATAGTTCTGTAGACAAAATAAATGGCTTCCATTTGTCATCACCTCTCAACCCTGTAAGGATTTGCCTTACCAATTTATCTTCCTCAATGTCTTCATCAACAGCTCCTAAAGCATCTGCAATATCTTTCATCCTTGTCACATAATCTGAGATGGACTGAGAAGCCTTCTTCTTGAAGGTAGTAAACTCTGCCCATAAGGATGCCTTCCTTGACTTTGTAGTGTTCTGAAAATGCTCCTCCAAAGCATTCCATATGTCAGTTGCACTTTCAAGACCTCTAATGTGGGGTAACAAGTAATCATTGACTCCCATGTAGATAATGCTCCTAGCTTGAGCATCTTTCTTCATCCAATTTTTAAGATCTGCTAACTCTTCCCTAGTTGGAACACTAGGATCTCTAAATTCTGGCTTCTCTTCTTCTCCTGTGATGTAACCAATTAAATCTTTGCTCATAAGATGAGCTTCCATCCTCATTGACCATGCAGGATAGTTTTCCCTATCCAATTTCTCTATCTGTAGAGCATCTCCCATCTTGTGTTCACCTGTGTATTGAAAACTTCAAGCTTTACAAGCAATGTATGTACCTTTACTTCGAATTAGACTCCTTTTGCCTTTCTTGATGTCGAGTAGACTTCTCCTCAGCCTTTTGACTCCAAGCTTTCACTTCTTAGTTCTTCAAATGTTGAACTTCTTGAATCTGCAGCAGTCGGGGCCTTCCTTTCCTTGATTTGATGTCTCCTGCTCTGATACCACTGATGGAGAGTATTAATCTCCAAAAGAACAACCTACTCTTGAATTTAGAACACCTCTATATCAAGAGTAAGTCAAAACCTTCACTAAATTATAGGTCCAATCTCCAAATTCTCAAAATTAAGAAAATCTGTGAAGAAAGTGAAACACAGAAAAGTCTGCTGCAGAATTTCTTCACATTGACTTATCAAACATGTAAAGTTTTTGATGAAACTTTGTACGAATCATCTCCTAGGGATTGCGCATCACCTCCAAGTTGAATCACTTGAAAAGCTTTAGTATAACTTGAGAAATTGTCTTCACAAGTTACCTATGTCAGAAACTGTTACTCAGAACAGTCGATTCTACACCCCTAACTTCTTAACTTTGGTTCTCACAATGTCGAACCCGTTTTGCCAAATCCTTTTGACTGAAGATAGCTTATCTCTCAACTTAGATTTTAAGCTATCATATGTGTAAAACTTTACACTGTGCACTGAGCACTACTCATTTCTTTGGACTCGAAATGTGCGCCTGTTTCAGAGAGCTGTGAACACTCAATACATGTGAATGTTCCTATCAGCAATTCTCTTCACCTGTTTACAATTAGACTCTAAAATTCAAACCACAGACTCATTAACTAACAACTTAGATATCCTCAAAAGGATTTCACAAATGATCTACCACAGACGGAGTAGACGCAGAAACATCGGGCGCAACATTTCCTTCATTTCAGGAGAAGATTACAACTGAAAAGTGAGAGAGACTTCAACTTCTTTCTCAACTGTCTATTGACATTTTCAATCACTAATTTCTCTATTCCTATGCTCATACATGGTCTCTCTTTGTCTTCTCTCTTCTGCTCTCTATCTCTGTGCATATGTGCCCGACATTTTTCAAAAGTATTTATAGACATCTATGTACAAACTCTCATCAAAACATAAGTATATGTAACCTATGTCACAACTAATGTACATATGTGTACATGTCCTTCACTCTTGTGAATGTATCCATTTTCTTCACTCCAAATCTTCAATTGGTGATTGATATGCACCAACAACACAGGAAAATTAGAACACCCTATAGCCTATGCAAGTAGACAATTAAATCAAGCAGAACGCAATTATACTACCACGGAGGCCTAGGGATGGTGTACGCAGTCAAGAAGTTCAGACATTACCTGTTGGCAAACAAATTCGAATTCTTCATTGATCATCAAGCCCTACTGTACTTAGTCAATAAGCCTTGTAATACAGGACGACTAGTACGATGGTTTTTATTGCTAATGGAATTTGATTTTGAAGTAGTAGTCAAGAAAGGAAATACCCACATAAGAGCAGATCACTTATCAAGAATGACCCATGGAGAACCACCCATAGGAGTAACAGATGATCTGCCAGATACGTACCTTTTTAACCTGGAAGTATGTCCTCAATGGGCAGAAAGGTTGATCCCTATACTTACACATGGACCTAAAGATGGGATCACACCAAACCAAACTCAAGACCTCTGGAGGACTAAAAACCTTCACATCATTGCGGGAAGTTTGTATCACCAGGATTGAAGTGGATTATTAATGAGATGCGTGGAAGAGGAGGAACAAGAAATGTGGCTTCAGAAAGCACACATAAACCAATGGAAAACTCATTTGAATGCAAATGGAACGTGGCAAACACTCAAGAGGTTTGGCATATATTGGCCAACCATGCAAAGAGATGCACATAACTATGTATCAACCTGTCAGACCTGTCAAGAACAAATCCCAGATGAGAACTCTACCTTATGCTATTCTACAATAGCACCAAGATGGAGCATGCCACTGGTAAAGTTCTTGAAAACTCAAGAATACCCCGAAGGAGCTACTTCAGCAAGGAAACGTGCACTTGAAGAACAAAGTAAGGATTATGCCATTGTAGGAAAACAACTTTTTAAACGAGGGAAAGATAACCAATTACGAATGTGCATTCACGAAGACGAATATCTTTCTGTTTTAGAGATGGCTCATACAGGAGCTGCAGGAGGACATTTCTCTGCAGATAAAACAGCAAAAATGGTCCTCTTTGCTGGAATGTGGTGGCCAACTCTACACCAAGATGCCGTAACATATGTGCAACGGTGTGATACTTGTCAACGAACGAAATATCCGATTAGAAGAGATGAGATGCCACTTAGACCCATGATGAGTGCTAGAGCTTTCACGAAATGGGGAATAGACTTCATAGGACCTATTAGCCCACCAGCAAAAGGATCCCATGCCGAATATATAATTGTGGCAACAGACTATCTGACCAAATGGGTTGAAGCCAAAGCGACCAAGAAAAATGACGCAAGAACCACGACCAAGTTTCTCTTTGAGAACGTTTTCACTAGATTTGGACTACCTATAGAAATTGTGAGTGATAGAGGTACGCACTTTGTGAATGAAGTTATAGAAGCTTTATTGAATGAATTCTTGGTAATTCATAAGAAATCAGCTCCTTATCACCCACAAGCCAATGGACAAGCCGAAAGTTCGAATAAAATCTTGTGTACAGTTCTCACCAAAATCGTTAACAATGGTAGATCAGATTGGGATAAGCAGTTACATCATGCTTTATGGGCATTTCGAGTAGCCTACAAAACCGCCATAGGCACTACTCCTTTTAACTTAGTATATGGACAAAATGCTATTTTGCTGATTGATTTCTTAATTCCCACTCTAAGAGTAGCAACTACTTACGAGTGGACAGGACATGAACTATCAGCTCAATTGGATCAAATAGAAAAACTTCATGAAACTAGGTTACAAGCAGTAGCAGGTATTTACGCTGCTAAAAGACGACAGAAAGCCTATTTTGATGCGCACATTAAGGACAAAAATTTGAAGATAGGAGATTTAGTTTTGGTATACACCTTGAAACAACACGCTAAGAAGTTGCAAAAGAGAGGATATGATCCATTAATCATTAATCGTATATCTACAAGTGGAGCCATTAGCTTAGCAACCTTAGATGGAGACGTGTTACCAAACTACATCAGTGGATGTAGAGTGAAAAAATATCTAGAACCATTGACCGAAGAAACAATGTCTCGATTAATCAAAGGTAAGAATAGACGCATAGAGGAGGAAAGGATACGAGAAGAAGTGAGACAGGAAGCATTGGAAAGAATAAAGAAACGGAAAGAGTGGATGAGAGAGCGAGATGAGAGATATCGACTAGGAGAAGAACTCATCCCAATGGCTAATTTTAGAGCCACTCAAAACCTAGGATCGCAGAGAACGCAACCATATTTAAAGTTGGGAGCAGGAAAAACGGAGTACCACTTGGTGGATGCTCTCATTGACACAGGAGCAGTTGTAAGCTTCATCAAGCTTTCTTTGACCCAAAAACTCAAGGAGGCAGTACGCCCATCGATGGCCCAATTGATAGGAATAGGAGGAACGATTACTCAATGCATAGGTGAGATCACCTTACCGTTGCATCTTGGCAACAACACTATGGAACAAAAGCTATTAGTGTGTCATGATCAAGATTTACTTGAAGAGGTAGTGTTAGGTCAAGACTGGATTTACGAATATGAGGTGACCATTCAATTGGCGTTAGGATACATCTCAGCTAGGATAGGACATCGTGAAGTATTCAGTCTGCTAGACGAACGACCAATCAAATCTGTGAGCATGGAGCAAAAAGTTCATTCTAAAGAACAAAGTCCTGAATGTATGATCACTAGCACTATAGAAACACCTTCATCGAGTACTGTATGTGCAGACACATCGAATTCTGCTTGCACACAATCTTCTAGTCTAGCAAGTCATGAGAGTGTCAATCTATTTGAAACACACCTCACCGAAGCACCATGCATAAAAGAGACTAGTCCTCTGAGTAATTCAAAATCTGTACCTATTAAAATATACCCTATTCCATACTCTAATCAAGCGTGGATAAAGAAAGAGCAAGTGGAGGAGTATCTTCGACGACAGAAGCACAACCGACATCAGAACAAACAATCAAAGGAGAGACCAACTCAGTCTGAACAACGAAGTCATCGACGAATTGCTACAATATGGATCCCAAAGAAAGTAGTAGCCGCTCAACAGGATCGTTCGCAAATCTGGATTCCTAAGTCAGGCGCTACAAAGAAACCAAACCGAAATGATGATCCTCAGCACAAGAAGAACCAATATGGTCCACAGACAAAACAGCCACAAAAGAAAAGCTACTGGAGAAAGAAGGAGTCTGTAATGGCAAACCGAGCCATTCCGAGATTTACAAATCAGAAAAAGCCGACATACAACAAGAAAAGAGCCACATTCATCGGAATTAGGCAACGTACAACAAGGCCCAGTAAAATGAAGCAGATTTGGATACCTAAAGCCAAAATAAACGGCATACATCAACCAACTACTTCCAATTGCACACATATGGAATCGTCAATACCCAAAGTATGCATGATAGTGCCACATTACAAGGCCAAGCATTCGGCACGTCCTTCTTCTATTTCAGGATAGTCAAGCACATTTTCCTCTTGGGAAATAGGAGAGCACTTGTACATACATTAAGAAAATTACTCCAAAAAATAATAATAACCGCTTCGGCTATAACCTAACTTTTCTGTTTTCCTTTTCAGATGAAAATATAAAAATACCTAAAAATGTGAAAAATCCAGGTATTACCTTTCTCACACACACGGGAAAGGGAGGACACCATTCACTCGGAGCATTATCGAGCTTATCACAAATAAACAAAGGAGGATTTCTGATAATATATGGCAACTAATTCATGCTCTATATCGAGTGCAGATGGCGTCTACTAGTTCTGAAGCTACGCAAGAGGAAGAGGTCCAGCTTTTCCCACTCGAGTCCATTACAAAAGCAAGAGGTCACTGGTTCCGGGATGACCAACCCGTGGCAGAACTCATCTTCATGGCAACTATCAAAATTATGGACACAGATCATTATTTTCCTATCATGTCACAAGACTTCAAAACAATCATACAGGGGTTACCTCATATTGAAGATGTATGGACACAAGCAGGCATAGAGGCATTCCTCAAGTTGCCAATCTATGTGCCAGATTTTCAGAGATGTGCACAAGTAATGAACACCATGCAACCTGCAGCTACAAAGATATCAGTTCCTGAAGCACGCGTCTTGGATAAAGTCGGAGTTTGGAAGACCATCCAATTCACACACGAATTAATCAACAGAGCATTTGGATGGAAGCAAGACGACGTCACAAATGTCAAAGCAGAGTGCCACGATCCCAAGAAGAGATCATTTTTGGATATAAACAGAATTGACATAGAAGATGCTGTCCGATTGGTGCATCAACACTTTTGTTTCCCAAGCATGCACAGGTATACCGCTCCACAGAAGATAATCGTACAATTACTATCGCATGCCATGAGACAAATTGGGAACAAAGTGAATTTGACAGGCTATGTTCAGGAAAGATTATTTGAAGCCCAGAAGAAGTGGGGCCAGAAGAAATTTTTGAATGGTAGTTCGGCTATCACGTTACTGATATATGAAGCTTTGGATATGAAGAATTGTTTGAGAGAGATGCCAACTTCAGAGAAGCTAGCTCAATATGCAAAACCAGCCACGGTCCCTAAGAAAAAGAAGGTTGCCATCAGCGGAGAAGAAGCCGAAACAAGTTCTCAGCCGCGAATGAGAGGCACAAAAAGACTAAGAGAAATCAAGAAAGATGAAGAAGGAGAACCTATGACAAAAAGAGTCCATGTGCTTCCCAACGTGACCATTGCCGGACAGAAACAAATCACGGAAGAAGAATTGACTAAAGCACTAGAAGAGACGCACAAATACACGGAAGGACAAATCAACTTACCAGTGCAAGGTCATCATTATCAGCAGTCACAACAGGAATTAAAAACAAAAAGAAGACTCACTAAAGTTCACCGATACCGCAAAATCGGATTAGATAATTCCAGCTCTTCATCACAGGACAAAGAAGGAAAGGACACATCATTGTTGGATGTTGATATTCGAAGCGAATCGAAGGATGATGGGCAATGGACCGAATTAAATGAAGTTGACTATCATGAAGAACCAGAAGGCCTCAAGCCAGTCGATCAAGAAATGAAAGAGGATAGGAAAGCCACAAGCATAAAGACAGATGTGGAGATATCAAGAATGGAGAATGAGGAAAATGCTATGAAACGGAAGAACCCTTCACACCAATCAAGGTTGTGGCAGAACCTTCCCCAATGGATGTCACATTTCAGGGGAGTGCCACTAAAAAGGATGAAGCAAAAGGAGATGATGAAGAACCCAGAATACAACTGCAAGTTAGACAACCGCATAATGAAACCATCCAGGTGGCAGAAGGCAAAGATGTGCAAACAGGAGAGACTCCAGGAATAGCGAAGACATGGCTGAATGTAGACATAGCTCAGCTCAAGCCTGTTGTGCAAGATATGATTAGAACAGCTCTGGACACACAACAATTGATGCTTGACGCTGATGAAGATTACGACCAAGCCATGCGAGACAAGAAAGAACTTGAAAAAGCAGGTAAACATCTTTCCGAAGAATTATCCAAGGTAAGAGAACAAGCTCTGAATAAAGAAAAGGAAGTTCAAGAGATCAAAACACGGAACAACATGCTAGAAATAGAGCAGACAAAACTGAAAGAACAAGTCCAGGAATTAACAAGGAAATTAGAGATGAGTGAGACTGAGAAGACACACATTCAAGCACGAAGTAAAATCTTAGAGTCTCAGCTTAAAGTCAGTATGGAGGAAGCTGATAATATGCGACAACGAAATAAAGAGTTGATGACAGCTCTCATTAGTGATCAGCCACTGGCAATTACTGATAACCAACAAGGAAATCTCAAGAACTTGGAAGAACAGATCACTAAACTAGAAGACCAGCTCAGACAGGAGCAAGCTGTCATTACAGATTGGGAAAAGAGGTACATGGAGGAAGCTGATAATATGCGACAACGAAATAAAGAGTTGATGACAGCTCTCATTAGTGATCAGCCACTGACAATTACTGATAACCAACAAGGAAATCTCAAGAACTTGGAAGAACAGATCACTAAACTAGAAGACCAGCTAAGACAGGAGCAAGCTGTCATTACAGATTGGGAAAAGAGGTACATGCCCTCAGAACGAAATGGAAAAAAGCAGAGAATAACTACCTGCGACAGTGTAAGGAAGACACAGAGCACATGAATATTGTGGCTCAGGAACTAATTAAACACCAGGCGACCATTGCTAAGGCCGAAGAGGAAAACAAGAAAAAAGATGAGTTAATCAAACAGCTTCAGGAGCAATTAGTGCAGCGAGCAAAACAGGGGACACCAGTAGTTCCACAAGAGACCACGGCTACTGTGGAGGAAGAGGTACGTCCTCTCTCTCCCCCCTCGTATCATTCATCAACAAGGGCGGAAAAGGAGGTTCCCATTGAACCTAACATTCGAGACATTGCAGAACTAAGCTGGGCAGACAGGGCACTACTGGTGTCCCAGCTTACTGCGGAGTTTGAGGATCAAATTATCAAATTAATGAAAGAGGCTCAAATTGACAGCAAGCAACTCGAGCACATACTCAGGCCATTCAATGTACCATACGGGCTATTGAAGGAACAAACTCGGTCTTACATAAAGCATACGACAAATAAAGAACCGGATCACAATCTCCACTTTCGGTATAACACGTTTAACTACACTCAAGCCGAGTTTGAGGCAGCAGATCCAATATGGAGAAGAAAGCTCTTGGAAAAGAACCCTACACTATGGGTACAGTGGGAAGCATCCCCGTATGAGCTTCAAGTCAACCCATCATTTTGCCCACTACCCCGTAGAAGAGCCTGGATGCAATTTTGGGAAAGCCAGCGACAAGGCAACATTAATAACCAGTGGTTAAATTATCCACTATTACCTAGTCCACCACATAACTACCTACCGACAGAGGAATACATGGTCAAAACCATGGAATTTTGGCTTGTAAGATATGCTACCGTTCCAGATTTAGCAGTCAAAATGACAAATAAAATTTTTAGCATGTTCCTGACGGTAATAAAAGTGTTCCAACATGCACAGTATACATTTTTGAACTTCATCGGAATTACGCAAGGATCGGAGGCATTAATTTTTGATTTATCTACTATTCCCAGCCGGTTAACTATTACGGCATATTTTTCTCGTCTCATGTTTTTGCCATCAACATATATGCAGACTTTTGAAGAAGCATTCTTTACAGGCTTCTTTGAAATGGATTCAGAGATTTTTATTAAAATGACCTCCAATTTGAATGCAAGACTGGTGGCCTACGAGACAAGTTTCTTTGCTGATCATAGAAAGGCGCCAGAGGACGGGGTAAAGTCTCAGCAATGGAAGGAGTTCATGCTACGTCATGCTAATCTGCTAAATCAAAGAGAGCAACAAGCCATCCAAACCTACACACGTCGCCACAAAAAGCCTGTCGGGGACGACAGAGTCCAGCAAGGGGGCAGTGTTGAGGGAGAGTCAAGTAAAAAGAAGAAAAGAAGAAGACAACAAAAGAAGCAGCTTCACTAAAAGGAAACATCTGAAGATATATCTCTCCAAGAAGCCCCGCAGGGGCGCAACACCCATCTCTGCACAGAGCCCCGCAGGGGCACACACACCAAGGAAAGGACGTAACCCACATGGGTGCTTCAACCTCTTGATCTGTGGAAGGTCCAGATCGAAGACTGAAGCACCACATCTTCATACCTTCCACTGGTGGCGTGCGTGGCAACCCGACTTATCAAGCAAGACAAATGCATCAGGCCCAGAGAATGTAAAACAAGAATTAAGAAGAGGCCGTCAAAACTGAACACCTGTTTTATAAACAGGTAACAATGAGCAAAGGTTGCGTGCAGAGAAGAGAAGTGAATAACACAGCAAGGTCCGATGTGTGCAACCATGACAAATCAGAGCGCCTCTAAAACGTAATGCAAGATCAAGAATCAGGCAATACTGACCACTGGGTGCGTGCGGACAACAAACTGATGACAAGAAGCAAAGCCTGTCAAGGGACGACAGAGACGAAGAGGGGGAGAGTGTTGCAGAGCTAAAGAAAGTACAAATCAGAGAAAAAGACGGGCCCCAAAATTTTTCCGATTTGGACATCATATTTTTGTATCATACTCATTCTTGTAATATATTTCCCGTTGTAAATGCACTAGAGGAGTCCTCTAGATGCATCCCCACAGAAGAGTAGAGATTTACCCATGTAAGATAGTAGGAAATTAGTCTTTTAATGAATAAAGTGCCGGTCTCTTGTGTGAAAGGACCATTTTTAGTGCACTAGTATATAAGTCAAAGGTGACTTTTTGTAAAGAACTTTTTGCCATTGTGAGAATAGAGAGCACAGAAATTCGATTTTGTGTCTTCTTCACTCTGTATCTTCTTCTTCGTGAGCTGGTATGCATGTGTATTGCTTGGAAAGAGTGCTTGTAAGTGTTATCTATCCATGAAAGTGTCTATTTGCTGTAGGTAAGGTGTGTGCGAAGTGTAGGAAGTGCTGTAGTGTGGGAAAGTATTCCCACGACTCTGTATTTTGCTCATAACTTGAAGTAGGAGTGTCAGAATTGAGTGAAACCACTGCCATTGGATGCGTCTTCTCGAGAGCTTCGAAACGCATATGCTATTTGCTATATTTGGAGTTCAGACCTGGGAGAAAAGTCCAAAATACTGACGGCTGCTCCACCAAGTATCATTTCGCCTTGACCACGAGTTGGAGCTTGGTTGGATAAGTCTTTGTCTTATTTACACTCTTTGAGTAGTCCATTTGCATTGATCATCACATGATTGCATGTCCTCATACACTCGGCTAGGTTTGTATACTCTTTGGATTGATAATTAAAAGCGTGTATCCCCACTGTATGCACTTGAGAGGGGATTGAGGTATAGTCTCTTTCTCCGCAAGTCCCTAAGTTGGTACTTAGGTCAACACAACATACACATACACATACACATACACATACACATACACATACACATACACATACACATACACATACACATACACATACACATACACATACACATACACATACACATACACATACACATACACATACACATACACATACACATACACATACGCATACGCATACGCATACGCATACGCATACACATACACATACACATACACATACACATACACATACACATACACATACACATACACATACACATACACATACACATACACATACACATACACATACACATATACACATACACATACACATACACATACGCATACGCATACGCATACACATACACATACACATACACATACACACATACACATAGACATATACACACATGCACATGCACATGCACATGCACATGCACATGCACATGCACATGCACATGCACATGCACGTGCACACGGGCATGCACATGGACATGCGTATGCACATGAACATGCACATGCACATGCACATGCACATGGGCATGCACATGGACATGCGTATGCACATGCACATGCACATGCACATGCACATGCACATGCACATGCACATGCACATGCACATGCACATGCACATGCACATGCACATGCACATGCACATGCACATGCACATGCACATGCACATGCACATGCACATGCACATGCACATGCACATGCACATGCACATGTACATGCACATGCACATGCACATTCACATGCACATGCACATGCACATGCACATTCACATGCACATGCACATGCACATGCACATGCACATGCACATGCACATGCACATGCACATGCACATGCACATCCACATCCACATACACATACACATACACATACACATACACATACACATACACATACACATACACATACACATACACATACACATATACACATACACATACACGTACACATACACATACACATACACATACACATACACATACACATACACATACACATACACATACACATACACATACACATACACATACACATACACATACACATACACATACACATACACATACACATACACATACACATACACATACACATACACATACACATACACATACACATACACATACACATACACATACACCTACACATACACATACACATACACATACACATACACATACACATACACATACACATACACATACACATTCAACATACACATACACATACACATACACATACACATACACATACACATACACATACACATACACATACACACACACATACACATACACATACACATACACATACACATACACACACATACACATACACATACACACACAGACACATACACATACACATACACATACACATACACATACACATACACATACGCATACGCATACGCATACGCACACGCACACGCATACGCATACGCATACGCATACGCATACGCATACGCATACGCATACGCATACGCATACGCATACGCATACACATACACATACACATACACATACACATACACATACACATACACATACACACATACACACATACACATACACACATACACATACACATATACACACATACACATACACATACACATACACATACACATACACATACACATACACATACACATACACATACACATACACATACACATACACATACACATACACATACACATACACATACACATACACATACACATACACATACACATACACATACACATACACATACACATACACATACACATACACATACACATACACATAGACATACACATACACATACACATACACATACACATACACATACACATACACATACACATACACATACACATACACATACACATACACATACACATACACATACACATACACATACACATACACATACACATACACATACACATACACATACACATACACATACACATACACATACACATACACATACACATACACATACACATACACATACACATACACATACACATACACATACACATACACATACACATACACATACACATACACATACACATACACATACACATACACATACACATACACATACACATACACATACACATACACATACACATACACATACACATACACATACACATACACATACACATACACATACACATACACATACACATACACATACACATACACATACACATACACATACACATACACATACACATACACATACACATACAATACACATACACATACACATACACATACACATACACATACACATACACATACACATACACATACACATACACATACACATACACATACACATACACATACACATACACATACACATACACATACACATACACATACACATACACATACACATACACATACACATACACATACACATACACATACACATACACATACACATACACATACACATACACATACACAACATACACATACACATACACATACACATACACATACACATACACATACACATACACATACACATAACATACACATACACATACACATACACATACACATACACATACACATACACATACACATACACATACACATACACATACACATACACATACACATACACATACACATACACATACACATACACATACACATACACATACACATACACATACACATACACATACACATACACATACACATACACATACACATACACATACACATACACATACACATACACATACACATACACATACACATACACATACACATACACATACACATACACATACACATACACATACACATACACATACACATACACATACACATACACATACACATACACATACAGATACACATACACATACACATACACATACACACATACACATACACACATACACATACACATATACACACATACACATATACACACATGCACATGCACATGCACATGCACATGCTCATGCACATGCACATGCACATGCACATGCACATGCACATGCACATGCACATGCACATGCACATGCACATGCACATGCACATGCACATGCACATGCACATGCACATGCACATGCACACGCGTATGCACATGCACATGCGTATGCACATGCACATGCGTATGCACATGCACATGCGTATGCACATGCACATGCACATGCACATGCACATGCACATTCACATGCACATGCACATGCACATGCACATTCACATGCACATTCACATGCACATGCACATGCACATGCACATACACATACACATACACATACACATACCCATACACATAAACATACACATACCCATACACATACACATACACATACACATACACATACACATACACATACACATACACATACACATACACATACACATACACATACACATACACATACACATACACATACACATACACATACACATACACATACACATACACATACACATACACATACACATACACATACACATACACATACACATACACATACACATACACATACACATACACATACACATACACATACACATACACATACACATACACATACACATACACATACACATACACATACACATACACATACACATACACATACACATACACATACACATACACATACACATACACATACACATACACATACACATACACATACACATACACATACACATACACATACACATACACATACACATACACATACACATACACATACACATACACATACACAAAGAGATATACATACACATACACAAAGAGATATACATACACATACACATACACATACACATACACATACACATACACATACAGCATACGCATACGCATACGCATACGCATACGCATACGCATACGCATACGCATACGCATACGCATACGCATACGCATACGCATACGCATACGCATACGCATACGCATACGCATACGCATACGCATAGCATACGCATACGCATACGCATACGCATACGCATACGCATACCCATACGCATACCCATACACATACCCATACACATACCCATACACATACACATACACATACACATACACATACACATACACATACACATACACATACACATACACATACACATACACATACACATACACATACACATACACATACACATACACATACACATACACATACACATACACATACACATACACATACACATACACATACACATACACATACACATACACATACACATACACATACACATACACATACACATACACATACACATACACATACACATACACATACACATACACATACACATACACATACACATACACATACACATATACACACATGCACATGCTCATGCACATGCACATGCACATGCACATGCACATGCACATGCACATGCACATGCACATGCACATGCACATGCACATGCACAT
>CM035411.1:86179736-86204736 GCA_020310875.1 Ceratopteris richardii
TACACACACACATACACATACACATACACATACACATACACATACACATACACATACACATACACATACACATACACATACACATACACACACATACACATACACATACACATACACATACACATACACATACACATACACATACACATACACATACACATACACATACACATACACATACACATACACATACACATACACATACACATACACATACACATACACATACACATACACATACACATACACATACACATACACATACACATACACATACACATACACATACACATACACATACACATACACATACACATACACATACACATACACATACACATACACATACACATACACATACACATACACATACACATACACATACACATACACATACACATACACATACACATACACATACACATACACATACACATACACATACACATACACATACACATACACATACACATACACATACACATACACATACACATACACATACACATACACATACACATACACATACACATACACATACACATACACATACACATACACATACACATACACATACCACATACACATACACATACACATACACATACACATACACATACACATACACATACACATACACATACACATACACATACACATACACATACACATACACATACACATACACACATACACATACACACATACACATACACATACACATACACATACACATACACATACACATACACATACACATACACATACACATACACATACACATACACATACACATACACATACACATACACATACACATACACATACACATACACATACACATACACATACACATACACATACACATACACATACACATACACATACACATACACATACACATACACATACACATACACATACACATACACATACACATACACATACACATACACATACACATACACATACACCATACACATACACATACACATACACATACACATACACATACACATACACATACACATACACATACACATACCATACACATACACATACACATACACATACACATACACATACACATACACATACACATACACATACACATAACATACACTACACATACACATACACATACACATACACATACACATACACATACACATACACATACACATACACATACACTACACATACACATACACATACACATACACATACACATACACATACACATACACATACACATACACATACACATACACATACACATACACATACACATACACATACACATACACATACACATACACATACACATACACATACACATACACATACACATACACATACACATACACATACACATACACATACACATACACATAACACATACACATACACATACACATACACATACACATACACATACAACATACACATACACATACACATACACATACACATACACATACACATACACATACACATACACATACACATACACATACACATACACATACACATACACATACACATACACATATACACACATACACATATACACACATGCATATGCACATGCACATGCACATGCACATGCACATGCACATGCACATGCACATGCACATGCACATGCACATGCACATGCACATGCACATGCACATGCACATGCACATGCACATGCACATGCACATGCACATGCACATGCACATGCGCATGCACATGCACATGTGTAGCTCAATGATGAGTAGCACCTCCTTTAATGTCAATGCGGGAAGACGTGAGGATGGTATGAAGACCTCGAGCAAGTGGCGGCACACGTGCGTGAGTGAGAAGCACACTAGCATGCACACACATACACACACACGCGCACACACGGCAAGACAAAGAGTGTGAATCAATGGAGTTCTTCAATTACTTTCAAAAGCTCTTACACGTTCGTTTCAATTACAATCCAACCTCAAAAATGAGCTCTCTAGCTCTTTTTATAGTTTTTGACTAGGTTTTGGCCCTGTCCAGACCTAGTGTCCGGCCTAGTTAAAAATTAGGTTCCAGGGCCAATTTGAGGGCTTAAACGGAGTCTAAAAAATATGAAAATTGATATGTAGGTACTTCTAAGGCTCCTCAAGCGCAAGGACTCCTTGGCTTGCACAAAATGGAGCTACAAAAATATGAAATGGTATTTACAATGATTGTTAGTGATAAGAATCACTGTTACAAGATTTGAGAAAAATTGAAGGGCCTATCTGCCAGATTTGCGTCGACTACTTTGTCTACTTACTCCTTCACTTTGTTCTGACTCTCTCCGCTGACTTCTTTGTCTAGTCAGTCCTTGGGTGCCCATACTGCTCTCAACACCCCCCCCTCTCTCGCATCTGTCGTCCCTGACAGACTCTTGTTGCTGGGAGTGTTGGATGTAATATTCCACAACCTGAGTGGCAAGCTGATGTTCTTGTAAGCGTAGTCCTCTGGCCAAATCTGTCATCATACGATCCCAATCGATTGGTCCTGGAATGTCCGGATGTGGCAGACGTAACTGATCTGCATGGATCGCTTGTTCTACTGCGAATAGATGTAGCAAATGTGTGGGTCTGGGAATGAAAATTTCGGAATTGTATTCCCAGAATCCCGTAGAGAACATTTCCTCAAATGTCTGCTTGAAGCATGCGGGCAAGTACTTTATTCGTGCATGCCAAGCAAAGATGATAGCGACCGAGGGGGTTTGGCTCATGTCGTAGACTAAATCCTTGTTGCCTTGAGAGAATCCAGGGGCAGAGATGTATGGAGCTTGGACATTTCGAAAGGTTTTGAAGACAATGGTCATGAGCTCGAATATCTTCATACACATTTTCGCCGCGATGTCGGGTACATTATTCAGACGTGTAGACTAGTGTCGAATTGTTGATATCATGTAGGCTACGGTTGGAGGTCCTCGAGGTGGAGCAAAATACGGATAGTTAACCCAAGCCGAGCACTCTTTATTGTTGCGTACCTTAATTGCAAATGCTTGCCAGGATCTGCGACGTACCACTGGACAATAGCATGGATTATACTTGATGTATAGTGGCATGGTTGCCCAGGTACTCATCATCTCTGGGTAATCGGTGAGTAAACGTGCACGCCAATTAGGTTGGAAGATCGAGCCAGCACGTGCATCTGTCGGTAAATCCCCTATCTCAAATTGAGTGGCAAACGTGGGCTCCTTCCCTGTATGTCTTTTGACTTCTGCATTATAATCATGTAGTAAGACAAAATAAGGCATATATTGCGATTCTGATGTTGTGATTAACCGTTGATGGGATAAATTTTGAAAGTAGGAAGACCGAAGGACAGTTTCTTCCAGATTTGTGAGAGATTGCATTTGCACAACCACACGATCATCATGTGTCTTACCCACTTTCTCGACCCTTTTGACCCAGTCTGGAACTTGAATTTCTAACGTGTCTTGTCCTTCTTCTGTAGTTCGACCACCAGGCGTCCGCATAGGCTCGTATGGCTCTTCATAGCTGTCATCGACGGGGATTTCCACTACTGTTTCAGGTTCTGGTTCTTCAATGGGCGAGGGTGGCCGTTCATATGGTAAGAGGCGTGCTTGGAGTTCTGCCACCTGTTTTCGGAGGGTCTCCATTTCTTCTGTAGATTGTTGTGAGATTACCGGCTCCTGTTGAGCAGTGGTTACACTGGCTATCTGTTTCTTTAGATCGGCACATTCAGTCTCTAGTTTTTCATATGACTCCAAGAAATTTGCATGCTCCTCAAGTAAGATGCGGATGTCTTCTGATGGAACTGCTCTATATCTGGTAGGGCTAATGGTTGCTCCTACGGTTCCTTCCATAGCCGCTTCAAAGTTGTCTTGGTTTTGTTGTTGAAGTCGTTTGTTCTCTTCTAGTGCTGCGGCCATATGCTTCCTTAATAGCCCAATGTTGCGTCTGAGTGTAGCGTTAGATATCATTTGCGCTTGAAGCACTGTTTCTAATTCCTTGACTGCTTGGTCATCTACAGTTGATGTCTTTGATTCCAATTCGGAGTGAGCCTGCTGTAGTGTGGTATGCTCGTCTAGGAGCGTCAGGTAGTCAGCTTCAAGAGTGGTGACTCTAGCTTGGAGACGTTGAGATTCTGCTTGGAGGGCAGCAGTGCGTTCTTCCAATTGATGGTAGTCTTGTTGTAGCTGATGTGCACACTGAAGTAATGTGCTGAACGTGCTATTTACATTATGAGATGCAAGGGGAAAAGTTTGAAATGCAGGGGAGGTGGGATTGGGTAGGGGGTTAGTGAATGCTGTGTGTGCCAATGATGTGAGTGGTGATGTGGGGGGCAAGGGAGGGGAAGGTGGGGAAATCGTGGGGAGAGGTGCTGTGGTTGGTGAAATGTCCATTGGGTCAGACAAGGTGGTGTGTGCAGGGGCTACCATGTAAGTGGGTATGGTAGGTGAAGTGAGTGTGGTGTTCGTGTAAATTGATGTCGTTGCGAACATCGGAAAGATGTGCCTCGGAAACATTGGAGAGCGGCTGATCTGCTCCACAAGGGACGGGTATTGGGGTGGCGCGGTCAGGTTGAAAGAGGTGTAGGGGCCAGATGGGAAGTGAGGGTCATGGAATGGAGGTACCCGTATTGGGGGATAGGTCGGGAAACACAGGGTGCCTTCTGTGGGTGCTGGGTTTCCAACTACACTTGTAATTATGGGATGGCCAGTCATGGGTTCAGAGGATAGACGGGTCGAAGTGTACAAGGGATTGGTGACGAAGGAGAAGAGGGTGTCTTGTGAGGTGGGTTCTCGAAATGAGAATGATTTGAATGAGGATGGATTATAAGTGAAGGTAGAGGTGATGACTGTCGTTTCTTCCAAGGTGGGAGGTGGTGGTGGGGGTGGAGAAGGTGGTGATGGAGGGTGCTGGGGTGAGATGGGTGATGTCTGAACGAAGGTTTCAGCGGAGAGGTCAGTGGTGGTTATGGGGGTGGCTGTGGTCTCAATGGGTGCTTCTGGTTCTGTGACGGGTATCCTGATAGTCTTACCTGCTCGTGGTAACGTGTCCACTCTGCGTTTGTCATACCTTAATGACTGGCGGACTGCGGTGTGGACAGCCTCTGGAACTCCTAAGGAGTCTGACACTAATTTGAGGGTGTCAATGAAGTGTTGGTCCACCCCTTCATCTGATAGCATTTCTTGCATCAAAGCTTGACCTGATACTAGAGAGAGCTGATGCCTTTCTTGTACTGCTTTGATAGTGTCGTATAGCCTTCGTAGTTGAGCTGTATATGCAGGTGCACCTACAAGTTCTGGCACTTCTTGTTGCTCCTCTTGGTGCTCTTGATCATACTCCTCCTCTTCATCCTCCTGTTCTTCATCTCCGTCATCTTCTGCATCCACTTCAACAGGTGTGACAGGTGCTTGGGAGGTTGTGGGCTGCGTTTGTACATGCTCCGCTTGTTGTGCCTCTTCTGCCTCCAGCTCTACATCTTGTAATAGTTGTTCGAAGTCTTCATTAGTGAGTTCTTCCAAAGGTGCACCACTAGGAAATTCGAGATCCGTTGGGATGGGAGGGAATATCAAGGTGGAACCATCGGTGCTGCGTCTTGGAAGTCGGAGTGTGAATGGTCAGACTCTTCGGGGTGGCGGGGTGACGTCTGGTGTTAGGGTGGCTCCACGTGGTTGAGCACATGGGACTTGGACCGTGCCTCTCATCTTCTTAGAAGGGGGTCCAGTGGATGTCCTGCCTCGAAACTGCTCTACCCGATTCCACATCAGGGCTCGTTGGATTGGAATGTCATAAGCCAAACACCTATAAATGATTCTTGTCAGAGCACAGCAACCATATAAAACCTGTTTCCACGGCCAGCGTTTGTGAGCTAAGTGTATCTGATCAATTATCCAGTGGGGTAGGTTGATGGTGAGGCTCTGTGTCTCTGCCAGATACAGGCTAAACCAAATCTTTTTGTGCGGCATGGTGAATCTATCCTGCGCCGGGAAAGCAAAGTGTTGCATGCACATGCGAAGGTGTATTGCAATATTAGGCGTCATGGATACCATGTCCTTGAGCTTGGTGAGACTTCGATTCTTCATGTAATCCGGTACTAGGGTTTCCTTTTCTGTAGGAATATGCATTCCGCGCATATCTAGAGCTTCTCTCACCAAATTGTTTGATAGCCTAAACCTCTTGAGCTCATTCCCCTTTGTCAGAGATGGAATCACAAATGAGCTTGCACCTTTTGGGTTCTGATTTGGAGTCAAGGTGTTGATGAGATAGTAGCATCGCATGAAGTCAGGTTTTGGGAGTCGGGCACTGAAATAGGCACTCAATCCGGCTTTTTCCCATATCGGACGTAGACCTTCCGCATTTTGTAACTTCTCAAATTCTCTTGTAAAGAAATGGTATCTGCCTTGCTTTCCATTGTAGTCCAACTCTGATTCCCATAGGTACGTTCCTTCCCCCAAGGGTCCTGCCACCTCGGTAAACCAATGTGAAGTCTTTCCCACGGGCATGGTGTGGCCACGCGGAGGGTCCGCAATAGGTATGATTTTGACGGCCTGCAATTCTTCTGGTCTTTCAATTGTCTCAGGCAAAACGGGTAAACTGTCCAAGTCCACCACTTGCGGGTTTGTTTCTGTGTGAGAGCTAGTTCCTGCTGCCTCCGCCATGTTGAAAATGTCGCAGCTGATTCTGTGAGAATATATGAATAAATGTTAACATTGCAATGGACACAAAAATGACATGGTGTCCCTTGTTACAACATTAACTTAAAGTTCGGGAGTGGTTAGGGGTTAAAAAGTGCTCGGTGCTAGTGTGTGTAGTTAGAAGTTAGGTAGACCTAAGAGCTAAGCAAAATGATGTGATGTGAGAGTGACGCGGTTAGCAGGTGGTCATAAATTTACAATCGGGGTCAGGGGGTTTGTTACAAGTCTTGGGCTGCCAAATGTAGTGGATGGGTTTTGCTCTTGGTTGAACATGAGGCCTTTGAGGGGCCCATTTACAGCTGACTCTGTTCGTGCGCATGTGCCTTGGTGTTGAAAATGAGTAGATGTAGGCTGTGCGAGTGAATGGATCATGCTGTGTAGGGTGTGTTATTGGTGTAGCTATTTGAGCCCGCAAACAAGCCTTAGGCACCCAAATTTGTCTTGATT
The DNA here is from genome assembly GCA_020310875.1 of Ceratopteris richardii. Classification (NCBI taxonomy): domain Eukaryota; kingdom Viridiplantae; phylum Streptophyta; class Polypodiopsida; order Polypodiales; family Pteridaceae; genus Ceratopteris; species Ceratopteris richardii. The sequence goes on from CM035411.1 coordinate 86,186,866, forward strand.
GTGGGCTAGCCTTCATCGACTTTTGGGCACCCAAATAGATTTCCCGTTAGCAGAAGAATTTCCGAAAGACCTCTTATTAGTGACGGGTTGTTGGTTACTAATAAGAGGCTTTGCCAGTGCGGTTGGCGTGGGTGCAACTGAGTGTTCGCCTTTTCGCACCCACACTTGGTTCCCTTGTTGAGACATTCTGCTGTGCAGGTTCTTTTGATGTCCGGCATAGGTAGTACTCTGCCTCTTCTGTCTTTGCTCCACCTTTGGTTGTTGCCTCCTTCTGGCCTTTGGAAGTTCCTTTGCATCCCTGACTCCTTTTTTGCGAATAGCATTCCTCTGCAACACATAGTTTTGGACAAGAACAGCATGGTCAACTTCATGTGCACCCCTGGAGGGACCAGGAGTCTGTGCCCTTTCTAGTTCCTTGAGTGCTCCATTATCCAACTCTACCGTAATTCGACTATGATTGACCCATACCTGAAGAAGTCCACTTCTTAGGTTTAAGTTGACTGCTTGGTCATAGATCCAGTCTTGACCCAAGACAAGAGGTTCAGTGAGATCCTCATCTTGACACACTAGTACTTTAACTGTCATTGCCTCATCATGAATGTAGAGGGGAAGTTCCACCTCGCCCATGCAAGGGGTTTCCACGCCTCCCAATCCTATGAGATATGCTTCCACAGGATTGACAGTTAACTGTAACTCTTGACAGTAAGACACTCTAACAGCACTAGTGGCTGCACCTGAGTCAACCAAGGCTCTTACAGTCCTTGCACTCTTTCCTTGTCCTATATCTAGGGTTACGAAAGGACGTCGATCAGTTATCCTAGGTGAGCTGGTTCCTGCGACTTCACACATTGCCATATGATATCCTTGATCTGCATAGTCATTTGTCCTAGGCTGCTCTCTACCTTGCCTTCGTAATTTCATCCTTCTGATGCGTTCTAAAGCTTCTGCTTGAGCTTCTTCTCTAATTCGCTTCTCTTCCTCTTTGCGTTTCTTAGCAGTGTTGAGTCGGCTGAGCATTTCTTCCGTGAGGGGTTCCTGATACAACTTGACTCTGCATCCACTAATATAGTTAGGGAGAACATCACCCTCTAATGTGGCCAATTGTACTGCTCCACTCGTGGAGATCCTATTGATAACCATAGGTCCGTAGCCTCTCTTTTCTAGCTTCCTCGCGTGTTGTTTCAGTGTATAGACTAGGACTAGATCTCCTGTTTTCAGGCCTTTATCCTTCACATGGGCATCGAAATATGCTTTCTGTCTCTTCTTGGCTGCATATATTCCTGCGACGGCTCTCAGTCTTGTTTCTCCTAATCGTTCAAGGTCAAAGATCCTAGAGGAGAGCTCATGACCTGTCCATTCATACTCTTGTGCTACTCTCAATGTAGGGATCAAGAAGTCCAAGGGTAGCACATCGTTTTGGCCAAATACCATCTGAAAGGGGGTGGCTTGGAGTACCGTTTTGTAGGCAACTCGATATGCCCAAACAGCATGGTGTAGCTGTTTGTCCCAGTCAGAGCGTTTAGTGTTCACTAATTTCGTCAGTACATTGCATAGGATCTTATTAGTGCTCTCAGCTTGCCCATTAGCTTGAGGGTGATAAGGGGCAGACTTCTTGTGTATTACCAAGAATTCTTGGAGTAGATTTTCAATCACTTCGTTCAAGAAATGAGTACCTCTATCACTTACAAGCTCTATAGGTAGCCCGTATCTTGTGAATACATTCTCAAACAAGAATTTGGCAGTTGTTTGAGCATCGTTCTTTGTCGTAGCCTTTACCTCTACCCACTTGGTGAGATAATCTGTCGCAACAATGATGTATTCCGCATGAGAACCCTTGGCTGGGGGATTAATAGGACCTACGAAGTCTATTCCCCACTTAGAGAATGCACGTCCACCCATCATAGGTTTCAGTGGCATCTCATCTTTGCGTATAGGATACTGAGTCCTTTGACAGACATCACACCGTTTCACATAGGTATGTGCATCCATGTGAAGGGTAGGCCACCAGAAGCCCGCAAATAATATCGCCTTGATCACCCGATCTGGTCCAAAGTGTCCTCCTGCTACACCTTGGTGAGCAGTTTCCAAGATCTTCAGATATTCACTTTCGTGGACACATAGTCTCAGGTAACCATCTTTACCACGCTTATATAGATTATCACCAATGAGTGAGTAATCCAAGGCTTCTTGTTCTAAACTCCTTCTCCTAGCCAGAGTCATGTCTGGAGGGAATGTGTTTGTCCTCAGGAATGATACTAGTGGTTCGCTCCAATCTGGCACAATGGATACTTGATAGAGAGTGGCATGTTCCACAGGTGGTTTAGTGCAACAGATTGGGCATTCCTTGCACAACTTTTGGACATCCGCTTCCATAGTTGGCCAATGCACTCCAAATCTCTTTAGAGTCTGCAACGTTCGTTGCTTTGAATGGTGTTGCTCTAACGCACCTACATGTGCTAATTGCAACCATTTAGCGTACTCATCCTCTTCTACGCAACAAGCCAAGATCCCTTGATCTGTGTGCTTGTACATGCTTCCTGCCATGATGTGGTACTTTTGGGCTTTTACAACCTCTCTATTCCGTGTGTTTACCACTGGATGGTTAGGCCCGTACGTCAATACTGGTACCAATGGCTTAGCCCACTGCGGTACAACTTCCAAATTAAACAAGTAAGCATCAGGAAGGTCATCTGACACTCCTTGTGGGGCTTCTCCCGATGTGAGCCTAGAGAGGTGATCTGCTCTCAAATGAGTCCTCCCTTTTCTTACCACAACCTCAAAGTCATATTCCATGAGCAAGAGAAACCATCTCACTAACCTTCCTGTATTGCATGGCTTGTTTACGAGATATAGCAATGCCTGATGATCAGTAAAAAATTTAAACTTATTTGCAAGCAAATAGTGTCTAAATTTCTTAACTGCATATACCATGCCTAATCCTTCTCGCTCTGTAGTGGTGTAATTCCGTTCAGCCGCATTCAATTGTCTACTGGCATAGGCAATTGGAAGATCCATATTACCTTCACCAGTAGGTTGTGCAAGCACACATCCAATAGCATAATTGGATGCATCCACATGAACATGGAAAGGCTTATTCCAATCTGGTGTGGTCAAGATTGGTGCTGAACATAATCTTCGTTTAAGCTCTTGGAAGGAATTCTCACATTCATCCGTCCACTCAAAGTTTGTCAGAAGTCCATACATGGGCTTTGCAATGACAGCATACATGTGTATAAATCGTCGGTAATAACCACAGTGCCCCATGAAAGCTTGTACTTCCTTGACATTCTTTGGCCTCGGTAGCTCTGCTATGGCTCTCACTTTTTCTTCGTCGGTAGATATGCCATTCTTTGACACTATGTGTCCCAAAATCTTGCCTTGCCTGACCATAAAAACGCACTTTTCTGGGTTCAGGCAAACTTGATATTCTCTACATTTGTCAAAGATTTGTCTGAGTTCAGGAATATGGGTTTGTCTAGCATTGGAATGAGCACAAAGATCATCAACATAGACTTCTAAACTCTTCCTCAAGAACTCCTTAAACACATGGCGCATCAGCCTCTGGAAGGTAGCTGGTGCATTGGTAAGCCCAAATGGCATTACTCTAAAGGCAAAAATGCCCCATTCTGTGGCAAAGGCTGTCTTATGTTGATCCTCTGGAGCTATGGCTACTTGATTGTAGCCAGAAAATCCATCAAGGAAGCTGTAAACTTCCTTGCCTGCCACTCTTTCTAAGAGATGTTCTGTGATGGGAAGTGGATAGTTATCTCGAATTGTGGCTGCATTAACCTTTTTTAAGTTAATGCACACACGCAGTTTGCCATTCTTCTTGGGCACCACTACGATGGGGGATACCCATTCAGTGTGCTCAATTTCATAGATAAATCCAGCTTCAACCAGTCTATCTATCTCTTCTTTGATCTTAGCAGCGTAATTATCGTTATATGTATAAGGCTTTTGCTTAGAGGGTTTGGCGTCTGAAGTCATGGGGATGGTGTGCGAGCATATGTCCGGGTCAACCCCTTTCAAATCCTTGTAACTCCAAGCGAATACATCTCTGTATTCTCTTAGCAAGGCAATCAATTCGTGCTCTTCTTCTTCTGTCAGGTCATGGCCTATATACGTGCATCTCTCCTCGCCTTCTTCAATGGCCACAACTATTTTCTTGGTGGTTTCTTTGTTATCATAGGCCTCTCCTGATTGTGCCTCTCGTTTAGGCATTCTTATCATGACTCTCCTGTCATCTATCTCATACTTCTTAAAATTTTCTGGGACCTCAAACAAAGATTCTTCCTCCTCTGGTGAGACTTCTTTCTTCTTTCGTTTCTTTCCTTCTTCCTTCGGGGTCATATGCGTTGCTAATCTTACATCATTTGTAATCTCTCCATGCCTCTGGGGTTGAAATTCTACTTCATGGAAGTATTCTTCGTTTGATGCAAATGGTGGGTCCATAATGATTGACTCTAGATCAGAGTCACTTGCATCCTCAAATGCATCAGGGCTAGGTTCGCATTCTTCTAGAACTGCCTCTCCCATGATTGGCTCTATGGAGACGACTGAAATGTCATAACCATCCTCATCACAGTGAGGTGTCCATTGTTCTTCATTGATGGCTACGTCCATTGTTGCTAAAATTTCTGCCCAACCGTGAGGTTCGAATTCTTCGTCTGGAAAAACTACAGGTGCATAGGCTGGGTCTTGAATGGGTCTATGGGTTTCTTTCGCACCTACCTCTCTGGCTTTCTCTCTCTTCTCTTCTTCTATTGCTACCTTGCACATCCATAAGTGAGTGTCTTCATGCATCCATGAGGATCCAGACCCTATGGAATGCACCGATTCTGTATCATCTTTGGCTCTATGGATGGGATTCCATTGGATAGGAGGGACATCTCTATGAGAATAGTCCTTGAGATTGACTTTGGTCGTAACGCCTAAGTGTTGCAAATACAAGGAGTTGGTTCCCCAATCCTGTACCACTTGCAACTGTCGCATAAATGGTCTTCCCAAAATCATCTCATAAGCATGATTTTTGCTGAAGTCACATATAGCAAAACTATGCTCAAACTCGACACCACAAGTGGTGAGAGTTATTCCTTCTAGCAATCCTAGGGGTCTCTCTATGTGACCATCGGCCATCTGCAATTTCATCCTCGTTGGCCTGAGTGCTGGCTTGCCCCAACGCTTCCAAAGGGAAGTAGTGGCAATTGCAACTCCTGCACCTGAGTCCAAAATTGCCTTTGTGGTGTAGCCCTGGTAGGTGATGGGAAGATAGGTGTTCCCTTCTTCACCTTCACACATATCTCCTATCTTGTCCAAGGGAATTTCCGGCACTGTCCTATGGGATCCTACCTTGGAACAAGGTTTTGCAGCTTCAGTTACCTGACTGGCTTCATATTTTCGAGCTTCTGATCTATCCTTAGGCAGTTCTTCCAAAGTGGGATCGCGCTGCACCTTGGTGTTCTTTACTGTTGGTGCAAACAAGCCTTAACACTTGGCTTTGATTTGTGCCTTGAAGATTCAACATAAAGCTTGGACTATTGGACCCTTGGAAAGCATAAAAGTTTGGACCCTTGAAGGATGTATTCATGTGAACCATATACCATAGGAACATATGCCTATGCTTTATTATCTTTTATCCAATGTAAAAGTCAATGTGACTTAACTCACCTCTTGTAATCATACCTACCTTCAAAAGTCGTGGATTGTGAAAGGTATGAATGGAGAGAATATCTCCATGTGATTAGTTGAGAGATTTGAGGGAGCCTACATTTGAATTTGAAATTCAAACTCACTTAAAACTCCTATAAAAGTCAATGTAAAAGTCACGGGGATGTTACACTCTTTCCGAGGCTAATCCAAGCAGATCATAGAGTGTGTGAGAGCTACTACTTAGCCTACACCTCTGAGTACCTTTGGGCATTACATATCTTGCCAATGGGAATGTACATTTGATAGATTCAATACATATACTCATATTCATTATCACTGTTTTCTATGAGTGACTACCTCCAAGTCTGTCAACTTCAACAGGGCATATCGCAAGATCCACTGAACCAAATTGGATGAGCCAGGGCTCATTGGAACCAGCTCACAGTATTCTACAACACTACAAAATTTCAAGTCATTCTATTCAGCCAATTGGGAGAAATCACTGTCGAAGCAATCACTGGTATATTTCTGTGTTGTTCCTAAAAAGTCGGGGGTGTCTCTGATTTTGCTAAAGATCATGCTCAGTGTATAGTTTGTTAATTGGAGTGATTTAACTTGCTAATGGTAGCTTGTTAAGTTAATTTAATACTCCCAGAAGGAATTAAACCAATTGCAAGTGTGCTGGTCACACTGAGCTTAGGACTGAGCAGGTGTCAATACAGGAATAGAAAGTTTTTGGAGTTATGAAGGTTCAAAATCATTTGTTTTGATTTGATCATTACTCAATCATTTTGTAAAGCACATATATAGTTTCTTGGTGTCATTTGGAAGCTCAAGGAGTCTTCTAACCATACCTGAAGAGAAAAGAGGGCAGGTGTGAAGCAGGTCTAGCAGCACCAACTTGATCTTCTGATTGTACCCAGCCATCACATCCAACAGTGGTATCAGAGCAAATAAGGTAATCATGGGTGATGGTTTCCCTTCCTTCATTGACAAATTAGATAGAAATAACTACCAGGCTTGGTCATTGAGAATGAAGACTTATCTACAAGGGAGAAGCTTGTATGGATACATATCAGGAGATGAGGAGTTGCCCTCATTCAAAACGAGAGGCCTACCTACAAAGGATGAGCATGAGAGACTTAATCAATGGTGTGCTAAAGATGCTTTGGCAAGGTCATATCTTCTAAACTCTATCTCTGATTTCCTTCTACCTCATGTTAGGAACTGTAAGACTTCCCAAGAGACTTGGGAAACCTTGTCAACATACTTCTCATCAAGCACAAGGGCCAGAAAGAATCAGCTATGGATTGAGTTTACAACTCTCAGGAAGCAATCAAAACAATGTGTTTCAGATTTTGTCACCAAGGTCAAAGACATTGCAGACCAACTTGCAAGTGTTGGAGAAGAAATTGAAGAAGAGCAAATAGTCAGACAAGTGATCAATGGACTCAAAGCAGATGACAAGTGGGAGAGCTTTACCACTACAATGGACTTGTACATGGACATCCAAGCACCTGATCTAACAACTCTGATTGGACAACTATTCACACATGAAGCAAAGATCACAAAGAATGGAGAGCAATCAAAAGGTAACAATCCCTCTGCCCTATATACAGATAAGAAGTCTAAAGATAAGGGTAAAAGTAAGAAGGTTGATGAAGAAGGCTCTACCTCCCAAGCAAACTATGCAGGGAGAGGTAGATCATCTAGAGGTAGGGGCAGAGGAGGTAAGTCAGGTAGGGGGAGACCCTATAATCAATCTCCATGCAATATTTGTGGCTTGTCTAACCATACTACAGATGAATGCTACAAGAACTACAAGAATCAAAGAGGAAGAGGTCACCAAAGAGGAGGATACTCCCAAGGCAGAGGCAGATTCAATCAATCTCAAGGCTACCATGGCTACAACAATAATTACAACAATAACTACAACAATAGCTACAATCACAATGGCAATTATCAAGGAGGATACAGGAACAGAAAGGATTACAACAATTATGCAGAGGATCAAGACGATTCCTTGTTGATTATGAACATGACATCTAAATCAGGTATCAATGATGATCATTTGTTCTATATTGACTCAGGTTGTTCTAATCATGTAGCTGGGAATGTTGCCTTACTCTCTGATTTGGAAGAACCTAAAGGCAAGCACCAAGTGCAGACAGGTGATGACACTAAACATTCAGTGGTTAAAGTAGGTAATGTCAAGACAAGTGATGGTAATCAGAATTTGCTAAGCAGAGTATTGTATGTTCCAACAATCACCAAGAATCTGATGAGTGTAGGTCAGATTGTTGAAAAAGGTCTACAAGTCAGGTTCACTCAACATGGTGCATATGTGGAGGATCCAAGACATGGATTCAGAAGGATAGCCAAGGGAGAGAAATCAGGTAGACTATTTACCTTTGAACTAGAAGATACTAAGAATATTGCCTTGTACAACTATAAGGACCAAACCCTATCAGAATTGGAGATGTGGCACAAAAGATTAGGTCACATTGGAGAGAGGACAATAAAGCAAATGAGCAGAGATCAATGTGTGCTTGGGATACCTAATGTATCCAAGCAACACATGATATACAAGTGTGGGGCCTGTCAATTTGGTAAGTCACACAGGTTGCCTTACACCAAGAAAGGATTTATGCATGAAGACTACTTGGAATTGGTGCATACAGATGTTTGGGGACCAAGTAAGGAGCCATCCATATCTGGATCAAGGTACTATGTGTCCTTTATAGATGATTATAGCAGATGGACTGTCTTGTACTTCATGAAACATAAAGATGAAGTATTTAATTGTTTCAAAAGGTATCTTGCATTAGTAGAGAATCAAACAGGTAGACATTTGAAGAGATTAAGGTCTGATGGTGGTGGAGAATACTTCTCCAATGATTTTGAAGAATTCTTGCAGGAAAGAGGCATCAAGAGGGAGATTACCACAAGGTACTCACCAGAACAAAATGGGGTAGCTGAAAGAAGGAATAGACTCATTGTGGAGACAGCTAGGTCTATGCTTAATGAGAAAAAACTACCAAATTATCTTTGGGCAGAGAGTGTATCTACTGCCACATACTTAATCAACAGGTTGCCATCAAAGACACTTGATGGAATGACACCCTATGAGGCTTGGCATGGTAAGAGACCATCTCTGGATCATTGCAAGATCTTTGGGTGTGTTGCATATGTGCATATTCCCTCACAGGTAAGGGGAAAGCTAGACCCTAAGGCTGAAAAGTGTATCTTTATTGGTTATGATTTGAATCAGAAAGGATACAGGTTCTATAACCCCTCAAACAAAGGCTTCAAGGTAAGCAGAGATGTAATCTTTGATGAAAATGATTCATGGTATGATAATGAGTGCAGGAAAGTTAGCCTACCTTATGATATGGAAGAAGACTTTCCAAAGCTTGTCAGGCAAGAACCAACTCAGAATGAGGACACAAGCTCAGATGATGAAGACACCATCAACATTGAAGAATTCAAAGCATGGAAATCCAAAGGGAAGATGAAGATGAAGCAACTTGAAGACAATCCAGAATCCTCAACTCAAGCTATGAGGAGATCTTCAAGGGAAAAGAAGAAACCTATTAGGTATGGGTATGATACTTCACTTGTAACCAAGCACTCTGTATATCTTGCAAAGGATATCTTAAGTGAAGAACCAGATACATTTGAGGAAGCTATTACTAAACCAGAATGGAAGGAAGCAATGGATGAAGAAATGGAGGCTCTCAAGGAGAGTGATACTTGGGACTTGGTACCCAAGAAGGACTCCATGAAGGTGATAGGATCCAGATGGATCTACAAACTCAAGAGGAACTCAGATGGTACAATAAGCAGGTACAAAGCTAGGTTAGTAGCCAAGGGTTTTGCACAAACCCAAGGCATTGATTATGAGGAGACTTTTTCTCCTGTGGCAAAGATGCCAACTATCAGAATTATGGTGAGTGTAGCTGCATCCAAGAATTGGAACATGTACCAATTGGATGTGAAGAATGCATTCTTGAATGGATGGATATCTGAAGAGGTCTACATGTCACAACCACCTGGCTATGAGGATCCCAATAAGGTAAATCATGTTTGCAAATTGAAGAAGGCTCTGTATGGATTGAAGCAGGCACCTAGAGCATGGAACTATAGGTTGACAACCTATCTCTTGGATCAAGGATTTGTGATGAGTAAAGGAGATACTTCATTGTTTATAAAGAAGAACAATTCAGAGGTAATATACTTGTGTGTCTATGTTGATGACATCATTATTACAGGAAATGATGTTCAAGGAATTAGACACATCAAAGGTCAAATGATGAAGGAATTCAAGATCAATGATCTTGGATTATTGAAGTACTTCCTAGGGCTTGAATTGGTCTACACAAATTCAGGTATATTCATTACTCAGAAGAAGTACATTCAGGACATGGTCAAGAAGTTTAATTTGCAGGAAGCTAAAGTCTCAAACATTCCTATGGAGGTCAACCACAAACTCAGTGCACATGAAGGAGAAGAACTCAAGGATATTACAGGTTACCAAAGTTTGGTAGGTAGTCTTAATTATGCTACCTTAACTAGGATTGATATCTCATATGGTGTTAGTGTACTTAGCCAATTTATGCATAAGCCAAGAGTACCACATTTGGAGGCAGCCAAGAAGATAGTAAAGTACCTAAAGGGAACACAAAATCATGGTTTGTATTATCCATATTCATCAGACATTGACATCAAGGTATACTCACATGCAGATTGGGCAGGTTGCAAGGATGACATGAGGAGTACATCTGGTTACATATGCTTTGCAGGTGATAAACCAATTTCTTGGTCATCCAAGAAACAACCCACAGTAGCCCTATCATCTACTGAGGCAGAGTACAGAGGGCTAGCCAATGCTACTCAAGAAGCAATATGGTTGAAGTTACTCTATTCAGAATTGGGCCTATACACAAGGCCACCAATCATATTTGGTGATAACACAAGTTCACTTCACCTAGCTGCTAACCCTGTTTATCATGCTAGGACAAAACACATAGAGGTTCATTACCACTATGTGAGGGAGAAATTACTTAGCAAGGAAATCCAATTATCATATGTGTCTACTAATATTCAATGTGCAGATTTGCTTACAAAAGCTTTGGATGGGAGCAAACTATGCAGGTTTAAATCCATGATAGGATTGCAGGATATCATTGAAGACTAAAGATGAAGACTCAAGCAAGTGTTTGGCTTGAGGGGGAGCTGTTGGTGCAAACAAGCCTTAACACTTGGCTTTGATTCGTGCCTTGAAGATTCAACATAAAGCTTGGACTATTGGACCCTTGGAAAGCATAAAAGTTTGGACCCTTGAAGGATGTATTCATGTGAACCATATACCATAGGAACATATGCCTATGCTTTATTATCTTTTATCCAATGTAAAAGTCAATGTGACTTAACTCACCTCTTGTAATCATACCTACCTTCAAAAGTCGTGGATTGTGAAAGGTATGAATGGAGAGAATATCTCCATGTGATTAGTTGAGAGATTTGAGGGAGCCTACATTTGAATTTGAAATTCAAACTCACTTAAAACTCCTATAAAAGTCAATGTAAAAGTCGCGGGGATGTTACACTCTTTCCGAGGTTAATCCAAGCAGATCATAGAGTGTGTGAGAGCTACTACTTAGCCTACACCTCTGAGTACCATTGGGCATTACATATCTTGCCAATGGGAATGTACATTTGATAGATTCAATACATATACTCATATTCATTATCACTGTTTTCTCTGAGTGACTACCTCCAAGTCTGTCAACTTCAACAGGGCATATCTCAAGATCCACTGAACCAAATTGGATGATCCAGGGCTCATTGGAACCAGCTCACAGTATTCTACAACACTACAAAATTTCAAGTCATTCTATTCAGCCAATTGGGAGAAATCACTGTCGAAGCAGTCACTGGTATATTTCTGTGTTGTTCCTAAAAAGTCGGGGGTGTCTCTGATTTTGCTAAAGATCATGCTCAGTGTATAGTTTGTTAATTGGAGTGATTTAACTTGATAATGGTAGCTTGTTAAGTTAATTTAATACTCCCAGAAGGAATTAAACCAATTGCAAGTGTGCTGGTCACACTGAGCTTAGGACTGAGCAGGTGTCAATACAGGAATAGAAAGTTTTTGGAGTTATGAAGGTTCAAAATCATCTGTTTTGATTTGATCATTACTCAATCATTTTGTAAAGCACATATATAGTTTCTTGGTGTCATTTGGAAGATCAAGGAGTCTTCTAACCATACCTGAAGAGAAAAGAGGGCAGCTGTGAAGCAGGTCTAGCAGCACCAACTTGATCTTCTGATTGTACCCAGCCATCACATCCAACATTTACTACCTCCGTGTTCCTTGATATGACTGAGTCATCGTTCCTTACCATGACTGTGGGTGCTCTCATACATGTGGACTTTGCTTCCCATGGGCCTGTGAAGTGGGGTAGCTCCTGTATGGAATTAGACTCAAAGTCCAATCTCTCATGAGACTGAGTGCTCTCATGTTCCCCGTAAATAGATGGGATGTCTTGTGGGAATTGGTCGTGTGCATCATCCACAAGTTCAAAAGGAGGGGCAACTTCACTTTCGTTATCCCATTTGTCTTCTTGAATCTCTCGTAGGAAGTCTGGTGCAAATCGATTCATAGAAGAAGAAGTGTCTGGCTCCGTAGAATTAGGCACGTAAGCAACCTGGGAAGGAGGGCTTATTCTATCGTTGGCTCTCTCCTTGCTCTCGTAAATGGCTGGAGCACAAGCTTCTTGGAGAGGATTACTTATTCTATTACTCTTCCGAGCAGGCTCATACGCTCCTTGAGAAGGAATGTAAGCAACCTGTGGAGGTACGTAAGCTTTTGAGGGGGGTTCATCTGCCTTTTGGGGGGGAAGATAAGCTTCTTGAGGAGGCACATGGGCTTCCTGAAGAGGCTGGCTTATCCGTTCTCTTGCCCGGTCCTTTCTATGAGGGGCAGGTTCCTTTTCTGATAGTGCAATTAGCCTCTCTATTCTTTCCAGCAGTCCATCAAAGTGTAACTGCGTCTTAACTGAACTAGAAATGTTAAATAGGCGGCTGGCCTCAAACATGGTCTGAGCCAATTCCACCATTTTGGCACAAATCTTAGTTCGTTCAAGCTCTAGCTCGGCTCTAGGGTAGCATTTTTCATGATCAGTTATGGTTGGCCCTTCTTGGATCCTGGCCTGATATGCTTTAAGCATCATGTTTAGGTCCTCGGGAGTTGGATCTGCTAGGACTGATCCTACTCTAGGGGGTGGTGGGATTTGATAAGGCGGTGGGGAAGGTGGTGGGTCGGATGGAGATGGGAGTGGTGGAGGCGGGGTAATGTGAGAGGGAGTTTGAGCTGTGAGTTCAGTTATCCTCGCTTTGGTTTCTCTTATGCTTTCCTCAAGCTCACTCATCTTTTTGGCCCATTGTCTTTTCATTCTTTCTCGACTATCTTTCCACGCTCTAGTCCTTTTCTTTGTCACGCTCTCGGTTTCACTAGCCTCTGGGCCCTTTTCCTGGCTTGCCTCTTGGTTTTGCTGCAATGCCTGAGCTCTAGTGACTACCTGCACTGGTGCAGTGGAAGTGACACTTCTTGAGGAATCTACAACCAGACCAATCACATTGATAGGAGTGATTTTTGGCATATTATTGGGGTTCTTTGGGCAATCTCGTAAGAGATGCTCTTTTCCACAATCTTGGCAAAAGCCTTGGATCATCACGGACTGATTTTGTGTAGGTGGAGGTAAGGGACAATCACGAATGAAGTGATCCCCCTGACATTGGTAGCATGGTCCTCTAGGAAAGGGTGGTCGTACCTGCCTAGGTTGAGGCCTAGGGTTGGGGTTTGCATACATGACGTTCGTGTAATCCGACTCCCAACTAGGTTCACTTGGTTCTTCACTATAGTAGGACTCACCATGTTCTGGAGACTGCATGTAGTAAGCCTGGGGACTATCGACATGTGTAGAATCAAAGCTATGGTCACTCGGGTCACTTTCTGAGATCAATGGGGTTACTGGTACTATGGCCCTATTCAGGTTTTCTTCTGCCACAGCATACTTTACTGGAATCACGTTAGCGGGGTTTGGAGGCTGTTGAGCTAGCACCGGTTGGGGTCTCTGTTGGGCCTGATATGGTTGCTGATAGGTTTGTTGGGGTCTAGCATATTGTGGTGGTGGATTTTGGTTCTGGTATCGGCCTTGTTGGTAGGGCTGCGGATAGGGTTGCCTAACTGCCTGCTTGTTGTATGGGCAATCTTGTGCGGTGTGATTGGTGTATCTCCGTTCTATGGTGCAGTACTGGCTACTAGGGTTTACTTGGGGTTGAGCCATAATAGGGCAGACATTCGCCATATGGTCACCACCGCATGTATAGCATCTTTTCACAGGGGCAAACCTTGGGATTTGTTTGCTAGTTACACCTAATTTCTGAGCTACTTTTTCGGCAAGTTCCTCAATTGATGTGGACTGCGTGGAAGAGTGACTAGATGCACTATCTGAATCTTTGTAGATTTTGGAAAGCTCTAGTTCTTCCCCTAGGTTATCTTCAATGTCAATGCACATGCGTACACACTCTTCTATAGTCCTAGGGTCCTTCAGATACACATAGGATCTCAATTTCGTACTCAGCAATCCATCAAGGAATAAGGCTACTTGTTTAGCAGATGTGGGTAGTTCCGAAATAGGGCACCTTTCAAGATATTGTCTAAATCTTCTTCCGGCCAATCTGACAGTCTCCTGGGGGGTCTGTTTGAAGCTGTGAATCAATGAGGAGGTATTGTGTCTTATGCCGCTCTTAGAGAACTCTACAATGAATGCCTCTAGGAGTTGGTCTATGCTCCTGAACTGACGCTCATCTAATGGCTGAAACCATGTAAGTGCTGTGTTCCTAAGGGTTAGACCGAAGGCATTGTACTGCGTGAACAGATCCTCCACTTGTTCAGCTCTCAAGACTTGCTTGAACTCCGCCACATGATCATAGGGATCTCCTGTGCCGTCAAAGTAATTCTTCATGGACTTAACTAGCTGGGTGGGTCTCAAGGTTCTTGTGTGCTCTCTAGGCCTCGGCAGAGGGAATCCATCTACATTTCTTTGGTTCCTATGGGCTCTATGCATCTCAGGTTCTACCCTATTCGTCTCCGTTCTCGTTCTTTCTCTGCCCACTGGGTTGGCAAAACTTACTTCTGGTCTATCTCTACTTCTGTCTCTTTGCGTACCATGAGCTTGGGAAGTTCCAGCCCCAGGGTGACCATAGGATACATTTGATCTTGGTTGGGGGAAAATAAATTCACCCTTCCAAGTGTAAGCATGCCTATCATTTTCTGTCACCACAAAGATCCGTTCTGAAGCATGATCTAAGTAGGTCGCTCTGCCTGGGCTATCCGGATCCTTAAACTCATAGATCATGATATTTCCTATGTCTGTTGGCTGATTAGACTTATACCTCCAAAAGGCTTCATCAGTTTCTCGATTGAGGAGCAACTCTATGCTCTTGTTGTCTTGGGGGACCCACTCAGGCGTGATAATCCTAGTGAGAACTGATTTACCTCGAGGGGTTCTAGGTTCCGCACCCATGTTCCCTTGTTCCAAGTCACCTAAGTCCGCTTCTGAGATTACATTCCCAAATTCATCTGTCCTATCCGGGTGACTAGTGACTACATATATAGTTCCCTCTTTGTCCAGGTATGCACCGTTTTCAAACTTGACAGCTGGGTGCTCTAGTCCAATGGATTGATCAGGATTTTTAATCTGGACCACGGATCTTCCTAAGCCATCCTCATAGATGCTGGCACCTAATCGGTTGGTCCTAAGGTACTCCAACTGTGTTTTGTAAGGGCCTTCCACCCTGTACAAATAAGGCACTCCTGAACTTCCCGTAGGTCTGTCCATGCCTTGAGACATCTCTGACTCACTGGTCTCAGAGCTAGGGTAGTACGAGTGGTGGCTCAACTGCTGGGCCCAGGACCTAGCAGTGTGGTTGACACTAGCCTCTGAAGATCTAAGGCTTTGTCTCTCCCTTGCTAAATGTCGTCCTGATCTAAGGTTCATATGCCTAACTAAGGAGCCCAATTCTTGGCCCAGAGTACAACCTCATTGCCGATCAATTGGTATCAGTCACTTGATTCTTTTTAGTTATTTATCGTGTTTAAGGTCTTGTCTGATATTACGTCGTCGGAATACTTGAATGTTCTTCGTGCCTTCAGGTTGATCGTTCCACGTTAGGTTCTTTTCCTTTATGTTATCGACAGTACAGAGATTAAGTTTTTAGCTTGAACTTGAGTTTTTAGGTAGTCTTCCACTTGATAACTGCCTATCGTCGCTCTGACTTACTCCTACCTCTCGTCGTTCTTAACCTAAGCTATGAATTGACAGAGGGGGTTAAAAGTGTCCAACCTTTTGTTTCCTGCTCGGTTGCCCTTGAGTGCCCAGGAAATGTGTTCCCAAGCTCGCACTTACACTTGCTTAGAACGCCTCTCGATGCTCTGTAAGAGTTTCAAAGTTAGCTTTGAATTTTACATTCCAAAGACAGAACCAATTATTTTCATTCATGTAGCACAAACACAAACTTGCTTAGTGATTTTCAAGAAAACAATCCTAAGAACCCCTGACTTTGATCCCCCTGGGTATGGTCAACTTCAAAATACCCTATCTGAAAATCAATGCATTATTCTTATAAAAAACAGTTGAGGGCGTGTAGTATATGCCACGAGCTTTCCAACAAGCCCTAGAGCTCAAAAAATGGATTTCGTATGAAAAAGTTGTGACCGTTCAGGGTTCTAGGGTTACGACAGGGTTCAAACAGGATCACTGTGCAACAGGTTTTTCCCAAGTTGTTTTCCTAAGGCTTCCTCATGTGCTCCAGAGTATAATATTTGTGCCCAAAATTAGCCCAACTTTTCAATTAACAATCCTTAAAAAATTTGGCTAAAATTGGCTGTCAATCGCGATGGATAGGACTGTCAATCGCGATGGACACCCAGTCAATCGCGATGGACACCCAATTCAGTCAATCGCGATGGACAGAGAGTTCAGTCAATCGCGATGGACAGGCAGTCGGTCGCGATGGACAGGGGGTTCAGTCAATCGCGATGGACAGGCAGTCGGTCGCGATGGACAGGGGGTTCAGTCAATCGCGATGGACACCCAATTCAGTCAATCGCGATGGACAGAGAGTTCAGTCAATCGCGATGGACAGAGAGTTCAGTCAATCGCGATGGACAGGTAGTCGGTCGCGATGGACAGAGGTTCAGTCAATCGCGATGGACAGGCAGTCGGTCGCGATGGACAGGGGCTTCAGTCAATCGCGATGGACAGGGGTTCAGTCAATCGCGATGGACAGGGCTGTCAATCGCGATGGACTGAAATTTTGCAAGATTTTCAAAAATTTTGGTGGAAAGGTGGTGTGCAGGGTCTCTAGTCCACTGTGGTGCACTCAGATTTACCAACAAGTGAAAATTTCTGTCAATCGCGATGGACAGAAGGCCGCGACTGCGAGACAGTTTCGTCGAGTTCCGTACCTGCACAGCAAGCTGGGGATGGTGATGTGACCTGTACATGCAAGATAGCTCAAGAAACATGCAAAACCAGCACATGCAATTTTGCTCTCTCGCTCTCTCTCACAAGTGAAATGAGGGAAATGAGGTGGAGATGGGGATATAGTCAAAAAACTGAAATTTTCGCGATGATGGAGATGGAGGTGAAAGATGGTGAGGATGATGATGATGATAATGATGGTGAAGTACGAAAGAGAAAAATAGGAAAAATAAAGAAATTACCTACAACTCCAACGCGTCAACTCTACGTCTTACCATCACACGCTCGTCCTCAAAGCTCGATCCCCGGCAACGGCGCCAAAATTTGGTGTAGCTCAATGATGAGTACCACCTCCTTTAATGTCAATCCGGGAAGACGTGAGGATGGTATGAAGACCTCGAGCAAGTGGCGGCACACGTGCGTGAGTGAGAAGCACACTAGCATGCACACACATACACACACACGCGCACACACGGCAAGACAAAGAGTGAGAATCAATGGAGTTCTTCAATTACTTTCAAAAGCTCTTACACGTTCGTTTCAATTACAATCCAACCTCAAAAATGAGCTCTCTAGCTCTTTTTATAGTTTTTGACTAGGTTTTGGCCCTGTCCAGACCTAGTGTTCGGCCTAGTTAAAAATTAGGTTCCAGGGCCAATTTGAGGGCTTA
>CM035411.1:86212236-86247236 GCA_020310875.1 Ceratopteris richardii
TGCCCCTAAAATCTAGGAACTACCTTTCCAATCAGCCTCCTAACTTGGAGGACTTAGTTGAGATGACTTGGGGAGTGGTTGAGTGACTTTTCTTGATGGAATCTCGTGGCTTTTGGCTTCCTTTGATTGATCCACATGTCCATAAAAGACTCCCCACGAATTTGTAGCTTGAAGCTTGACTCTTAACACTCCCCCTCAAGCTTCAATTCTTCGTCCTCATCCAAGCTCCTTCATGTTGATGCATTGCTTGAATTTTGAAATCTTCATCCCATCCAAAGCCTTTGTAAACATGTCGGCAACTTGATCCTTGGTACCAATATGATGTACTGAAACTTCCTTGGATATCACCTTTTCCCTTATGAAGTGATAGTGCACTTCAATATGCTTGGTTCTAGCATGATAGACAGGATTCGATGCTAGATGAATGCTACTCATGTTGTCACAAAAAATTGGATATGTGTCAACCTGCAAATTAAGTTTCATAAATAACTTCTTAATCCACATTAGCTCACATGTGACTTGAGCCAAAGCTCTATACTCAGCCTCGGTGGAAGATAATGCTACCGTGGGTTGCTTCTTTGAATCCATGAGATGATCTTGCTACCTAGCATGACTAGGTAACCACTTGTACTTCTTCTATCCTCCCCGGAACTGGCCCAATTGACATCAGAATAAGCTTTGAACTGCATATCATCATCAAATGAATAGAACAATCCTTCATTTTTAGTGGCCTTGAGATATCGTAACATTCTTCTTGCAACTTGCAAGTGTGTAGTCCTTGGACTATGCATAAATTGTGATAACACTCTGGCAAAATTGAAAGAGCCTACAATAGATTGATACAAAGTTACATCCTCTAATGGTTCTCCATCAATGGAGCTTATCTTTATATTAACTTCCATGGGATTTGAAATAGGCTTGCAATGTAGCATCCCAAACCTCTCAAGTAGGTCTAGAATATACTTCCTTTGTATAAGCATAATACCTTCTTCTTTATATACAACTTCAATGCCAAGAAAATACCTAAGATCTCCAAGATCAGATATCCTAAACTCCTTTCCAAGCTTTGCCTTGATCTCCTCAATGCCCTTTGTATCATTACCTGTAATGATAAGATCATCTACATACACACACATGTAGACTACAAGTTCTCCTCTTTGTTTGATGAAGATAGATGGATCCGCCTTGCATTGATTGTAACCACATTTGATCAAATAGTCCACCAATCTTTGGTTCCAAGCCCTTGGAGCTTGCTTTAGGCCATAAAGTGCCTTCTTCAACCTACAAACCTGATGTGGAAACTCTTTATGAACAAAACCTAGTGGTTGTTCCATGTATACCTCTTCTTCCAAGTCTCCATTGAGAAATGCATTCTTTATATCCAATTGGAAGAGCTTCCATCCTTTGCTAGCAGCCATTGCAATGAGTGTCCTAATGGTACTCATCTTTGCCACGGGGCTGAATGTCTCTTCGAAGTCCGCTCCATAAGTTTGTGCAAAACCCT
Source organism: Ceratopteris richardii (assembly GCA_020310875.1). Classification (NCBI taxonomy): domain Eukaryota; kingdom Viridiplantae; phylum Streptophyta; class Polypodiopsida; order Polypodiales; family Pteridaceae; genus Ceratopteris; species Ceratopteris richardii. Next base: position 86,213,741 of record CM035411.1, read on the forward strand.
TGGCCACCAATGTTGCTTTGAACCTAGAAATGGATCCATCTGAATTCCTCTTTACTTTATACACCCACTTATTACCTATTACCTTCATGTTACCCTTCTTGGGCACTAGAGTCCATGTTTGATTCTCCTCAAGTGCGTCGATCTCTTCTTGCATTGCCTCTTTCCGTTCGGTGTACCTGCTTGCATCTTCATAGCAATCGGGCTCATGATCTTCTACTACTTTGTTCATATCTTTCTTCACCTTTTGGAGGAATAAACCTCCTTTGCCTTGGGAACTTGATCTCTTTCTTTGACGTGGCTTCTTTCTCCATCATGTGTCCTTCATCATCTTCAACTTCATTATTACCTTCTTCATCCAACTCCACCAATGTTGCTTTGCCTTTGTTGATTGATTATGCTTCATAGCTTGATGAAGATCTCCCCCTCCATGGTGAGTTCATGCTTGAACTATCTTCATTGATGGAACACCTTGGGCCGCTTAGCTCTAGGTCGATTTGTTCTTCATCATGTCCATGCTTTTCGTCTTCATAGTCCTGCATACAATCATACTTCTTATACCAAGGGAGTAGCTCATCAAATGCTACATCCCTTGATATCCTCAAGTCCTTTGTGTTTGGGTTGAAGCACCTGTAACCTTTATGATCATTTGAATATCCTAGAAACACACACTTTTCTGCCTTTGGTTGTAGCTTGTGCCTCAATTCACTTGGCACATGCACATAGCAAGTACATCCAAATATCTTCAAGTGGGAAAGATCAGGTTTCTTACCATAATAGGCTTGATATGGTGTCAAGCCATGGATCCCTAAGGTAGGAGCCCTATTCATAAGATACACGGCGGTATTTGCTGCATCACTCCAAAACATGTTAGGTACATTCATCTCACTAAGCATTGCTCTATCGATCTCAGCAATGTATCTATTCTTTCTCTCTGCTACTCCATTATGTTGGGGTGTGTACTTGCATGTTACTTGCCTCTTGATGCCTTGATCCATTAAAAAATCAGAAAACTCATTGGAGAAATATTCTCCCCCTCCATCGGACCTTAGCTTCTTGATATATGTACCTGTTTCCTTCTCTACCATGGCCTTGAATGCTTTGAAACATGTAAACACATCTGATTTGTTTTTGATGAAATAAACTGGTGTAGCTCAAGCGTAAGCACCACCTCCTTTACTTGTTAATCCGCGGAGACGTGAGGACCGGTATGAAGACCACGAGCAAGTGAAGGCACAAGTGCGTGAGTGAAAGCACACAAACATGCACACACATACACACACACGCGCACAAAGTAAGATCAAAGAGAGGAACAATGGAAAGCTTAGATTGCAAAAGAGTTCTCTTACAAAAGTTCTATTCTCTAACAAGCTAACCCCAAAAATGAGCTCTCTAGCTCTTTTTATAGTTTTTTGACTAGTTTTGGCCCTGTCCAGACCTAGTGTCCGGCCTAGTTAAAAATTAGGTTCCAGGGCTTATTTGAGGGCTCAAACGAAGTCTAAAAATTATGAAAATTGGTATGATGGTACTTCTAATACTCCTCAAGCTCGAGGACTCCTCGGCTTGAACAAAATGGAGTTACTAAAAATAGATAATGGTATTTACAATGGTTTTTAGTGATGAAAATCACTATTTTTGTAGGGGATTCTTCTGAAAATTTGACATACACTTCTTGGAGCTCCCTACTTGCTTCCTTTCCTTGTGTGTCCACCTTTTGATGTGCTTCCATGCTTTGTCCTTGACTTTGAGCTTCAACACTCCCCCCCCCTCTCGAGTCTGTCGTCCCTGACAGACCCTTGTTGGAAGGGCTGTTCCATGTAGTGCTTTGAGAGGTGGTGTCCATCCGTTGTATGAGCGGGTTCCTTGGATTCCAGCAAGAATGTGTCGTTGTGAGCTTTCAAAACTGCAAGTTGCTCAAAAGAGGTTGTCAAGAGTGATTTGGAGCAACTACTGGCTTTAATTTGCTTCCGAGATATGGATGTTGTTCCCATAACGTCCGCTAGCTCTTCCAAAGATGATGTTGAGAGCAGTCATGCCAAGTTCTCACAACCCATAGTGAATGATGGGTAAGTGTGTCAGTGCATGGGTTGAAAAAATTATGTGCCTTGTGCACGGCCTTGTAGTGTAGCCCTATGCATGCTTACTTGGAAACTGCATTGGAAGAAGTATGGTGCAAAAATTTGGGGTCTTGAGCTAAGTGCTCAAGGGTATGCTGATGAAGAGGTTTCCTACTCTATCATGGTTATGGTGTTTCCAGAGTAAAGATACTTACCATGGAGAAGGTTGATGGATGTTTGTCTCTTCATGTTGTACACTCGGCCTGTGGGATGGAACATTGTTGATGAATGTCCATGTTGATTGTCCACTGATGAGATCTTTTGAGTGGTGGATCTCCTCTCCTCTTTTCAAAGCAACATTTGTCACTAACAATGTGCATTTCTGGGCTTGGGCTTATGCACGTTCACTTCCCTATATTGACACTCAGAGGAATATTGGACACGTGCCGGTTTCTAAGAGATTACCATGCTGATTGACATAGACCATTCACCAGTGCTACTGTCTCATACTGGTTCAGGAAATACTGAGAATTAAATTGCTTTATATTTCTTGGCAAGCAACATCGGGTAACTACACCAAGCTGAGTTTCACATATTCTCTTTAGCTCACCATATGCAGGAGTCTTCACCTCTAGAACTACCCTTTGCAGATATCTCCTTGGATGCTCTGGTACATGAAGTAGTTAAGCATCACTCAAGTTGCGGACCTTCAAGCTCTTCATTCCTACCATGGTAAGAGAAAATCATAGTTGTAGATGCCATGTTCATGCCAAATGCTTGTCATCTACCAGATAAGGCAGCAATAATCTCACTGCTGGCCGAGACACACTTCTATCCAAATTGATAAATGCCTAGTAATCAACAGTTCCACCTTCAACTAAGCATGACTCATTCATGTTTCATAAGCCAAACCTGGGAACAAGCTCTCTCCCGCTTTTCTTTCTCCCCCCCTTTTTTTTTTTTTTTTTTTGGAGCACGAAAGTTAGTATCAATAGAAATGTTTGACATATGTCACTATGCTCTTGTGCATGGGATTCTCAAGTGTGTCTATGCACGGCCGTGTAATGTGGCCCTATATTAATGCATACTTTGGAAATGCATGACCTGAATGGTGCAAAAGACAGGGTTTATGGTCTTCGGACAGAACGCTGTGCTACCATTAGATTTCTTAATCCCTGCCTTAAAAGTAGCACAAGAGTATGAGTGGAATGGGCATGAATTGTCCTCTAGGATCTTTGATCTCGAACGCTTGGGTGAGACGAGGCTACGAGCGGCAGCAGGCATCTACGCTGCAAAGAAGCGGCAAAAGGCATACTTTGATGCACACATCAAGGATAAGGGATTGAAAGAGGGAGAACTAGTGTTGGTATACACACTAAAACAACATGCCCGTAAGTTGGAAAAAAGAGGATACGGACCCATGATCATTAATAGAATTTCCACTAGTGGTGCAGTTCAGTTGGCCACTCTAGAAGGAGATATCTTGCCAAACTATATTAGTGGTTGTAGAGTCAAGCTATATCAAGAACCTCTTACTGAGGATATGCTAATGAGACTCAACACTGCTAAGAAGCGAAAAGAAGAAGAGTTAAGAGTGAGAGAAGAAGCACAGGTAGAGGCCAGAGAGCGTATTAGGCGAAATAAGTTAAGGCGATTAGGCCTAGATGTCAACTCAAAAGCCCCAAAATATCACATGGATATGTGTCAAAAGTCAGGCATAGCGACTTCTTAGGTCATCGACCGAAGACCCTTTGTGACCATAGAGATAGGACAAGGGAAGGGTGCAAGGACGGTGAAAGCATTGATTGACTCAGGTGCAGCAAGTAGTGTAGTTAGACTTTCCTACTGCCAAGACTTGCAGTTGAACATCAATCCCATAGAAGCTTATCTCATAGGATTGGGAGGTGTGGAAACCCCTTGTTTGGGCGAGGTGGAACTTCCCATCTACCTTCACGATGTTCCAATGAAAGTCAAAGCGCTAGTATGTCAAGATGAGAACCTTACAGAACCACTTGTCCTGGGTCAAGATTGGATCTATGACCATGCAGTTAACTTAAACCTAAGAAGTCAAATTCTTCAAGTTTGGGTACATGAACAATGCATTACATTAGAATTAGAGAACTGCATGCTCCTAAATCATGGCACCACACACCCTCTTAGTTCTTCCAAGACTAATCATATGAAAGAAGATGTTGCATGTGTCAAAGGCTCTATGATGCAGAAGGAGTCAATCGTGGAAGACCAGGTTTGAAGGCGGGTGGATCTTTCTTCTTCTCCAAAGAATCAAGTAGCCACAGTTGTGAGTCCACCACACAAGCAAACACAACCGTTCACGATAACTGCTACATCAAATAGAAAGACACCATTCGATAAAAAAGCAGTTCCGAGCATGAAGCAGATATGGGTACGCAAAGGAGAGCAACCACCAGCCTTGCCCCCACAAATCCCATCCATGCACACCAACCAGGCCAGAAGACGAAGGAAGCAGCTCAGACAAGCTCAATCACAAGGTATCCAACAAGTTTGGGTGCCTAAGAAGTTAGCTGCAGTTCAACAAGGGCAATTACAGATGTGGGTACCTAAGAAGCTCCTACATCCACAACAACCTTTGTTCTCCCACATGCAAAAGGTTTCAACAAAGAAGCCAAAAAGAGAAAAGGGTAAGAACCACGTACAGAGATCAAAGGAAGATCAAATCAGCTCTTCAACATTAGTAGGAAGACATGCAAAAAGGATATGGGCTTGGAAGCCAAAAGTGCAAGTAGCCTCCACCGAACCAAAGCGTCAACCACACTGGATACCACAGTTCAGAAAGCATCCAAAGAGAAAGACGCCTGAAGTGACCTCTACAGTGCAAAATGATGTTCTAAAATGGACTCCAATAAGGAGGATTACATCAGTTCGAGACTCAATGGATACCTCCACCAAGGTCGGCATCAACCTCCACAAATAACATCGAAAGCCTCGAACGAGCAACAAGAAATGGGGTGGCGTTGAGTACCGTTTTGTAGGCAACTCGATAAGCCCAAACAGCATGATCAAGTTGTTTGTCCCAATCAGAGCGTTTATTATTTACCAGTTTTGTCAATACGTTACAGAGGATCTTATTGGTACTCTCGGCTTGTCCATTGGCTTGTGGGTGATAGGGGGCAGATTTCTTATGTGTCACCAAGAATTCTTGGAGAAGATTTTCAATGACTTCATTCAAGAAGTGTGTGCCTCTATCGCTCACCAACTCTATTGGTAGTCCATATCTCGTGAACACATTCTCGAATAAGAACTTAACCGTAGTCTGAGCATCATTCTTTGTTGTGGCTTTGACTTCTACCCACTTTGTAAGGTAATCTGTGGCTACAATGATGTACTCTGCATGGGAGTTTCTAGCTGGGGGGTTAATAGGACCTATGAAGTCTATGCCCCACTTCGAAAATGCACGTCCTCCCATCATTGGCCTCAAGGGCATCTCGTCTTTTCTAACTGGATATTGTGCACGTTGGCATGTGTCACATTTCTTCACATAGGTATGTGCATCCATATGAAGAGTGGGCCACCAGAGTCCTGAGAATAGAATGGTCTTGATCACTCGGTCAGGACCAAAATGTCCACCTGCAACACCGCTGTGTGCAGTTTCTAAGACTTTCAAATAATCTGATTCGTGAACGCACAGTCTTAAGTAACCATCTTTGCCTCTTCGGTATAGGTTGTCTCCTACTAGGGCATAGCCTTGAGCCTCTTGCTCCATGCTTCGTCTTCTTGCTAGACTAGCCTCTTTGGGTAATCGTCCCGACCTCATAAACTCTACCAATGGAGCACTCCAATCTGGAATTAATGACACTTGATAAAGGGTCGCATGCTCCACTGGGGGTCTCTCTCTGCACATTGGACAATTCTTAATCCACTCATGTATTTCTTTGTCCATGCTAGGCCAATACACTCCTAAACGCTTTAGATTCTGCAATGTGCGTTGTTTAGAATAGTGATTTCCTAGCAATCCTTCATGAGCTTGCTGCAACCAACTATTATGTTCATCATCCTCGACACAACAAGCTAATACGCCCTCCGTATCTTGTTTGTACATGCTTCCTGCCAAGATGTGATATTTTTGTGATCTTACAATTTCTTCTTGTGATGTTTTCACATTCTTATTTGCAGGGCCGAAGGTTAGGACTGGTACCAACTTATTTGCCCATTTAGGAACAACTTCCAAATTTTGAACAGATAAGCATCAGGTAGTTCATCAGACACTCCTTGTGGTGACTCTCCTGAAGTAATGCGAGAAAGGTGATCTGCCCGAAGGTGGGTTCTACCTTTCCTGACAACAACTTCAAAGTCATATTCCATTAGTAAGAGGAACCATCTTACTAAGCGTCCAGTATTGCAAGGTTTATTGACCAAATATAACAAAGCTTGATGATCAGTGAAAAACTTGAACTTGTTGGCCAATAAATAGTGTCTAAACTTCTTCACAGCATATACCATGCCTAAGCCCTCTCGCTCAGTTGTGGTATAGTTCTGTTCAGCTGCAGTGAGCTGTCTACTAGCATATGCGATGGGCAAATCTAAGTTTCCTTCACTTGTGGGTTGTGCAAGCACACATCCTATGGCATGATTGGATGCATCCACATGGACATGGAATGGTTTATTCCAATCAGGAGTGGTCAGTATTGGTGCTGTGCACAAACATTTCTTCAGTTCATTGAAAGAATTCTCGCATTCATCGTTCCACTCAAAATTAGACAACAAGGCATAAAGGGGTCTAGCTATGATCGCGTACATGTGGATAAACCTGCGGTAATATCCACAATGGCCCATAAAGGCTTGTACCTCTTTAACATTCCTTGGCCTTGGTAGCTCTGCTATGGCTCGTACTTTATCTTCATCTGTTGAGATTCCATTCTTAGAAACAATATGACCTACGATTTTACCTTGACGCACCATAAACACACACTTTTCTGGGTTTAGACACACTCGATATTCTCTACACTTGTTGAAAATTTGTCTGAGCTCAGGGATGTGAACCCTTCTTTCTTGGGAATGAGCACATAAATCATCCACATACACTTCTAAGCTCTTTCGCAAGAACTCTTTGAAGACATGACACATGAGCCTTTGGAATGTTGCAGGTGCATTGGTGAGCCCAAATGGCATCACACGAAATGCAAAGATTCCCCACTCTGTAGCAAAAGCTGTTTTGTGTTGATCTTCTGGGGCAATGGCTACTTGATTGTAACCTGAAAAATCCATCAAGGAAGCTATAAACTTCCTTGCCTGCAACACGCTCCAAAAGGTGTTCTGTGATTGGAAGTGGATAACTATCTCTAATCGTAGCGGCATTAACTTTTTTAAGGTTAATACACACTCGCAACTTCCCGTTCTTCTTGGGTACCACAACAATGGGGGACACCCATTCGGTATGCTCAATCTCATAGATGAATCCGGCTTCAATCAACCTATCAATTTCTTCTTTTATTTTTGTTGCATACGTATCATTATATGTGTAGGGCTTCTGTTTGGTGGGCTTAGCATCAGCAGTCATGGGGATAGTATGAGAGCAAATTCTTGGATCTACCCCTTTCAAGTCTCTATAGTGCCATGCAAACACATCCCTATATTCCCTTAATAGAGCTATGAGCTCCATTTCTTCTCTGGCACTTAGGTCATCTCCTATATATGTGCATCTCTCTTCGTTCTCTTCAATGGTCACTACAATCTTCTTGGTCTTTTCTTTATTATCGTATGATTCTCCTATGATGGCCTCTCTCTTAGGCATTCATACCAAAATTTTGCGGTCGTCAACTTCATATTTCTTGAAGTTTTCTGGTACTTCAAACAATGATTCCTCCTCTTCTTGTTTCACTGCTTTTCTTTTCTTTTTCTTTTGACTACTCTCACTTCCATCCTTTGAGTTTACTGTTTTAATACTTGTGAGAGGTTCTTCTTCTTTCTGGGTGAACACTCCTATATCTTCTAGATAGTGCTGCTCTAAGTTAAAGCAACTATCCATCACAATAGACTCCAGATCATCGTCATTCTCTTCTTCTTCTAAGACATCACTAGGGTCACATTCTTCTAGCAAGGGTTGACACATGAAAACTGAGATATCATAACCCTCCTCATCACAATGAGGTGTCCACTGTTCCTCATTGACAGCAATGTCCATGGTGGCTAAGATTTCTGGCCAGCCATGAGGCTCAAACTCCTCATCTGGAAAGATCATCGGTGTGTAGGCTGGGTCTCTAACTGGTCTATCTCCTAGCGAAGTTCCTTCTTCTCTTGCCTTTAAACGTTTTTCCTCTTCCTTTGCGACCTTGCACATCCACAAATGAGTACCTTCATGTAGCCATGATGGATCAGGTGAACTTTCAGAATGCACAGAGATGGAATCTTCTTTCGCTTTGTGGATAGAATTCCACTGTAGGGGTGGTACATCTCTGAAGGTGTAATCCTTCAAATTGACCTTGGTGGTGACCCCTAAGTGCTGTAAGTACAAGGAGTTAGTTCCCCAATCCTGTACTATTTGCAATTGTCGTAGAAAGGGTCTTTGTTGCTCTAGCACAATGGTGAGAACCACGTTAAGAAGCTTCACCTCCTTAATGTCAATCCGAGGGAGAGGTAGGAGTGATATGAAGATCGTGAATGTGAGATGATGTGAGAGTGAAGGTGAGAAGCACAAAAATCCACACACACATACACACACACAATGAAGAGACAAGCAAGACACAATGGAAGGTGGGAAATTAGCTCTATTACTCAAGAGTACTCTTACAAGCTCAAACTAGCTCTACTCTCTTCTTTACTCCAACAAGCTAACCTCAAAAATGAGCTCTCTAGCTCTTTTTATAGTTTCTAGACTAGTTTTGACCGGTTTCACATCTAGTGACCGGCCTAGTTAAAAAATAGGTCCTAGATGCTATTTGGAAGTGTAAACGGTATCTAAAAATAACGAAAATTGGTACGTGCATTCTACCTAAGCTCCTCAAGCTCGAGGACTCCTCGGCTTGCACAAAATGGAGCTATGGATTACAAAATGGGGTTTTCTATGATACATATGTTACAATTAGTGATAACAATCACTGTTGAATGTTTGGAGAATTAATAAGAAATATATTTGTTTGAAAAATTGATCCGACTGGCTCCCTGCTCCTTCTTTACATGCTTCCGTGGCGTCTGTGCCTCTGGCTGCTTCCAACACCCCCCTCCCTCTCGCTTCTGTCGTCCGTGACAGAACCTTGTTGTGAGGTCTGCCGGATGTAGTTTTGTAGGAGGTCTTGAGCGAGGGTGTGCTCTGATATACGAATGCCTCGGGCTAGATCAGCCTCGAGTTTCTCCCAGTCGATAGGTTGTGGCTCGTCTGGTGGTGGGAGCTGATAATGTGTGGAGTACACCATTCGTTCACAGGCGAATAATTGCAATAAGTGTGTGGGCCTGCTTATAAATACCTCTGAATGGTACTCCCAAAAGCCGGTGGTGAACATTTCTTCGAATGTCTGCTTGTAACATGCCGGTAGATATTTGATCCTGCAGTGCCAGGCGTAAGACACCCGTAGCGATGGCGTTGTGCTCATATCATAGACTAAATCAAAGTTGCCATGCTCAAAGCCCGGGGTGTTTACATGGGGAGCCTTGATGCGTCGGAAGACTTTAAAGACCATCTGCATCATGTCAAGGATTTTGACAGTCATGTGCGCAGCAATATCATCCATATGCTTTAACCTAGGGAGCCAGTGGCGGATCGTCGCCATCATGTAGCCTACTGTGGGTAACTCGATTGGTGGCTTGAAGTAGGGATAGTTCAACCAGTCTTGGCACTGCTTATTGTTTTGTACCTTAATAGCGAATGCAGTCCAAGAGCTGCGTCGTGGTACTGGTCCCCAGCACGGATTAAATTTTAAGTGCAGCGGCGCTTTTACCCACGTGCTCATCATCTCTGGATAATTTTGCAATAAATCTTTGCGCCAGTCTGGTTGAAGGATTTCACCTCTCTGCGCCCTTGGTGGCAAGTCCTCTGGCTCGAATTGAGTGGCATGCGTTGGTTTCATACCTGTTTCTTTCTCTATGGCTAACTGGTATTCGGCCATTAACATGAAGTACGGTTTATATTGGAGCTCATGCCCAGATATGTATCGTCGCGGGGCCAATTGAGCAAAGAATGGTGACTGTAAAATTTTCTCTTCAATTATGGCCATGGCATGTAGCTGTGCCTCTACTCTGGCCGAGTGTGTCGTTCCGAGTTCTTCAACTGTCTTCATCCATGCGGGGGTAGGTAATTCATAGGTCATCTGGCCTTCGGCCGTGACACGTCCGCCTGGGATGGGTATCGGTTCATATGCCTCTTTGAATGTCTCCTCCACCGGGATAGTGACGGTTTCTTCCTCAGCTGGTAGCTCAGGTGGGGAGTCTGGCCTTGGTGGTGCTTCATAGACTGCAATTCTAGATTCAAGATTTGTTACCTGGGCCCGGAGTGCGTTGAGTTCCTCTAAAATTTCAGGGGCAGGGTCCGCAGGTGCTGGTAATTCTACTGCTGCGTGTACTTGTTGTGTTGTCGGTTCTCTGAGCTGTAGCAGTTTGTGATCTTCCTTTAACTTTTGGTGCTCTTCGTTCATACGATCATAGTCCTCGAGCAATCGCACGTGATCGTCTAGTAACATCCTCATCGATTCGGATGGGATAGCTTTGAATTTGCTCGGACTTAGTGGTTGTTCAGGGTGGTCCAATGCCGCTTCCAAGTTCTCTCTGTTCTGCTCTTGGAGTCTCTGGTTCTCCTCTTTTGCTGCGGCTAAGTGTCTTCTTAGTAAGCCCATATTTCTAGTGAGCGTTGCATTGCGGACGGTCTGGGCTCGAAGTAGGTTGTCCAAATCCGCGGTGGCCTCTTTTGTTTTCTCTTCACTTTCTAGTTCTAATTTGTGATAGGCCTCTCGTAAATCTTGGTATCGGCTGTTCAGTGAGGCGTTCTCAATTGATAACGAATTAAGCTGCGTTTGTAATTCATTCGTCGTTTTCTGCAGCTGTTGATAGTTGGTGCCGAGTGATGCAAACTCATCGCGGACTTGCGTCATGCATGTGAACATGTGTTGAAATGCGGTGTCTATGGTGGGCGATAGCAGTAATGAAGTACTAAATGAGGATGCAGTGGAAGTGGATGCATCGGGAATGGGAAATGGGGTTGGGACAGTGGATGCAGTGGTGATTGTGGAAAATTATGTCGTGCCTAAATATGAGGGTGCTGTGAGTGGAGTGGGTGGTGGTGAGGTGGATGGTGATATGTCCATGCCATTGGACGTGTTTAGTGTTGTGACTGTGAAAAGAGGTGTGATTGTGGGTGGTTGTGTAGGTGTGAATACGGGATTTACAAATGTAGAGTAGTTTACAGGGGGGATGGTTGGAGCAGCTTGGTGAAACGGGGAAATAGGGGTTATGGTAGGTTGGGGAGGTGAGACTGGTGAGAAGGTTAGTGGGGTTAGAAAGGGGAATGGGGTTCTTAGAGGTGGGGGAAACGCTGGGAAGGATGAAGGGGTGAAGGGGTTAACATATGGATGCGGAGGGTTGGGTGTGGGCATGGTGGTATTAATGGGTAAGGCGAAGGGTGTGGCTATGCTGCCTTGGACTGGTGTGGATGTGGGGGAAGTAGGTGGGTGTGCGGGGGATACAGGATGGGTTGGTGAAAGATGAGGTGAGAGAGGAGTAGAGGGCGTGGATGTTATTTCGAGGATAGTAGTGGTATGTACAACGGTAGTGCGGGGTGGGGAATCTACAAGGATGGGTTCTGCGGTCAATGGGCTTTCGGGGACGAGGCGTGCTTCCCTGGCTTGTGAGCCCTGGCTGGCTTCATCGTCGCCTTCCTCGTCGTCTGTTTCGGTTCTTTCTTCTTCAGAGCTCGACACAGCTTGTCCCTGTGGCAGATCTCGCGGCGTGGTAGGGTAGCTGGGACGTTCATATTCCTGGGAGAACAGTTGTGCTTCTGAATACTGGAATTCGTTTGAGAATGCATCAGGCATCTCAAAATCAAATGTCGTGTTTATTGGGTCGGCCTCCATATGTGGTATCGGGAAAGAAAACGCTTCCGCACCAATAGTGGTGGGAGCTTCTGCTGTTGTGGTGGTGGGTTCTGTGGTGGCAGCTGCCTGAGGTGCAGCGGTACTAGTGGTGGCCTCCGGAACCATTGGTCTGGACAACCTTATGCGAATGGGTTGTACTGTGGGAGCCGCTTCTGTCTGTGGTCGCTCGGGAGAGGGTTGTGGTGATGGCGACTCTGGCACTTGAAGGCAAGGGATGGTGCCTCGCATGCGCTTACCTGCCCGTGTCCTACTGGGCTTCCTGGCTTTCTTCGTTGTGCCCTTGAATGCCTTCAGTTCTTCTCCTGTTAATGCACGCTCGATGGGCAAGTCATAAGCTAAGCACATATAAACAATTCTCGTCAGCGCACAACATCCATTAAGCACCTTCTTGCGCTCCCATCTGTGCTGTGCCAGGTACATTTGATCTATGATCCAGCTTGCCAGATCAACAGTTTGAGGTCCCGTGCATGCCAAATACAATCCGAACCAGATTCGTTTATGGGGCATAGTAAATCTGTCCTGAGCTGGAAATGCGAAATATTGCATGCATATCCTTAGTGGCTTCGACAGCTCAGGTGTGATTGCCGAAATCTCCTCCCACTTCGTGACATCCCCACGTTTCATCGGTTCTGGAATTAATCTCTCCCGATCTGTGGGTGTGTGGGTGTCATGAATCTTGATGGCTGCTCTGATTAAATCCTTGGAGAGGTAGAACCTTTTATAAGGTGGATCATCCACTAAAGTAGGCAATATGAAGGTTCCTGGGATGTCCTTATTCTCTGATGCCAGCAAAGTAGTGATTAAGTAATAGCACCTGTAAAAATCCGGTTTGGGCAGGGGATCACTGAAATACTCTGTGAAGCCTGCTCTGGCCCAAACGTGAGTTAAATCTTGGGTGCTCTGTAGGGCTTCGAACTCTCTGGAGAAAAACTGGTATTTTCCCCACGTGCGGTCATCAAATGTCAGAGAGGATTCAAATATAAAGTCCGCTTCCGCAAGGGGTCCTGCAAGGCCCTGAAACCAATGAGAGTTCCTGTGTATCTTTTCGGTGTAGCCCATGGGTGGGTTGTCGATAGGCATTGGCCCTGGAAATCCCTGAAATTCCGGCGGTGGAGCAGTCGGGTGGGATTCTGCTCGTAGCACGTTGAGTGGTACTGCCGCTACACTGGGGCCTGCTCCTGATGTTCCTTCGTCGGTTTGCATGGTGATTGGTGCGCTAGTGAGAAAGATCTGCTACAAAAGATTAACACATTAGCATGGAAATTAATTATGATCCCATTTAAAGTGAGATCGCAATCCCTTTCCATAACTGATGCGTAACCCGTGTAGCCAAGTGCTGTGATGTGATGGATGCAATGTTCTTGCAGCACTAGTGAAGGTCTCTAGACACCTATACGTTTCAGATCATGCATACATTTCTTGATGAGATGAGATTATGAGTGATGTGTGATGATGGTGGGTGAATTTATACAAGGTTTAAAGGTTAGTAATTGAGTACAAGGTTGTATGTTAGTTGGGGGGTAGTTAGACAACGGGTTAGGGGAAGACGGTTGGACACGCTTTGGTATCCATTTCCTAAGAGTTTTTGAATGGGTGGTGGGTTTCTGCTGAGGGGCAAAAGGTGGTATCGGGTGTGGTGGTATCGAGGGATGAAAAGGTTTGTGAGGATTATATATTACATGGCTTATGGGTTGAGCTATGATACATGGTTTGGGTACCCAAATCTGCGTGGGTGTGGGTCTATGGGTCAGGTATTTCTTGGCGATCCAAATTTGTCGAATGGTTGGACCTGTAGAAGGTGGTCGAGGGGATGGTGAATACTGATTTTGCTTCTGCACTGCCTTTTGCTTGTTGGTCTCTGCTTGGTTGGAGTTCTTTAGTGCTTTTTGTCCTTTAGGCACCCATATTTGTCTGGTGCCGCGTCCTTTGGGAGGCCTAAACTGCCTTCCTTGTCGTGTCTTCTGATACTGCCGTCGGTCTGGGTTCCTTCGTCGTGGTTGACTCTGTCGTAGTCGGGGGTGAGAGGTCGGATGGACGCTCTGCTTTGGAAAAGAAGGGAGATCCAACACTTGCGTGACCTGCCCATTAGCAAGTGATGCATTTTGTAACTTTAATCTAGGCCAGTCCGCAACAAGTTTGGAAGGATGAGCACCGCAGGGTGTCGTGCTCATTTGGCCGCTGATGCAACCCACCTGACCTCTGATTGTGCCCTTCTGCCCTTGCAGTTGGGTAACTGTCTCTTCTAGTTTGCAGGAAGTCCCAGGGAAGATCATCGGTCGTCCTTCTGATTGACAACTGTCCGTAGCCAAGCCCGAGTGGGTTGGTGTAGACGTAACGTGACTGGTCTGCCCAAAAATCTTCCTGTCTTCCATCTCATGCGTTTCATAGGGTCTAGGGTCACAACCGTCAAGCGGAAGGCCGTTAGGGAAGTCAAGCGGTATAACTCGCTTCTGTTCTAAGGTTCCAATCTGTAAGGAGCCTTGTCTAAGATTTAGGTCCACTGAGTGATCGTATAGCCAATCTTGGCCAAGGATTAGGGGTTCTATCAGGTCGTCATCATGGCACACTAGTAGCTTCGCTGTCATCGTCCAGTCCTTAATGAGGATAGGAAGGTCCACCTCACCCATGCAAGGGGTTTCCATGCCTCCTAGGCCTATGAGGTATGCCTCAATTGGCCGCATTTCTATTCCTGAATCCTGATAGTGGGACCATCTAATCGCACTAGTTGCAGCACCTGAGTCAATTAAAGCCCTGAGTTCTTGGCAAGGGTTGCCGTGCTCTAGCCTAACTGTAATGAATGGTCTCCTGTCCACTATGCTAGGATGAGGGGTTGACTTTACTTGACACATGGCCATGGGATATCTGGGTGAAGTTTCCAGATGGTTATAATGTTCTCTCCCTAGTCCTTGTCTTCTTAGCTTCATGCGCTTAATGCGTTCTATGGCTTCTGCCTGAGCTTCGGCTCGTATTCTGTTTTCTTCCTCCTTGCGCTTCTTTGCCAACGTGAGTCGTCTAAGCATATCCTCAGTAAGAGGTTCTTGATATAACCTGACTCTACAGCCACTAATGTAATTAGGCATTATATCTCCTTCTAAGGTGGCTAACTGTACTGCTCCACTAGTCGAAAGTCTGTTAATGATCATAGGTCCATAACCTCGCTTTTCTAACTTCCGTGCGTGTTGTTTCAGCGTATACACTAGAACTAAATCTCCTTCTTTTAGGCCTTTATCTTTCACATGTGCATCAAAATATGCTTTCTGTCGCTTCTTTGCTGCGTATATTCCTGCTGCTGCCCTCAGCCTTGTTTCTCCTAATCGTTCCAAGTCCATTATTCTTGCTGATAATTCATGGCCGGTCCACTGATGTTCTTGTGCAACCTTAAGGGTCGGTATCAAGAAGTCCAAGGGAAGCACTGCATTCTGACCAAAAACCATCTGAAAGGGAGTTGCATTGAGTACGGTCTTGTAGGCCACTCGATATGCCCAAACAGCGTGGTGTAACTGTTTGTCCCAATCTGAACGTTTATTGTTCACGAGTTTCGTCAGTACAGTACAAAGTATCTTGTTAGTGCTTTCAGCTTGACCATTGGCCTGAGGATGATATGGTGCAGATTTCTTGTGAATCACCATAAAATCCTGTAACAAATATTCAATGACTTGGTTTAGAAAGTGAGTGCCTCGATCGCTCACTAACTCTATAGGCAATCCATATCTTGTAAAGACATTTTCAAATAAGAATTTTGCAGTCGTGTGTGCATCATTCTTCTTTGTGGCCTTTGCCTCTACCCATTTTGTAAGATAATCTGTGGCAACAATAATATATTCCGCATGTGTACCTTTTGCAGGGGGGTTAATGGGTCCTACAAAGTCTATACCCCACTTAGAAAATGCACGTCCGCCCATCATGGGTTTCAATGGCATTTCATCTCTGCGAGTAGGAAACTGAGTTCTTTGGCACACGTCACATCTCTTTACATAGGTATGTGCATCCATGTGAAGAGTGGGCCACCATAATCCTGCAAAGAGGATGGCCTTGATTATCCTATCGGGTCCAAAATGACCTCCTGCAACACCTTGGTGTGCAGTCTCTAGTATTCTCAGATAATCGCTCTCATGAACACATTGTCTTAGATATCCATCTCGTCCTCTTTTGTACAAATTATCGCCAATAAGTGAGTAGTCTTGAGCTTCCTGCTCTAGACTGCGTTGTCGAGCTAAGGTCATGCCTTGAGGGAATGTGTTCGTCCTCAAGTATGTCACTAAAGGTTCACTCCAGTCTGGTGTGAGAGACACGTGATATAGTGTAGCATGTTCTACTGGTGGTCTTTCACAGCAAACATGGCATTCCTGACACAACTTGTAGACATCTGCTTCCATCGTAGGCCAATATACTCCTAATCTCTGCAGAGTCTGTAATGTTCGAGGTTTTGAATGGTGTTGCTTTAGTGCACCTATGTGTGCTAATTGCAACCAATTCGCATGTTCTGATTCATCTACACAACAAGCAAGAATCTTTTGATTATCTTGTTTATATATGCTTCCTGCCATTATTTGATATTTCTGAGACTTGGTAATCTCTCCTTCTTTGATCTTTATCCTCGGATTCTTGGGTCCATGTGTCAGAATAGGGACTATAGGCTTAGCCCATTCTGGTGCTATCTCAAGGTTAAACAAGTATGCATCTGGTAGATCATCCGCTACTCCTTGAGGAGCTTCTCCTGAGGTTAATCTTGAGAGGTGGTCAGCACTAAGATGTGTCTTTCCTTTCCTAACTACCACTTCAAAATCATACTCCATGAGTAATAGAAACCATCGTATCAATCGTCCTGTGTTGCATGGTTTGTTGACTAAATATAATAGGGCTTGGTGATCTGTAAAGAACTTGAATTTGTTGGCCAACAAGTAGTGCCTAAACTTCTTTACTGCGTAGATCATCCCTAATCCTTCTCGTTCCGTCGTGGTGTAATTTCTTTCTGCTACGTTCAGTTGTCTGCTAGCGTAGGCTATGGGGAGATCGATGTTACCTTCATTCGTGGGTTGTGCTAACACACATCCTATGGCGTAACTGGATGCATCCACATGTACATGGAATGGCTTACTCCAATCTGGGGTAGTCAATATAGGTGCTGAGCACAAGCGTCGTTTAAGTTCATTGAATGAATTTTCACATTCATCTGTCCACTCAAAATTGGTTAAAAGAGAGTACAAAGGCTTGGCTATGATTGCATACATGTGTATGAATCTCCTATAATAACCGCAATGGCCCATAAATGCCTGTACCTCTTTCACATTAGTTGGTCTAGGTAATTCTGCAATTACCTTCACCTTTTCCTTGTCCGTAGAGATTCCATTTTTTGACACAATGTGTCCTAGAATTTTGCCTTGTCTGACCATGAAAACGCATTTTTCTGGGTTCAAACAAACCTGATATTCTCGACATTTGTCAAATATTTGTCTTAACTCTGGAATATGTGTCTGTCTTACATTTGAATGAGCACATAAGTCATCGACGTAAACTTCCAAGCTCTTGCATAAGAATTCCTTAAAAACATGACACATGAGTCGCTGGAAAGTGGCGGGTGCATTTGTTAAGCCAAATGGCATTACACGAAATGCAAATATGCCCCATTCAGTGGCAAAAGCCGTCTTGTGTTGATCTTCTGGAGCAATGGCTACTTGGTTATAGCCTGAGAATCCATCAAGAAAGCTGTAAACTTCCTTGCCCGCAACTCTTTCCAATAGGTGTTCCGTGATAGGAAGAGGATAACTATCTCTAATCGTGGCGGCATTAACTTTTTTAAGGTTAATACACACACGCAATTTTCCATTCTTCTTGGGCACAACCACAATGGGGGATACCCATTCGGTGTGCTCAATTTCGTAAATGAATCCTGCTTCTATCAATCGATCTATCTCCTCTTTAATCTTCGCAGCGTAGTTATCATTATACGTGTACGGTTTCTGTTTTGTCGGTTTTGCATCTGGAGTCATAGGGATTCTATGAGAACATATATCTGGGTCTACTCCTTTCAAATCTTTGTAACTCCAAGCAAAAACATCTCTATATTCGCGCAATAGGGCAACTAACTCTTCTTCTTCTTCAGTCGTCAAATCATGCCCTATGTATGTGCATTTTTCTTCTTCTCCTTCTATGGCAACTATTACTTTCTTGGTTTTCTCTCGGTTATCATATACTTTTCCATCATTCGCCTTTCTATTGGGCATTCGTACCATGATTCTTCTATCTTCGATTTCATATTTCTTGAAATTCTCGGGTACTTCAAATAAAGATTCTTCTTTTTCTGACATGGTTTCTTTCTTCTTTCTTTTCTTGCCTTCACTCTTAGTAGTCACTTCCGTGGCTAATCTCACTTCATTCGTACTTTCCTCGTGTCTCTGTGTGTGAGTCTCTACTTCGTAGAAATATTCTTCCTCTGATGCAAAGGGAGGGTCCATGATAATTGATTCTAAATCAAAATCGCTTGCGTCCTCAAATGCATCAGTGCTAGGTTCACACTCTTCTAAAATTGCATCGTCCATGATTGGCTCTATCGTGAAAACTGAAATGTCATAGCCATCCTCGTCACAGTGGGGTGTCCATTGTTCTTCATTGATGGCTACGTCCATGGTTGCTAGAATCTCTGCCCAACCATGGGGTTCAAACTCTTCGTCTGGAAACATTACAGGTGCGTAGGCTGGATCTTGAAGGGTTCGTGGATGTTGTTCTGCACCTAAGGTCCTGGCTTCTAACCGCTCTTCCTCTTGTTTGGCTACTTTACACATCCATAAATGGGTATCCTCATGCAACCAAGAAGGATCTGATTCTAATGAGTGCACGGATTCCGTCTCTCCTGGTGTTTTATGGATGGTATTCCATTGTATTGGGGGTACATCTCTGTGTGAATAGTCTTTAAGGTTGACTTTGGTAGTCACTCCTAAATGTTGCAAGTACAAAGAATTAGTTCCCCAATCTTGTACAATTTGCAACTGATGCATGAATGGTCGTCCCAATATCATTTCATATGCATGATTTTTCGCGAAGTCACAAATGGCAAAGGTATGCTCAAATTCTACACCACAAGTGGTGAGAGATATGCCTTCTAGTAAGCCTAATGGTTTTTCTATGTGTCCATCAGCCATTTGTAGTTTCATCCTGGTGGGTCTGAGTGCTGGCTTACCCCAACGTTTCCACAAAGCGGTGGTAGCGATGGCTACTCCGGCTCCTGAATCTAAGATGGCTTTCGTGGTGTAGCCCTGATGGGTTATTGGAAGATATGTGTTACCTTCCTCTCCTTCGCTTACGTCTCCAATCTTTTCCACGGGTATCTCTGGTACCTTCTTACGTGATCCTATCTGAGAGGGTGTGGTAGCTAGCTCAGGGAATTGATTTGCAACATGCTTCCACAATTCTGGTTTTACCTTTAACAGTTCCTCCAGAGTGAGATTACACTGTACTTTCATGTTCTTGATCACTTCCGTGTTCCTAGGGATCACTGATTCTTCATTCCTCACTATTATCGTGGGTGCTCTCATACTAATAGACTTTGCTTCCCAAGGTCCTGTGAGCTGAGGTAATTCTTGTATAGAATTAGATTCAAATCCTGTGGGTTCACTCAGTTGCTCCACCTCTACATCATCATATATAGAGGGGATGTCTTGGGGAAATTGTTCCTGCAAGTCATCTATTTCTTGAATAGGAGGATGGGTTCCTTGTTCCTTTCTCCATTTCTCTTCTTGGATTTCTCTTAAAAATTCATGTGAGTACCTATGTATGGAAGACAAATTGTCTTGTCTTTCTGTATTAGGTACTTGAGACAGGGATGGTGCATTCCTTTCCTGTGTCTCTGAGACAATAGGGTTCCTATGCTGATCCTTTTTCTCTTTGCTTTCTATCAAGTGTTCTAGCCTCTCCATTAGTCCTTGAAAGTGTAATTCTGGTTTTGCCATGTTATTCCAATTAAGATATCTAGAGGCTTCGAACAAAGCTTGTGCTAGTTCTACCAACTTCATGCACAGTTTAGTTCTCTCAATTTCTAGATCAGCTCGAGGGTAGTTTTTACTCATTTCCGTGACTTGAGGTCCCTCTTTTATTCTAGCCTGATATGCACGAAACATCATGTCTAGGTCTTCGGGTATGGGTTCCGCTAAAACTGATCCTGATTTCTGAGCTGGATTTTCTTGATTTAATTCCTGTGAGGCCAATTCTTGTATTTTGGCTCTAGATTCCCTTAAACTTCCTTCCAACTCACTTATCTTTTTACTCCATTTTCTCTTTATTCTTTCTCTAGAATCTTTCCAAGATTTTGTCTTTTTACTGCTAGATTCTGCAACTTCACTAGTTCCGGCTACTTTCTCTTGATTAAGCTGTTGGTTTTGTAAGAGCGCCTGGGCTCTGGTTATCGCTTGGATAGGCACGTATGTAGGGTTGGATCCATCTGCGTTGTTTACAATACCTATCACGTTGATCGGTGTCACATTCGAAGCGTTAACTGGGTTCTTAGGACAATCTTTGATTATGTGCTCTTTGCCACAATCGGCACAAAAGCCTTGAATGCTATAGTACTGTGATTGCCTTGCTATTGGGGGATGTGGGCAATCCTTTATGAAGTGATCTCCTTGGCACCTAAAGCATGGTCCTCTAGGGCCCTGTGGTCTCTGTTGTCTCAATTGGGGCCGTGGGTTTGGGTTTGTGTACATCACATTAGTATAGTCTGGCTCCCAACTAGGTTCCATTGGTGGACTACCATAAGGATATGTCTCCACATGTTCTGGTGACTCCGTGTAATAAGCGGGTGGACTAGTTACATGAGTAGAGTCAAAACTGTTTGAGTTCGGGTCACTTTCTGTGATCAAGGGTGAAGAAGGCACTAAGGCCCTACTTAGGTTCTCTTCTGCAGCAGCGTATTTAACTGAGATGACATTCGCTGGTGGGGGTGGCTGCTGAGCTAAGACGGGTTGAGGTCTCTGTTGAGCCTGGTATGGGTAGTTCTGAGAAGGCCTATAGTAATAAGGTTGAGCATTGTATTGGCCTTGATACCTACCTGGCTGCTGGTATGCTTGCGGGTAGTTCTGTCTCACAGTTTGTTTATTGTATGGGCAGTCCTGAGCCGTATGATTCGTGTATCTTCTCTCAATTGTACAATATTGGCCACTAGGGTTGACATGAGGTTGATGTGCATTGGGGCACACATTTGCCAAATGATTTCCACCACAAGTGTAACAACGTACATTAGTTGGTAGCTTGGGCACCTGTTTACTAGAAACTCCTAGTTTTTGGGCCACTTTTTCTGCTAGGTCCTCTATCGAATTAGACAATTTTGTGGATGCTAGAGAAGAACAATCTGAGTCCTTATAGAATTTTGAGAGTTCTAACTCATCTCCTAGGTTGTCCTCGATGTCTATACATATTCTTACACACTCCTCTAGCGTTCTGGGTTCCTTTAGGTACACATAGGAACGTAGTTTAGCGCTCAACAAGCCATCTAGGAACAGTGATACTTGTTTGGCTTGTGAGGGTAGCTCTTGCGTTGGACATCGTTCAACATATTGTCTGAACCTACGTCCTGCCAGTCTTACTGTTTCCTGAGGGGTTTGTTTAAAGCTATGAATCAACGAAGACGTGTCATGTCTAATCCCACTTTTAGAGAATTCAGTGATGAATGACTCTAAAAAGTGATGGATGTCTCTAAATTGCCTTTGTTGCAATGGTTGGAACCAAGTTAAAGCTGTATTCTTTAACGTTAGTCCAAATGCATTGTACTGCGTGAACATGTCCTCGACTTGTTCTGCCCTCAGTACTTGCTTGAATTCAGCGACGTGGTCATAGGGATCTCCTGTTCCATCAAAGTAATTTTTCATGGATTTCACTAATTGAGTGGGTCTCAATACTCTTGCGTGTTCGCGTGGTCTAGGTAGAGGAAAATCATCTCTATCACCTGGTATTCCATGATCCCTTTGTCTCTCCGCTCTATTAGTGTTCGTGGTTGTTCTATCTCTCCCTATTGGGTGATTGAAGCTTACTTCCGGTCTCTCGTTATGTCCTTCTCTTTGATTTCCATGGGCTGAGGAAGTTCCTGCCCCTTGTTGATTTGCATTCATGTTTGTTCTGGATGGAGGGAATATCAATTCACCTCTCCATGTGTATGTGTTTTTAGCGCGTTCAGGCACCACAAAGACTCTTTCTGAAGTCTCATCCAGGTATACAACCTTTCCAGGTGTATCTGGGTCCTTGAATTCATAAATTGTAATGATGCCTACCTCACCAGGGTTTTCCTTTCTGTACCTCCAAAAGGCTTCATCTGTCTCCTTGTTTACAAACAACTCGGTGCTCCTGTTATCGTGAGGGATCCACTTTGGGATGAGTACTCTCGTTAATACGGATTTCCCTCTAGGTGTTCTAGGTTCTTCTAATGGCTCTTTTCCTTGAAATTTCGCTCCTGTCTCTAATTGGATTGTGCCAAACTCATTAGTATCGTTTGGCTGCGTACTTAGGACGTACATGGTTCCTTCTTTGTCTATGTAAGCGTCTCTCTCAAATTTCACCACTGGCCTTTCCAATCCAATGGGTTGATCAGGGTTGTGCAGTTGCACCACTTGCCTTTGCAAACCATCCTCATAGATGCGAGCACCTAATCGGTTGGTTCGGAGAAACTCTAATTGCGTTCTATAGGGTCCTTCGGGTTTTTCTAGGTATGCTACATGAGACCCTCCTTTTGGTCTGTCTGCACTAAATGCCAT
The DNA here is from genome assembly GCA_020310875.1 of Ceratopteris richardii. Taxonomy (NCBI): domain Eukaryota; kingdom Viridiplantae; phylum Streptophyta; class Polypodiopsida; order Polypodiales; family Pteridaceae; genus Ceratopteris; species Ceratopteris richardii. The sequence continues at coordinate 86,236,586 of CM035411.1, forward strand.
TTCTGATTCACTTGATTCTGAGCTCAACTCGTAGGGATAACTACTATTCAATTGCTGAGCCCAAGATCGAGCTGTGGTTCTTACACTAGCCTCTGATGATCTAAGGCTTCTTCTGTCCGACTTACCTATATGTTTGCCTGATCTAAGGTTCATTAATTTTCTTCCTTGCACACTCAATTACACCCTTAGATCGTCAATAGTCCTTTGTTATTACTTTCTTAATTCTTTTTTATTTTTCTTTGGATTCTTGTCGTAATATATGCGTCAGGAATTCGACTTTCCGTTATAGTTTTGAGTTCTCGTTTCGTCAAACTTAGGTTCTTTTCTTTAGGTTTTCGTCACACACACCTTTACTTTAAGTCTTAGACTTGAAAGAATTAGGTATCTTGAACTTGAGGCGTTCCTATCGTCTTTAATTCACAACTACCGTTTAGTCTTAGCTAAGAATTGACTGAGGGGGTTGAGTAATCTTCCAACCTCGAGTCGGCTTTTCTGTTGCTCTGATGCCCTGTTGCCCAAGAAGCCGTGCTTCCCAAGCTCTGCTGTCTTCACTGCCTTGCTTGCTTGCCTTTGATTGCCTTTGCTAGACCTGGAAAAATTCCAATGTTAGACCAATTCACAAGGTGATCAAACACTTGAGTATATACACCTTTTATGTCCCTTCTCGTTTGCCCAAAATTTCAATACTTGCCCCCTGGCTTCCTAGTCCCAAACTAGGTGAACCTCAAAATAGTTTATCCAGAAATAGACGTATCCTTTATGATAAAAACAGTTGAGGTCACGTAGTACTCGTCACGAGCTTTCTAACGAGCTATTAAGCTCAGAAAACGGACTTCGGATGAAAGAGTTATACGCTTTCAGGCCCTGGGGGGTGAAAACTGACAATCAAGTTTTCCCTCAAAAATGAGCTAAGGGGTCTTCTATGAGCCTAATGGTCCAAAAATTTCTCAAAAATACCCTCAAATTTGGTCAAAAATTGAAGTCCAAAATTTGCGATGGGGGTGGGCAATCGCGATGGTCTGGGACCGTCGCGATGGTCCGAGCGAACCGTCGCGATGGCGTGGGATTTGGACAATCGCGATGGCGCGAAAAGGTGAACCGTCACGATGGCTCGAAGTGAACGATCGCGATGGCGTGAGGTCGAACCGTCGCGATGGTCCAAAAAATGAACCGTCGCGATGGCGTGATCGGGCGGACAGTCGCGATGGCGCGGGTCAACGGTCAAAGGTGGACAATCGCGATGGTCCGACGTGAACCGTCGCGATGGTCCGCGATGCGATGGCTTGAGCCAATCGCGATGGTCCGATTTTGGGCTGTCGCGATGGTCCAAAATATGAACCGTCGCGATGGTCTATCGTGACACGTGGCACTGTCGTGGCGATGGCATAAGCCAATCGCGATGGTCCGGGGTCAGCTGAACCGTCGCGATGGTCCAAGCGGACCATCGCGATGGTTCAAGTGAACCGTCGCGATGGTCCGAAAAAGCGAACCGTCGCGATGGTCCGGCCGAGCCGTCGCGATGGCGTGAGCCTATCGCGATGGTGCGACACAATCGCGATGGTCCGAGCCAATCGCGATGGTCCACCAAACAACGAATTTTTGAAATGCAACTATGGTGCCGTGTGTGCGCAAGGATCGCCTACCTCGTGGTGTGGTCGCCTACCTCAAAATCCGAAAATTGCAGACCATCGCGATGGTCCGCCACACTCGGAAATCTCTGACAGAAAGTACATTTTTTACCTTTTGGAAGCTTTCCTGATGCTCTGAAGCTCTGTACCTGCAAGAAAACTCAAGAAAACACAAGCACAAACAAGCGCAAAAACTCTCTCTCGCTCTCTCGCATGCACAAATGAGGGGAAATGAGGTGGATGGGTGGATATGGTGAATTTTCTGATTTTTTTGGAAATGGAGATGATGATGCAATGATGAAGATGGAGTGTGGGGAAGGTGAAAAACACTAAAAACTAAGTAAAAACAACAACAAAAACTGAAATTTTTACCTTCCAACGCCTCTTCTTGCTATACTCTTACCATCACACATTCGTCCTAGACTCGATCCCCGGCAACGGCGCCAAATTTGGTGTTGCTCTAGCACAATGGTGAGAACCACGTTAAGAAGCTTCACCTCCTTAATGTCAATCCGAGGGAGAGGTAGGAGTGATATGAAGATCGTGAATGTGAGATGATGTGAGAGTGAAGGTGAGAAGCACAAAAATGCACACACACATACACACACACAATGAAGAGACAAGCAAGACACAATGGAAGGTGGGAAATTAGCTCTATTACTCAAGAGTACTCTTACAAGCTCAAACTAGCTCTACTCTCTTCTTTACTCCAACAAGCTAACCTCAAAAATGAGCTCTCTAGCTCTTTTTATAGTTTCTAGACTAGTTTTGACCGGTTTCACATCTAGTGACCGGCCTAGTTAAAAAATAGGTCCTAGATGCTATTTGGAAGGGTAAACGGTATCTAAAAATAACGAAAATTGGTACGTGCATTCTACCTAAGCTCCTCAAGCTCGAGGACTCCTCGGCTTGCACAAAATGGAGCTATGGATTACAAAATGGGGTTTTCTATGATACATATGTTACAATTAGTGATAACAATCACTGTTGAATGTTTGGAGAATTAATAAGAAATATATTTGTTTGAAAAATTGATCCGACTGGCTCCCTGCTCCTTCTTTACATGCTTCCGTGGCGTCTGTGCCTCTGGCTGCTTCCAACAGTCTTCCTAGGATCATTTCATAGACATTATTTTTCTCAAAGTCACATATAGCAAATGTGTGCTCAAACTCTACACCACAAGTGGTTAGAGTGATCCCTTCTAGCAATCCTAGAGGTCTTTCAAAATGACCATCAGCCATTTGAAGCTTCATTCTAGTTGGTCTTAATGTGGGCTTGCCCCATTGCTTCCACAAGGAGGTGGTCGCAATAGCAACACCAGCACCTGAATCTATAATTGCTTTGGTTGTGTAACCTTGGTAGGTGATTGGAAGATAAGTATTACCTTCTTCACCCTCACACATGTCCCCTATTTTGTCTAGAGGTATCTCTGGTACCCTTTGCTTGGAGCCTGCTTTTGGCATGTTGGAATCAAGTTCTGGAACCTGATCCTTCACATGATTCCAAAGCTCAGGTTTTGCTTTGAGCAGCTCTTCTACAGTGAGATGACACTGAACCTTAGTGTTCTTCACGACATCCGTGTTCCTTGGAACCACTGAGTCTTCATTTCTTACTAGTATTGTGGGAGCTCTAATCTGGAGAGATTCAGATTCCCATGGGCCGAGAAATTGAGGCAGTTCTTCTAAGGTATTAGATTCAAAATCTAACCTTTCGTCTTCTTGTTGTTCTGCTTCATCTTCGTAAATAGATGGGATGTCTTGGGGAAATTGATCATGAAGATCATCAATCTCAGGAATAGGAGGGGAATCACCCTTCTCCTTCGCCCATTTCTCTTCTTGTATTTCCCGCAAGAATTCTTGAGAGTACTGTTGAATTGAAGGAGGTATTCCTGGATCCGTGGAATTAGGAACATAAGCTCCCATTGGTGGTGAGCTTCCTCTTTCAATAACTGGTTGAGCCTGTGGAGGTAAAGAAACTTGTGGTTTGTTTACCAACTGCTCTAATCTTTCTAGTAAGCCCTGGAAATGCAAATCTGATTTGATAGAGTTTGTCTGATTGAACTTTTGACTAGTCTCAAGTATGGCTTGAGCTTGTTCTACCATCTTCATGCACATTTTCATCCGTTCAATCTCTAAATCTGCTCTAGGGTAACTCTTGTCTAGGTTTGCCGCTGTAGGCCCTTCTTGAAGTCGAGCCTGGTAGGCCTTGAACATCATGTCCAAGCCTTCTGGGGTTGGATCTGCAAGAACAGACCCTGGTTGTGGTCTATTTACAATGGGTGGTGGGGTGGGATGAGGTGGAGTGGATGGAGTTTCGGCATGCGAGGGGCTTTGAGATGCAATGTCTTCTATTTTTGTTTTCGCTTCTTTTAAGCTTTCTTCTAGTTCCGATAACTTTTTATTCCACTTGCGATTGGCCTTTTCTCTGGTATCCTTCCATGTTCTTGTTTTCCTCTTACTAGGCTCTCCCGATTCACTCGACTCTGATTGTTCTACTCGTTTATCCTGTTTTAATGCTTGTGCCCTAGTAACTGCCTGTATAGGTGCCACATTACTGCTACTTGAACTTGAATCCGCCACTAAGCCTACCACATTAATGGGTGTAATCTTGGGTGCGCTGGAGGGGTTTCTTGGACAATCTCTAGGGAGATGGTCTTTGCCACAATCAGGGCAAAAAGCCTGTATGGTGATAGCCTGTCCTTGACTCGGAGATGATGGGTGGGGACAGTCACGAATGAAATGATCACCTTGACATCTAAAACAAGATCCTCTAGGGGCTTGTGGTCTCATTTGTCTCAATTGGGGCCTAGGGTTAGGATTTGTGTACATGACATTGGAGTATTCTGGCTCCCAATTTTGCTCCATAGGTGGTACCTCATATTGATACGAGTAAATCTCACTATGTTCAGGTGACTCTGTGTAATACGCATGTGGACTACCTTCATGGGAGTAGTCTGAACTATGAGCATGAAAATCATTATCTGGTATCAATGGGGTTAGGGGCACCAATGCTCTATTTGGATTTTCTTCTCCCACAGCATATTTGATTGGAATCACGTTGGCTGGAGCTGGTGGTTGGTTTCCCAAGATAGGTTGTGGCCTATATGGTACCTGATATTGCTGTTGTGGTCTATAATATGGCTGTTGGTATTGGTTCTGATACCTACCTTGTGGGTAAGGTTGCTGATAATTCTGTCTAACAGCCTGCCTATTGTAGGGACAATCTTGAGCCGTGTGGTTTGTGTATTTTCTCTCAATAGTGCAATATGGAGCATTCCTTTCTCTAATGTTTTGGTTTTGCATTGGGCATACATTAGCCATGTGGTCGCCCCCACAAGTATAACACCGATTCACTGGAGTGACTCTCTGTGTTTGTTTATTTTGGACTCCTAGCTTCTTGGCAACTTGCTCAGCTATCTCTTCTATTTCTGTGGAGATCTTTGAAGTATGACTAGTAGAACTATCCGAATCTTTGTAGAGTTTGGACAATCCTAACTCCTCACCCAAGTTATCTTCTATGTTGATGCACGTCCGCACGCACTCTTCTATGGATCTATGCTCTTTCAAGTACACATATGATCTTAATTTTGTGCTCAGTAAGCCATCTAAGAACAAAGCCACTTGTTTAGCTGGTGTGGGTAACTCTGGAGTAGGGCATCTTTCTAGGTACTGTCTGAACCTTCTACCTGCTAGTCGCACTGTTTCTTGGGGTGTCTGCTTGAAACTGTGGATCAGGGACGATGTGTTATGCTTGATACCACTCTTGGAAAATTCTACAATGAATTCGTCTAGCAGTTGACCTATATCATGATAGCTGCTTCTACTCAATGGTTGAAACCAAGCTAAGGCAGTGCCCTTAAGGGTCAAACCAAATGCCTCGTACTGGGTGAACCAGTCCTCAATTTGTTCGGCTCTCAGCACTTGTTTGTACTCGGCCACATGATCATAAGGATCCCCTGTCCCATCGAAATCGTTCTTCATTGCCTTGATCGCTTGAATGGGTCTAAGGGTTCTTGGGTACTCTCGGGGTCTAGGCAATGGAAAATCCTGTTCATCTCTTTGTTGCCTATGTGCTTGATGTCTCTCTCTTTCAGGTCTTTCATTTTCAAATCCTGACCTATTCCTGCCCACGGTGTGTGCAAAACTTACCTCAGGTCTCTCTCTAGTTCTTTCTCTCTGGGCTTCATGAGCGAGGGATGATCCTACTCCTTGGAGGCCATGGGAACCATTGGATCTTGGTGGGGGGGAAATCAATTCATTCTTCCAAGTATATGCATGTCTATCATGTTCTGTTACCAAGAAAATTTTCTCTGATGTGTTATCCAGGTAGACAACTTTGCCTGGTATCTCAGGATCTTTGAATTCATAGATGATAACTATGCCCAATTGGCTAGGTTGATCTGGCTTGAACCTCCAAAAGGCTTCCTCTGTTTCTCTATTCAAAAATAGTTCTATGCTTTTGTTATCTTGAGGGATCCAGTCTGGAGTGATCACTCGGGTCAAAATTGACTTACCTCTAGGAGTCTGGGGTCCTTGTCCTACATTTCCTTGTTCTAGGTCTCCTATTTCATTCTCAGGAATGACATTTCCAAACTCATCAGTCCTATCTGGTAGGTTGGTGACCACATACATGGTTCCTTCCTTATCAATGTATGAACCCTCTTCGAACTTGACCACCGGGTGTTCAAGTCCAAAGGATTGATCTAGATTTTTGAGTTGGACCACTGATCGCCTCAGACCATCCTCATAGATGCGAGCACCTAATTGGTTGGTCCGAATATATTCCAACTGTGTCTTATAGGGCCCTTCTGGTGTTTGTAGACGGCCAGTCCCTGAGCCACCTGCAGGTTTTTCCATACTAAAAGACATTTCTGAATCACTTGTGTCTGAACTTAGTAAAAGATGACCACTTAGTTGTTGTGCCCAAGACTTGGATGTATGGTTGACACTAGCCTCAGAAGATCTAATGCTTTGTTTATCCTTGCCTAAGTGTCTACCAGATCTCAGGTTCATAAGCTTTAGTCAAGAGTCCAAATTTTCCCCTTGGTATGGTTCAAAATTCTTTGGAGTCCCCTTGGTTCCCTAGTCCCACTTGAGGGTCAACTTCAAATTATCCTATCTCAAAATCAACGCGTTATTCTTGAAAAAAACAGTTGAGGTCGTGTAGGATTTGAAACGAGCTTTCCAACGAGCTATAGAGCTCAAAAAATGGACTTTGGATGAAAACGTTATGCCAATTCAGGCTCCTGGGGGTCAAAACAGGCAAACAGGACCTTTGGAGAAAATCGCGATTTTGTACCTTGAGAATCGTGTTCACAAAATCGTGTTTTGAAAATCGCGATTTTGATCACAAAATCGTGTTTCTGAAAATCGCGATTTTGATCACAAAATCGTGTTTCTGAAAATCGTGTTTTTTGACATGAAAATCGCGATGTTGATCACAAAATCGTGTTTTTTGACATGAAAATCGCGATGTTGATCACAAAATTGTGTTTATGAAAATCGTGTTTTTTGACATGAAAATCGCGACATTTTGAGCACAGAATCGTGTTTTAGAGAATCGTGTTTTTTGACATGAAAATCGCAATTTTGAGCACAGAATCGTGTTTTTGAAAATCGCGATTTTGACTCAGAGAATCGTGATTCACAAAATCGTGTTTTTTGCTGAAAATCGTGATTTGTGAGAATCGCGATTTTGAGCCCGCTGAAAATCGTATTTTCTCAGAATCGTGTTTTTGGCATCAAAATCGCGATTTTGAGCACAGAATCGTGTTTTAGAGAATCGTGTTTTTTGACATGAAAATCGCGATTTTGAGCACAGAATCGTGTTTTTGAAAATCGTGATTTTGACTCAGAGAATCGTGTTTTTTTCACAAAATCGTGTTTTTTTTTTTTTTTTTTTCACAAAATCGTTTTTTCTCAGAATCGTGTTTTTGGCATGAAAATCGCGATGTTGAGCACAAAATCGTGTTTCTGAAAATCGCGATTTTGAGCAAAAAAACGTGATTACACAGAATCGCCTTTTTCTTCACAAAATCGTGTTTTTTACTGAAAATCGTGATTTGTGAGAATCGCGATTTTGAGCACAATCACAGAATCGTGATTCTGAGAATGACCACAGAATCGTGATTTTTTCAGCCAACTTTTAGGCGGGAAAACAGAAAATCGTGATTTTTCAAAAAAATTTTGAATTTTCACAGAATCGCGTTTTTGGCGGGAAATTCAAATTTCTGAGCGCCGGCTATGGCGAGCTCCGTATGAGCAGAAAATCACGAAAAAAACACAGCGCTTGCTCTCCCTTGCTTCTCCTAACTCCTTCCCACACAATAATGCATGAAAAATGGTATGAAGATGGTGAAAATGCACTAAAAAACAAGAATTTTCTATGAAGAAGAAGGTGGAAGAAGGTGGAGATGATGATGATGATGAAGATGAAGAGGAAAAAACAGAAAATGAACTGAAATGACAGTTTTTTTACCTTCCAACGTCGCAAATCTACGATCTTACCATCACAACGCTCGTCCTCGAAGCTCTCTCCCCGGCAACGGCGCCAAAATTTGGTGTAGCTCAAGCGTAAGCACCACCTCCTTTACTTGTCAATCCGCGGAGACGTGAGGACCGGTATGAAGACCACGAGCAAGTGAAGGCACAAGTGCGTGAGTGAAAGCACACAAACATGCACACACATACACACACACGCGCACAAAGTAAGATCAAAGAGAGGAACAATGGAAAGCTTAGATTGCAAAAGAGTTCTCTTACAAAAGTTCTATTCTCTAACAAGCTAACCCCAAAAATGAGCTCTCTAGCTCTTTTTATAGTTTTTTGACTAGTTTTGGCCCTGTCCAGACCTAGTGTCCGGCCTAGTTAAAAATTAGGTTCCAGGGCTTATTTGAGGGCTCAAACGAAGTCTAAAAATTATGAAAATTGGTATGATGGTACTTCTAATACTCCTCAAGCTCGAGGACTCCTCGGCTTGAACAAAATGGAGTTACTAAAAATAGATAATGGTATTTACAATGGTTTTTAGTGATGAAAATCACTATTTTTGTAGGGGATTCTTCTGAAAATTTGACATACACTTCTTGGAGCTCCCTACTTGCTTCCTTTCCTTGTGTGTCCACCTTTTGATGTGCTTCCATCCTTTGTCCTTGACTTTGAGCTTCAACATAAACCCAAAACATCCTTGTGTAATCATCTATAAAAGTGACAAAGTACTTGTTACCTCCAATGGATTGCTCTTTGGTTGGCCCCCACACATCTGTATGTATCAACTCCAATGGATGTTGGCTTATGTAGCCACTCTTCTTGAATGGAAGTCTCGCTTGCTTGCGTAGTTGACAAGATTCACATAAATGCTTCATACCTTGTCCTTGGAAGTTGGGAAGACCTTCAACCAGCCTCTTGAATTGCATTTCCTTCATTCTTTGTATGTTGATGTGACCTATCCTCTTGTGCCACAAGTCCAACTCCGAAATCCTCTTGTTTCCATATGTGAAGTAGACATGTTGAGTGGAATGAGAATTTACCTCCAAAGTGAAGAGTCTCCCTTGCTTCTTTCCTCTTGCTATGACCTTGTAACCTTGCTTAGGGTTCTCCACAAAGCATCCACCTTTGTTGAACCTTACTTGATAGCCTCTTTCAACCATTTGCCCAACATACACCAAGTTCTTTGTGATAGTAGGTACATGCAAGACATCCTTGAGACATCTTCCTTCCTCCTTGTCATCCAAAGCTACATCTCCAACATGGGAGATCTCATGGGCTGTATCATCACCTGTTTCTACATGTCCTTTAACTTTGGGAACATGTAGATTAGTAAACCAAGAAGAATTGCAACTCATATGGTTGCTACATCCACTATCAATATACCAAGTGTTATCTACTTTGCTTGAATTCCCATTCATGTGCATCATCAAGAGATTGTCATTTTTTGAACTTGTAGAAGCATAATTACCTTGGCCTTTGTATGAAGAACCTTGATTATAGCTCCTTTGGTTTCCTCCTTGGTAGCAATATCTAGCATAGTGGCCAAACTTGCCACATATGTAACATCCTTTGCCATCTTGATTCCTGTTTTGTTGATGTCCTCCTCCTCTTCCTCTTGTTCTTCCTCTCCCTCTTTGTGATGAGGTGCCTTGGTCATGTACTTGATTGCTTGAGTGGCCTTGCCTTCCTCCAAACCGTCCTTTGCCCCTTCCTTGTCCTCGTCTTCCTTTGCCCCTTTGATTACCTGCATAGAAAACTTGTGCATCCTTGCTTTTAGTTGAACTTCCACCTATGTTCATTTCTTCGGTGACCATGAGAGCAACCAATTGCTCAAAATCGGGAAGATTATCCCTTACATAAACTGAAGTGGTAAAGGGTTTCCACTTCTCATCATCTCTCAAACCATTGAGAGTATAAGCCACAAGATCATCATCGTCTACGTGGCTTCCAATGGATCCCAATGCATCTGATAACTCCTTGACCTTAAGTATGTAGTCATTTATGCTACTCCCTGAGCTCTTCCTAAGTTGGATGTTCCTTGCTTTGGTGCTTGTTGAATAAAGCCTTTCAAGTGTCTCCCATACCTTCATGCTTGAATCCAAGTCTTGGATATGGCCGATCATGCTATGGCTAATGTGTTGGGAAAGGATAAAGATAACCCTCTTGTCTCTTTCATTCCATTCCCTAAAGGTCCTTCTCTGGTCATTGGTTGGATTCTCATCCAACCTAGGTTTTGGTTCACTTCCACTAATCAACCCCCAAAGGCCCTTGCCCATAAGATAGTTGGAGACCCTAAATCTCCATGGTTGATAGTTCCCTTTGTCTTGCTTTTCAATTTGAGTGTTGAAGTCTCCCATATCTAGTCTTTGATACTTGACCTAGCCCTTGGATAATGCTTCAATATGTGTAAAATGAAAATGAGGCTCTAAGGTTACCTTAATCCAAAGCTTTCCTTAAATGGACACCTTGTGCTCTTGAAACTTTGAGTAGAATAGCTCCGCCTTGATGTGAGCTACCTCCAAGAAGCTTTTATTG
>CM035411.1:86254736-86262236 GCA_020310875.1 Ceratopteris richardii
ATACACATACACATACACATACACATACACATACACATACACATACACATACACATACACATACACATACACATACACATACACATACACATACACATACACATACACATACACATACACATACACATACACATACACATACACATACACATACACATACACATACACATACACATACACATACACATACACATACACATACACATACACATACACATACACATACACATACACATACACATACACATACACATACACATACACATACACATACACATACACATACACATACACATACACATACACATACACATACACATACACATACACATACACATACACATACACATACACATACACATACACATACACATACACATACACATACACATACACATACACATACACATACACATACACATACACATACACATACACATACACATACACATACACATACACCCACAAACACATACACACACATACACATACACACACATACACATACACACACATACACACACATACACACACACATACACATACACATACACACACATACACATACACATACACATAGACTTAGACATACACATACACATACACACACACATACACACACATACACACACATACACATACACACACACATGATGGGGGAAGTATCTCAACCCCTAAGCAACGATGAAGCGCGAATGACCTCCACAGGTATCCTTCTTTGACCTCTGCACACCAAAAATGCTCTTACTCAGAGCTTATGCAGAGAACTCCAGTGAGCTTTTGTAGACCTGTAGTAGACACCAAGGGCTTTCCAACAAAACAAATTTCACTTGAAATGGATGCTTACACAAAGAGAAACAATGTCTACAACATGAGCTAGTTGAATGCTCACAACTGCTAGTCAAGCAGAGACCTCACTTCACTCCAGCAAACTTTTCTCAGAGATTATACAGAGAATGAATCTCAAACTTACGTCAACTTTAGAGGACTCTAATAGCTACCCAATGACACCAAAATCATAGCAAATGGATACATAGAGAAGGAGAACCAGCCCTTACAACAGAGAGCAAAATATTTCCAACAGAGCCTACACAAAGAGAGAGATATCAATCACACAACTTCACTAAAATGAATGTTGCTCCCAGCTTACTCAGAGAATGCTCTAGAGAATTGGTAAGCATAAAATAGACTCTTATATCTATCCAATGAGACACGAATTACATCAAATGGATACCATATGAGGGAGAACCAATGCTAACAACTCAGGGGTAGAGAGTTGCAACACTGCCTGCGCACACACATAGATATGCCTACTAAAAGAAAACAAACAAGCAAGCAAGGGGGTTGCTTAAGCAAGGGGCTTACTTATCACAACTCCAGCACTTAGTGCTCACTTTACATGAGCTAAAACTCTAAGAAGATGGCCCAAAAGAAGTCGGGATACATGCTTCTTTTATAGTGAGAGGTGTGCCCCTAAAATCTAGGAACTACCTTTCCAAATCAGCCTCCTAACTTGGAGGAATTAGTTGAGATGACTTGGGGAGTGGTTGAGTGACTTTTCTTGATGGAATCTCGTGGCTTTTGGCTTCCTTTGATTGCTCCACATGTCCATAAAAGATTCCCCACGAATTTTTAGCTTGAAGCTTGACTTTTAACACTCCCCCTCAAGCTTCAATTCTTCATCCTCATCCAAGCTCCTTCATGTTGATGCATTGCTTGAATTTTGAAATCTTCATCCCATCCAAAGCCTTTGTAAACATGTCCGCAACTTGGTCCTTAGTACCAATATGATGTACTGAAACTTCCTTGGATATCACCTTTTCCCTTATGAAGTGATAGTGCACTTCAATATGCTTGGTTCTAGCATGATAGACAGGGTTCGATGCTAGATGAATGCTACTCATGTTGTCACAAAAAATTGGATATGTGTCAACCTGCAAATTAAGCTCCATAAATAACTTCTTAATCCACATTAGCTCACATGTGACTTGAGCCAAAGCTCTATACTCAGCCTCGGTGGAAGATAATGCCACCGTGGGTTGCTTCTTTGAAATCCATGAGATGATCTTGCTACCTAGCATGACTAGGTAACCACTTGTACTCCTTCTATCTTCCTTCGAACCGGCCCAATCGGCATCGGAATAAGCTTTGACCTGCATATCATCATCAAATGAGTAGAACAATCCTTCATTTATAGTGGCTTTGAGATATCGCAACATTCTTCTTGCAGCTTGCAAGTGTGTAGTCCTTGGACTATGCATAAATTGTGATAACACTCCAACTCCATATGCTATGTCAGGCCTGGTTATTGTGGCATAATTGAAAGAGCCTACAATAGATCGATACAAAGTTACATCCTCTAATGGCTCTCCATCAATGGAGCTTAGCTTTACATTAACTTCCATGGGATTTGAAATAGGCTTGCAATGTAGCATCCCAAACCTCTCAAGTAGGTCTAGAATATACTTCCTTTGTATGAGCATAATACCTTCTTCTTTGTATACAACTTCAATGCCAAGAAAATACCTAAGATCTCCAAGATCAGAGATCCTAAACTCCTTTCCAAGCTTTGCCTTGATCTCCTCAATGCCCTTTGTATCATTACCTGTAATGATAAGATCATCTACATACACACACATGTAGACCACAAGTTCTCCTCTTTGTTTGATGAAGAGAGATGGATCCGCCTTGCATTGATTGTAACCACATTTGATCAAATAGTCCACCAATCTTTGGTTCCAAGCCCTTGGAGCTTGCTTTAGGCCATAAAGTGCCTTCTTCAACCTACAAACATGATGTGGAAACTCTTTATGAACAAAACCTAGTGGTTGCTCCATGTATACCTCTTCTTCCAAGTCTCCATTGAGAAAGGCATTCTTGATATCCAATTGGAAGAGCTTCCATCCTTTGCTAGCAGCCATTGCAATGAGTGTCCTAATGGTGCTCATCTTTGCCACGGGGCTGAATGTCTCTTCAAAGTCCACTCCATAGGTTTGTGCAAAACCCTTAGCCACCAATCTTGCTTTGAACCTAGAAATAGATCCATCTGAATTCCTCTTTACTTTATACACCCACTTATTACCTATTACCTTCATGTTCTCCTTCTTGGGCACTAGAGTCCATGTTTGATTTTCCTCAAGTGCGTCGATCTCTTCTTGCATTGCCTCTTTCCATTCGGTGTACCTGCTTGCATCTTCATAGCAATCGGGCTCATGATCTTCTACTACTTTGTTCATATATGCATAATGTGTTGCCATGTATGAATCATAAGTAAACCTTTGAGTTGGATACTTAACTCTAGAAGACTTCCTTTCTTCACCTTTTGGAGGAATAAACCTCCTTTGCCTTGGGAACTTGATCTCTTTCTTTGACGTGGCTTCTTTCTCCATCATGTGTCCTTCATCATCTTCAACTTCATTACCTTCTTCATCCAACTCCACCAATGTTGCTTTGCCTTTGTTGATTGATTGTGCTTCATAGCTTGATGAAGGTCTCCCCCTCCATGGTGAGTTCATGCTTGAACTATCTTCATTGATGGAACACCTTGGGCCGCTTAGCTCTAGGTCGATTTGTTCTTCATCATGTCCATGCTTTTCTTCTTCATAGTCCTGCATACAATCATACTTCTTATACCAAGGGAGTAGCTCATCAAATGCTACATCCCTTGATATCCTCAAGTCCTTTGTATTTGGGTTGAAGCACCTGTAACCTTTATGATCATTTGAATATCCTAGAAACACACACTTTTCTGCCTTTGGTTGTAGCTTGTGCCTCAATTCACTTGGCACATGTACATAACAAGTACATCCAAATATCTTCAAGTGGGAAAGATCAGGTTTCTTACCATAATAGGCTTGATATGGTGTCAAGCCATGGATCCCTGAGGTAGGAGCCCTATTCATTAGATACACGGCGGTATTTGCTGCATCACTCCAAAACATGTTAGGTACATTCATCTCATTAAGCATTGCTCTAGCGATCTCGGCAATGTATCTATTCTTTCTCTCTGCTACTCCATTTTGTTGGGGTGTGTACCTGCATGTTACTTGCCTCTTGATGCCTTGATCCATTAAAAAATCAGAAAACTCATTTGAGAAATATTCTCCCCCTCCATCGGACCTTAGCTTCTTGATATATGTACCTGTTTCCTTCTCTACCATTGCCTTGAATGCTTTGAAACATGTAAACACATCTGATTTGTTTTTGATGAAATAAACCCAAACCATCCTTGTGCAATCATCTATAAAAGTGACAAAGTACTTGTTACCTCCAATGGATTGCTCTTTCGTTGGCCCCCACACATCTGTATGTATCAACTCCAATGGATGTTGGCTTATGTAGCCACTCTTCTTGAATGGAAGTCTCGCTTGCTTCCCTAGTTGACAAGATTCACATAAATGCTTCATACCTTGTCCTTGGAAGTTGGGAAGACCTTCAACCAGCCTCTTGAATTGCATTTCCTTCATTCTTTGTATGTTGATGTGACCTATCCTCTTGTGCCACAAGTCCAACTCCGAAATCCTCTTGTTTCCATATGTGAAGTAGACATGTTGAGTAGAATGAGAATTTACCTCCAAAGTGAAGAGTCTCCCTTGCTTCTTTCCTCTTGCTATGACCTTGTAACCTTGCTTAGGGTTCTCCACAAAGCATCCACCTTTGTTGAACCTTACTTGATAGCCTCTTTCAACCATTTGCCCAACGGACACCAAGTTCTTTGTGATGGTAGGTACATGCAAGACATCCTTGAGACATCTTCCTTCCTCCTTGTCATCCAAAGCTACATCTCCAACATGGGAGATCTCATGGGCTGTATCATCACCTGTTTCTACATGTCCTTTACCTTTGGGAACATGTAGATTAGTAAACCAAGAAGCATTGCAACTCATATGGTTGCTACATCCACTATCAATATACCAAGTGTTATCTACTTTGCTTGAATTCCCATTCATGTGCATCATCAAGAGATTGTCATTTTCTGAACTTGTAGAAGCATAATTACCTTGGCCTTTGTATGAAGAACCTTGATTATAGTTCCTTTGGTTTCCTCCTTGGTAGCAATCTCTAGCATAGTGGCCAAACTTGCCACATATGTAACATCCTTCGCCATCTTGATTCCTGTTTTGTTGATGTCGTCCTCCTCTTCCTCTTGTTCTTCCTCTCCCTCTTTGTGATGAGGTGCCTTGGTCATGTCCTTGATTTCTTGAGTGGCCTTGCCTTCCTCCAAACTTTCCTTTGCCCCTTCCTTGTCCTTGTCTTCCTTTGCCCCTTTGATTACCTGCATAGAAAACTTGTGCATCTTTGCTTTTAGTTGAACTTCCACCTATGTTCATTTCTTCGGTGACCATGAGAGCAACCAATTGCTCAAAATCGGGAAGATTATCCCTTACATAAACTGAAGTGGTAAAGGGTTTCCACTTCTCATCATCTCTCAAACCATTGAGAGTATAAGCCACAAGATCGTCATTGTCTACGTGGCTTCCAATGGATCCCAATGCATCTGATAACTCCTTGACCTTAAGTATGTAGTCATTTATGCTACTCCCTGAGCTCTTCCTAAGGTTGTTGAGCTCATTCTTGAGTTGGATCTTCCTTGCTTTGGTGCTTGTTGAATAAAGCCTTTCAAGTGTCTCCCATACCTTCATGCTTGAATCCAGGTCTTGGATATGGCCGATCATGCTATTGCTAATGTGTTGGGAAAGAATAAAGATAACCCTCTTGTCTCTTTCATTCCATTCCCTAAAGGCCCTTCTCTGGTCATTGGTTGGATTCTCATCCAACCTAGGTCTTGGTTCACTTCCACTAATCAACCCCCAAAGGCCCTTGCCCATAAGATAGTTGGAGACCCTAAATCTCCATGGTTGATAGTTACCTTTGTCTAGCTTTTCAATTTGAGTGTTGAAGTCTCCCATATCTAGTCTTTGATACTTGACCTAGCCCTTGGCTAATGCTCCAATGTGTGTAAAATGAAAATGAGGCTCTGAGGTTACCTCAATCCAAAGCTTTCCTTAGATGGACACCTTGTGCTCTTGCAAATTTGAGTAGAATAGCTCCCCCTTGATGTGAGCTACCTCCAAGAAGCTTTTGTTGATGCAACTCTTCAACCACCAACTCCAAGAGGTCTTCTTGCTTGTATGTGATACCTCCAAGATGCCCAAATGCTCTGATACCACTGATGGGGGAAGTATCTCAACCCCTAAGCAACGATGAAGCGCGAATGACCTCCACAGGTATCCTTCTTTGACCTCTGCACACCAAAATGCTCTTACTCAGAGCTTATGCAGAGAACTCGAGTGAGCTTTTGTAGACCTGTAGTAGACACCAAGGGCTTTCCAACAAAACAAATTTCACTTGAAATGGATGCTTACACAAAGAGAAACAATGTCTACAACATGAGCTAGTTGAATGCTCACAACTGCTAGTCAAGCAGAGACCTCACTTCACTCCAGCAAACGTTTCTCAGAGATTATACAGAGAATGAATCTCAAACTTAAGTCAGCTTTAGAGGACTCTAATAGCTACCCAATGACACCAAAATCATAGCAAATGGATACATAGAGAAGGAGAACCAGCCCTTACAACAGAGAGCAAAATATTTCCAACAGAGCCTACACAAAGAGAGAGATATCAATCACACAACTTCACTAAAATGAATGTTGCTCCCAGCTTACTCAGAGAATGCTCCAGAGAATTGGTAAGCATAAAATAGACTCTTATATCTATACAATGAGACAAGAATTACATCAAATGGATACCATATGAGGGAGAACCAATGCTAACAACTCAGGGGTAGAGAGTTGCAACACTGCCTGCGCACACACATAGATATGCCTACTAAAAGAAAACAAACAAGCAAGCAAGGGGGTTGCTTAAGCAAGGGGCTTGCTTATCACAACTCCAGCACTTAGTGCTCACTTTACATGAGCTAAAACTCCAAGAAGATGGCCCAAAAGAAGTTGGGATACATGCTTCTTTTATAGTGAGAGGTGTGCCCCTAAAATCTAGGAACTACCTTTCCAAATCAGCCTCCTAACTTGGAGGAATTAGTTGAGATGACTTGGGGAGTGGTTGAGTGACTTTTCTTGATGGAATCTCGTGGCTTTTGGCTTCCTTTGATTGCTCCACATGTCCATAAAAGATTCCCCACGAATTTTTAGCTTGAAGCTTGACTTTTAACAACACATACACATACACATACACATACACATACACATACACATACACATACACATAGACATACACATACACGTACACATACACATACACATACACACACATACACATACACATACACACACACATACACATACACACACACACATACACACACGCATACACATACACATACACACACACATACACATACACACACACATACACATACACACACATACACATACACACACATACACATGCACACACACATGCACACTCCCACATAAACACACATACACATACATTACACATACACATACACATACACATACACATACACATACACAT
>CM035411.1:86274736-86277236 GCA_020310875.1 Ceratopteris richardii
CACACACATACACATACACATACACATACACATACACATACACATACACATTACACATTAACCACATACACATACACCTACACATTACACAACTACACATACACATACACCATACACATACACATACACATACAACATACACATTACACATACACATCCACATCACATACACCATACACATACACATACACATACCACACACACTAACACACATACACACACACATACACATACACCATACAACATACACCATACACATACACATACACATACACATACACATACACATACACATACACATACACATACACATACACCATACACATACACATACACATACACATACACATACACATACACATACACATACACATACACAGTAACACATACACATACACATACACATACACATACACATTACACATACCACATACACATACACATACACATACACATACACATACACATACACATACACCATAACACATACACATACACATACACCTACCACATTACCCACACAACACATACAGGAACACGCATATACATACACACACACATAGACATACACACACACATACACATACACATACACATACACATACACATACACACACATACACACACATACACATACACATACGCATACACTTACACATACACATACACATACACACACACATACACACACACATACACACACATACACATACAAACACACATACACATACACACACACACATACACATACACATACACATACACATACACATACACATACACATACACATACACATACACATACACATACACACATATACACATACACACACACATATACATACACACACACATACACACACACACACACACATACACATACACATACACATACACATACACATACACATACACATACACATACACATACACATACACATACACACACATACACATACACATACATATAAATGTAGACATACACATATAGGTAGACATACACATATAGGTACACATACACATACACATACACATACACATACACATACACATACACATACACATACACATACACATACACATACACATACACATACACATACACATACACATACACATACACATACACATACACATACACATACACATACACATACACATACACATACACATACACATACACATACACATACACATACACATACACATACACATACACATACACATACACATACACATACACATACACATACACATACACATACACATACACATACACATACACATACACATACACATACACATACACACACACACACAGACACAGACACAGACACAGACACATACACATACACATACACATACACATACACATACACATACACATACACATACACATACACATACACATACGCATACGCATACGCATACGCATACGCATACGCATACGCATACACATACAACATACACATACACATACACATACACATACACATACCCATACACATACACATACACATACACATACACATACACATACACATACACATACACATACACATACACATACACATACGCATACGCATACGCATACGCATACGCATACGCATACGCATACGCATACGCATACGCATACGCATACGCATATGCATACGCATACGCATACGCATACGCATACGCATACGCATACGCATACGCATACGCATACGCATACGCATACGCATACGCATACGCATACGCATACGCATACGCATACGCATACGCATACGCATACGCATACACAGACACACACATACACATACACATACACATACACATACACATACACATACGCATACGCATACGCATACGCATACGCATACGCATACGCATACGCATACGCATACGCATACGCATACGCATACGCATACGCATACGCATATGCATACGCATACGCATACGCATACGCATACGCATACGCATACGCATACGCATACGCATACGCATACGCATACGCATACCATACCCATACCCATACACATACACATACACATACACATACACATACACATACACATACACATACACATACACATACACATACACATACACATACACATACACATACACATACACATACACATACACATACACATACACATACACATACACATACACATACACATACACATACACATAAACACACATACACATAAACACACATACACATAAACACACATACACATACACATACACATACACATACACATACACATACACATACACATACACATACACATACACATACACATACACATACACATACACATACACATACACATACACATACACATACACATACACATACACATACACATACACATACACATACACATACACATACACATACACATACACATACACATACACATACACATACACATACACATACACATACACATACACATACACATACACATACACATACACATACACATACACATACACATACACATACACA
>CM035411.1:86287236-86302236 GCA_020310875.1 Ceratopteris richardii
AGTTCAGATGAGAGAATCAGGCGTCTCGATGACAGGTTCTTAAAGTAAGCCGATTGTGACACAGTTTCCTCTATGACTCTCATGGCCTGATTTTGCACTACTGTGCGCTCTTCGTGCGAACTCCCGATTTCCTCCACTTGACGTAGCCATGGGGGCCGTGGTGCCTCGAATGTGTCCTGCGCTTCTTCTGTTTGTTGGCCTCCTGGGAATGGTTGCGGATCGTATTCTTCGTCAAACGTTTGTTCCACAGGAATTTGCACAACTTCTTCGTCCGTGGGAGCCTCTGGAGGGGAAGATGGTCTCTCATATTGTAGTAGGCGTGTTTGCAATTCAGTGACCTGTTTCTGGAGATCTTTTATGGCCTCTTCGTCTGTGAGAAGTGAAGCCGCAGAGGGGGTGGTTGGAGAGGCTGCTGTTGGTCCTTGTTGGTGTTCCTGCTTCAATTGTCCCAGTTCCTCCGATAGTTTATCATGTGCTTCAAGCAGCATGGCATAGTCTTCCAATATAATCTTGATATTATCGGGGGTCACTGCTTGAAACTTGGATGGGCTGATGGGTGCCCCCGGTGTGCTCTCAATAGCTGCCTCCAGGTTCTCTTGATTTTGTATTTGCAGGCGTCTATTCTCTTCCTGAGCAGCCGCAAGATGGCGTTTGAGTAGTGCCATATTTCGCTGAAGTTTTGAGTTGCGTTCCAGCTGTGTCCGTAGGTGACCTTCTACCACCTGCACCGCTTCCTGATCTACGTTCTGTAACTGTACCTCCAATATGCTATGAGCTTCTTGGAGGGTTTGGAACTGTGTGTGGAGGCGAGCATTCTCCTCTTCTAGTGCCGCCAGGCGGTGCTGTAGTGTCTCTGAGTGCTCGTGCAGGCGTTCGTTTTGTTGCTGGAGCTGAATGTAATCTGTCCTTAAATTTGATATACAAGCCAACATGGTGTCCAATGCATTTCCTATAGATGAGTGGGTGGTGTTTACAGTGGGAGATGCATGGGAAGGGAATTGGCGAAGGGAGACAGTGAATGATGTGTCTACGGAAGTTGTGTGTGTGAGTGAAATTGGTGGAGGGGGAATGGGAGGAGGTGAAACCGTGGGGGGAGGTGCCGTGGGTGGTGAAATGTCCATACCTTCAGGAGTGGGTGTGAGTGTGGGGTCTGCCATATACATTGGGATGGTAGGTGGTGTGTGTGTGGAAGTGGTGAATAGATGCGAAGTGGGGTGGGGAGCTGAAAAGTCAGGAAATGGTTGAGACCCTGGTTGAAAAGCTCTAGCAAGGAGGTCATGGAGGGATTGTAGAAATGGAGAGAGAGATGTCGGGGGTTGAGGTCGTAAATTTGAGGAGGGCTGGAAGGGTTGCGTGGTAGCAGGGAAGCCCATGAATGTGGATCTAGGGTCAGGATGACCCCTGGCTGAGGGCATGGGGGATGGTTGCCCTAGGGCAGGCTCTAGGAGGGGTTCGGTGGATTGTGTAGTGATGGGGTTTGCTTCAAAGATTGGGTTGTCAGTGGTAGAGAATAGGGTGGCACTAGAGATGGGAGTACGGAAGATGAAGGTTGGGTCAGTGGGTTGAGTGGTCGATGTGATTTCCACTGTTTCTGTTCTAGGAGGTGATGGTGGGGGTGTGGGTGGTAGTGGTTCGGTGGACTCCTCATGGGTGATTGGGTGCTGTTGGCTAGCTGTTTGGGAGGTTGTCCTGATAGTTTCAAATGTAGTAGTTGGCTCTTCTGCAACTGTAATGGGAATCTGGATGTTCTTACCTGATCGTGGTCGCGTCTGGAACCTTAGTGGGTCATATTGAACTGGAGGCCTCTGAATGGCAGTGCGCACTGCTTCTACTACCCCATATGTTTCTGCCATCAATAAGAGACCTTCCCTAAACTCTGAGTCAACTCCTGCTTCTTCTAACAACTTAGTCATGAGTACTCTGCTACTCTGTTCGGTGAGTAGTTGTTGCGATCGCATTCTTTCCATAATCTGATACAGCCTTCGGAGTTCTGCTGTATAAGTTGGGGCTTCAGTGGTCTCCTCTTCATACGCTTCTTCTTCTTCTAGGTGTCCCTGTTGTTGACCTTGCTGAGCATCACTCCAATGTACATGTCGACCGTCTGTAGACTTTCTTCTTCTTCGTGAGGATGTGCCTTGCTCCTCTGCCTCTGAATAAAATTCCACATCAGAGAATTGGGTACTTTGTAGGAATGCTTCGAAGTCCTGGGGGTCCATTCCTTCAGCATCTCCAGTGGCAGCAAATTCGAATTCAGGTGGAACAGGAGGAGCCGATGGGGTAGCTTGTGTCGTAGCGTCAGATTCCGACCTGGGTATCCTGATAGTAAAGGGAGGTACAGTGGCCTCCCTTAGTGGTGATGCCTCAGGAGTAGTCAGAACTTCCCTTGTCTGGACACAAGGGATCGCACCCCTCATGCGCTTGGATTGATGTGTGGACGTCTTGAGCCTTTTAAACATTTGTAATTGTGCCCAAGTTAAGGCACGTTCAATGGGGACATCGTATGCTAGGCACCGGTAAATAATGCGTGTGATTGCACAGCATCCGTTCACCACTAATTTCCTAGAAGCCCGTTTGTTTGCTTCATACAACTGATCTATAATCCATACCGGTAGCTTAATGGGTAACGCACCTGCTTCCGCTAAGTAAAGAGCGAACCAGATCCTCTTGTGTGGTTGGGTGAATCGGTCTTGGCCGGGAAAGGCGAAATGTTGCATGCACATGCGGAGGGGGATGGACACATTCGGGGTGAGTGCTGCCATGTCTTTAAGCTTCAATAGTTTCCTATCCTTCATGTTAGTGGGAACAAGAGCATCCTTTTCAGAGGGTACATGCGTGCCGTGCATATTCAAAGCGTCGCTTACCAACTCCACAGTAAGTTCAAACCTCTTTAACTCGTTGTTGCCCAGCAATGAGGGAAGAACAAATGATCCGGGTTTGTCCTTTTCTTCATTAGCTTGTAATGTGGAGACCAGATAGTAACATCGGAGGAGATCGGGTTTAGGTAGTGGGGCTTCAAAGTATTCTGCCAGCCCTGCTCGTTGCCATATGGTCTGGAGATCTTCGGTGTTCTGTAAAGTCTCGAACTCCTTGGAGAAAAATTGGAATCGCACCCATGATCTATCATACTCGCACTTAGACTCCCATATATATTTGACCTCTCCTAATGGACCTGGCATGCCATTGAACCAATGAGAATTGGCGTGGACTCTTTCTGTGATCCCTGTGGGTGGATCCGGCACCGGGATTTGCTGAAGGTGCTGCAGCTCCACTGGTCGTTCAGTTGGTGGCACATCCACGGGTAGACTATCCACATCAATTCCTGCAGTAAGTATCCCTACTTGTGAGCCCGAACCTGTTGCTTCTGCCATTTTACTGCTTGCCTTCTGATTCTGTGAGAATATAGAATCATGTGTTAACATCGTAATGGACAGAATCAATCCGTTGTCCCCGTTACAACATTAACATGAGGTAGATGGTGAGTTAGTGGTTAGTAAGTGCACGAAGACAGTGTGTGTAGTTAATGCTTGGGTATTCCTAGGAGACTAATGCAGTTAGTAAGTGGGGGTGAATTTACAAGTTGGGGTCGGGGGGTTTATTACAGGGCTTAAGCTGCCAAATGCAGTGGATGGGTTTTTCTCTCGGGTTCGTAGAGACGCTAGAGAACATTATAGGTGTATCAGCTTGAACATGAGGCCTTTTAGGGACCCATTTACAAATGATTCTGTCCGTGCTCATGGGCTTTGGTGTGTTCGTGAGTGTTGAAAACAAGTGGATGCCGGTTGTGAGAGTGAATGTTTTACGCTGTATATGTTGTGGCTTCGGCGTAGCTATTTGCGCTCGCAAGCAAGCTTTAGGCACCCAAATTTGTCTTGATTGTGGGCTAGCCTTCATCGACTTCTTTGGCACCCAAATAGATTTCACGTTAGCAGAAGAATTTCCGAAAGACTTCTTATTAGTGTCGTGTTGTTGGTTACTAATAAGAGGCTTTGCCCGTGTGGTTGGCTTGAGTGCAACCGGGTGTTCGCCTTTCCGCACCCACACTTGTTTCACTTGCTGGGACATTTTGCTGCGCAGGTACTTTGGATCCCGAACATAGGTAGTACTCTGCTTCTTCTGCTTTTGATCCACCTTTGGTTGTTGCCTCCTTCTGGCCTTTGGAAAAGAAGGGAGTTCCTTTGCATCCCTGACTCCTTTTTTGCGAATATCATTCCTCTGCAACACATAGTTTTGGACAAGAACAACATGGTCATCTTCATGTGTATTCCTGGAAGGACCAGGAGTCCGTGCCTTTCCTAGTTCCTTGAGTGCTCCATTATCTAACTCTACTGTAATTCGACTATGATTGATCCAAACCTGAAGAAGTCCACTTCTTAGGTTTAAGTTGACTGCTTGGTCATAGATCCAGTCTTGACCCAAGACAAGAGGTTCCGTGAGATCCTCATCTTGACACACTAGTACTTTAACTGTCATTGCCTCATCATGAATGTAGAGGGGAAGTTTTACCTCGCCCATGCAAGGGGTTTCCACGCCTCCCAATCCTATGAGATATGCTTCCACAGGATTGACAGTTAACTGTAACTCTTGACAGTAAGACACTCTAACAGCACTAGTGGCTGCACCTGAGTCAATCAAGGCTCTTACGGTCCTTGCACTCTTCCCTTGTCCTATATCTAGGGTTATGAAAGGACGTCGATCAGTTATCCTATGTGAGCTGGTTCCTGTGACTTCACACATTGCCATATGATATCCTTGATCTGCATAGTCAGTTGTCCTAGGCTGCTCTCTACCTTGCCTTCGTAATTTCATCCTTCTGATGCGTTCTAAAGCTTCTGCTTGAGCTTCTTCTCTGATTCTCTTTTCTTCCTCTTTGCGTTTCTTAGCAGTGTTGAGTCGGCTCAGCATTTCCTCCGTGAGGGGTTCTTGATACAACTTGACTCTGCATCCGCTAATATAGTTAGGGAGAACATCACCCTCTAACGTGGCTAATTGTATTGCTCCACTCGTGGAGATCCTATTGATAATCATAGGTCCGTAGCCTCTCTTTTCTAGCTTCCTCGCGTGCTGTTTCAGTGTATAGACTAAGACTAGATCTCCTGCTTTCAAGCCTTTATCCTTCACATGGGCATCGAAATATGCCTTCTGTCTCTTCTTGGCTGCATATATTTCTGCAGCTGCTCTCAGTCTTGTTTCTCCTAATCGTTCAAGGTCAAAGATCCTAGAGGAGAGCTCATGACCCGTCCATTCGTGCTCTTGTGCTACTCTTAATGTAGGAATCAGGAAGTCCAAGGGTAGCACAGCGTTTTGGCCGAATACCATCTGAAAGGGGGTGGCTTGGAGTACCGTTTTGTAGGCAACTCGATATGCCCAAACAGCATGGTGTAGCTGTTTGTCCCAATCAGAGCGTTTAGTGTTCACTAATTTCGTCAGTACATTGCATAAGATCTTATTAGTGCTCTCAGCTTGTCCATTAGCTTGAGGGTGATAGGGGGCAGACTTCTTGTGTATTACCAAGAATTCTTGGAGTAGATTTTCAATCACTTCATTTAAGAAATGAGTGCCTCTATCACTTACAAGCTCTATAGGTAGCCCGTATCTTGTGAATACATTCTCAAACAAGAACTTGGCCGTTGTTTGAGCATCGTTCTTTGTTGTAGCCTTTACCTCTACCCACTTGGTGAGATAATCTGTTGCAACAATGATGTATTCCGCATGAGAACCTTTAGCTGGGGGATTAATACGACCTACGAAGTCTATTCCCCACTTAGAGAATGCACGTCCACCCATCATAGGTTTCAGTGGCATCTCATCTTTGCGTATAGGATACTGAGTCCTTTGACAGACATCACACCGTTTCACATAGGTATGTGCATCCATGTGAAGGGTAGGCCACCAGAAGCCCGCAAATAGTATCGCCTTGATCACCCGATCTGGTCCAAAGTGTCCTCCTGCTACACCTTGGTGAGCAGTTTCCAAGATCTTAAGATATTCACTCTCATGGACACACAGTCTCAGGTAACCATCTTTACCGCGTTTGTATAGATTATCACCAATGAGTGAGTAATCCAAGGCTTCTTGTTCTAAACTCCTTTTCCTAGCCAGAGTCATGTCTGGAGGGAATGTGTTTGTCCTCAAGAATGATACTAGAGGTTCACTCCAATCTGGCACAATGGATACTTGATAAAGAGTGGCGTGTTCCACAGGTGGCTTAGTGCAACAGATTGGGCATTCCTTGCACAACTTTTGTACATCAGCCTCCATAGTTGGCCAATGTACTCCGAGTCTCTTTAGGGTCTGTAAAGTGCGTTGCTTTGAATGGTGTTGCTCTAGAGCACCTACATGTGCTAATTGCAACCATTTAGCGTACTCATCCTCTTCTACGCAACAAGCCAAGATCCCTTGATCTGTGTGCTTGTACATGCTTCTTGCCATGATGTGGTACTTTTGGGCTTTTACAACCTCTCTATTCCGTGTGTTTATCACTGGATGATTAGGCCCGTATGTCAATAGTGGTACCAATGGCTTGGCCCACTGCGGTACAACTTCCAAATTAAACAAGTAAGCATCAGGAAGGTCATCTGACACTCCTTGTGGGGCTTCTCCCGATGTGAGCCTAGAGAGATGATCAGCTCTCAAATGAGTCCTACCTTTCCTTACCACAACTTCAAAGTCATATTCCATGAGCAAGAGAAACCATCTCACTAATCTTCCTGTGTTGCATGGCTTGTTTACGAGGTATAGCAATGCCTGATGATCAGTAAAAAATTTAAACTTATTTGCAAGCAAATAGTGTCTAAATTTCTTAACTGCATATACCATGCCTAAGCCTTCTCTCTCCGTAGTGGTGTAATTTCGTTCAGCCGCATTCAACTGTCTACTGGCATAGGCAATTGGAAGATCCATATTACCTTCACCAGTAGGTTGTGCAAGAACACATCCACTAGCATAATTGGATGCATCCATGTGAACATGGAATGGCTTATTCCAATCTGGTGTGGTCAAGATTGGTGCTGAACATAATCTTCGTTTAAGCTCCTGGAAGGAATTCTCACATTCATCCGTCCACTCAAAGTTAGTCAGAAGCCCGTACATGGGTTTTGCTATGACAGCATACATGTGTATAAATCGTCGATAATAACCACAATGCCCCATGAAAGCTTGTACTTCCTTGACATTCTTTGGCCTAGGTAGCTCTGCTATGGCTCTCACTTTTTCTTCGTCGGTAGATATGCCATTCTTTGACACTATGTGTCCTAGAATCTTGCCTTGCCTGACCATAAAAACGCACTTTTCTGGGTTCAGGCAGACTTGATATTCTCTACATTTGTCAAAGATTTGTCTGAGTTCAGGGATATGGGTTTGTCTAATGTTGGAATGAGCACAAAGATCATCAACGTAGACTTCTAAACTCTTCCTCAGGAACTCCTTAAACACATGGCACATCAGCCTCTGGAAGGTAGCTGGTGCATTGGTAAGCCCAAATGGCATTACTCTAAAAGCAAAAATGCCCCATTCTGTGGCAAAGGCTGTCTTATGCTGATCCTCTGGAGCTATGGCTACTTGATTGTAGCCATAAAATCCATCAAGGAAGCTGTACACTTCCTTGCCTGCCACTCTTTCTAAGAGATGTTCTGTGATGGGAAGCGGATAGTTATCTCGAATTGTGGCTGCATTAACCTTTTTCAAGTTAATGCACACACGCAGCTTGCCATTCTTCTTGGGCACCACTACGATGGGGGATACCCACTCAGTGTGCTCGATTTCATAGATAAATCCAGCTTCAACCAATCTATCTATCTCTTCTTTGATCTTAGCAGCGTAATTATCGTTATAAGTATAGGGCTTTTGCTTAGAGGGTTTAGCATCTGAGGTCATGGGGATAGTGTGTGAGCATATATCAGGGTCAACACCTTTCAAATCCTTGTAACTCCAAGCGAATACATCTCTGTATTCTCTTAGCAAGGCAATCAATTCGTACTCTTCTTCTTCTGTTAGGTCATGGCCTATGTACGTGCATCTCTCCTCTCCTTCCTCTATGGCCACTACTATTTTCTTGGTAGTTTCTTTGTTATCATAGGCCTCTCCTACTTGTGCCTCTCGTTTAGGCATTCTTATCATGACTCTCCTGTCATCTATCTCATACTTCTTAAAATTTTCTGGGACCTCAAACAAGGATTCTTCCTCTTCTGGTGAGGTTTCTCTCTTCTTTCGTTTCTTTCCTTCTTCCTTCGGGGTCACATGTGTTGCTAATCTTACATCATTTGTAAGCTCTCCATGCCTCTGGGGTTGAAATTCTACTTCATGGAAGTATTCCTCATCTGATGCAAATGGTGGGTCCATAATGATTGACTCGAGATCGGAGTCACTTGCATCCTCAAATGCATCAGGACTAGGTTCGCATTCTTCTAGAATTGCCTCTCCCATGATTGGCTCTATGGAGAAGACTGAAATGTCATAGCCATCCTCATCACAGTGAGGTGTCCATTGTTCTTCATTGATGGCTACGTCCATTGTTGCTAAAATTTTTGCCCAGCCATGGGGTTCGAATTCCTCGTCTGGAAAAACTACAGGTGCATAGGCTGGGTCTTGAATGGGTCTATGGGTTTCGTTTGCACCTATTTCTCTCGCCTTTTCTCTCTTCTCTTCCTCTACTGCTACTTTGCACATCCATAAGTGAGTGTCTTCATGCATCCATGAGGATCCAGACCCTATGGAATGCACCGATTCTGTATCATCTTTGGCTCTATGGATGGGATTCCATTGGATAGGAGGGACATCTCTATGAGAATAATCCTTGAGATTGACTTTGGTCGTAACACCCAAGTGTTGCAAATACAAGGAGTTGGTTCCCCAATCCTGTACCACTTGCAGTTGTCGCATAAATGGTCTTCCCAAAATCATCTCATAAGCATGATTTTTGCTGAAGTCACATATAGCAAAACTATGCTCAAACTCGACACCACAAGTGGTGAGAGTTATTCCTTCTAGCAATCCTAGGGGTCTCTCTATGTGACCATCGGCCATTTGCAATTTCATTCTCGTTGGCCTGAGTGCTGGCTTGCCCCACCGCTTCCATAAGGAGGTGGTGGCAATTGCAACTCCTGCACGTGAGTCCAAAATTGCCTTGGTGGTGTACTCCTGGTAGGTGATGGGAAGATAGGTGTTCCCTTCTTCACCTTCACACATATCTCCTATCTTATCCAAGGGAATTTCTGGCACTGTCCTATGGGACCCTACCCGGGAACGAGGTTTTGCAACTTCAGTTACTTGACTGGCTACATGTTTCCGCGCGTTTGGTCTATCCTCAGGCAGTTCTTCCAAAGTGAGATCGCGCTGCATCTTGGTGTTCGTTACTACCTCCGTGTTCCTTGGTATGACTGAGTCGTCGTTCCTCACCATGACTGTGGGTGCTCTCATACACGTGGACTTCGCTTCCCAAGGGCCTGTGAAGTGGGGTAGCTCCTGTATGGAATTGGACTCAAAGTCCCATCTATCATGAGACTGAGTACTCTCCTGTTCCCCATAAATAGATGGGATGTCTTGTGAGAATTGGTCGTGTGCATCATCCACAAGTTCAAAGGGAGGGGCGACTTTACTTTCGTTATCCCATTTGTCTTCTTGAATCTCTCGTAGGAAGTCTGGTGCAAACCGATTCATAGAAGAAGAAGTGTCTGGCTCCGTAGAATTAGGCGCATAAGCAACCTGGGAAGGAGGGCTTATTCTATTACTTTTCCGAACAGGCTCGTACGCTCCTTGAGAAGGAATGTAGGCAACCTGTGGAGGTACGTAAGCTTTCGAGGGAGGCTCATGTGCCATTTGGGGGGGAAGATAAGCTTCTTGAGGAGGCACATGGGCTTCCTGTAGAGGCTTGCTTATCTGTTCTCTTGCCCTTTCCTTTCTTTGAGGGGCAGGTTCCTTTTCTGTTTGTGCAATTAGCCTCTCTATTCTTTCTAAGGAGGGGAAGTTGTCTGGTTTAGTGGAATTGGCCACATAAACTTCCGATGGGGAATGGTTCATGTTTTTGCTTGCTTTATCTTTCTCTTGATTTTTTTCTTCCTTGGCAGATCTTGCAATTATTCCCTCTAACTTCTCTAGGAATCCATCCAAGTGTAATTGCGTTTTGGCTGAGCCCGAGTAATTGAAAAGGCGACTGGCTTCAAACATAGTCTGAGCCAATGCAACCATTTTCGCGCACAGTTTGGTTCTTTCTATCTCTAGGTCAGCTCTAGGATAGCACTTGTCATGATCCGTGACGTTTGGCCCTTCTTGGATTCTGGCCTGATATGCTTTAAGCATCATGTCTATGTCTTCAGGAGTGGGATCAGCTAATACTGATCCTGTTTGGGGTGGTGGGTGGGTTACGTGGGGTGTCTTAGAGGATGGAGGGATGGAGGGTGATGGGGATGGTAGCGGTGGGAATGTGTGAGAGTGCGGTTGAGATGTGATCTCTATGATTTTAGCCTTGGTTTCTCGTAGACTTTCCTCAAGTTCACTCATCTTCTTTGCCCATTGCCTTTTCATGCGTTCGCGGCTATCTCTCCAAGCTCTTGTTCTCTTTTTATTTTGGCTCTCCGTATCGCTAGCATCTGGGCTCTTTTCCTGGCCTACCCCTTGGTTTTGCTGCAATGCTTGAGCTCTAGTGACTACCTGTACAGGAGCAGTGGAAGTGACACTTCCTGTGGAATCTACCACTAACCCAATAACGTTGATCGGAGTGATTTTTGGCATATTATTAGGATTCTTAGGGCAATCTCGTAAGAGATGTTCTTTTCCACAATCTTGGCAAAAACCTTGGATCGTTACTGACTGGGGTTGTGTAGGTGGAGGCAAGGGACAATCACGAATGAGGTGATCTCCTTGGCATCTGTAGCACGGTCCTCTTGGGAATGGAGGCCTTACTTGCCTAGATTGAGGCCTAGGATTGGGGTTTGCATACATGACGTTCGTATAATCTAACTCCCAACTAGGTTCGTTTGTCTCTTCGCTATAATAGGACTCACCATGCTCAGGAGACTGCATGTAGTAGGCCTGGGGGCTATCAACATGTGTAGAATCAAAGCTATGGTCACTCGGGTCACTTTCAGAAAGCAAGGATGTTACAGGGACTATAGCTCTATTCAGGTTCTCTTCTGCAGCAGTATACTTTACCGGAATCACATTAGCTGGGGCTGGGGGTTGTTGTGCTAGCACAGGCTGAGGCCTTTGTTGGTTTTGATATTGAGGTTGGAAATTTTGTTGTGGCCTGCCATATGGTTGTGGAGGGTACTGGTTCTGGTATCTGCCTTGTTGGTAGGGCTGAGGGTAGGGTTGCCTAACCGCTTGCTTGTTGTATGGGCAATCTTGTGCAGTGTGATTGGTGTATCTCCGTTCTATGGTGCAATATTGGCTACTAGGATTTACTTGGGGCTGAGCCATAATGGGGCAGACATTCGCCATATGGTCGCCACCGCATGTATAGCACCTTTTCACAGGAGCAAACCTTGGGATTTGTTTGCTAGTTACACCTAATTTCTGGGCCACTTTCTCTGCGAGTTCCTCAATTGATGTGGATTGCGTGGAAGAGTGACTAGATGCACTATCTGAATCTTTGTAGATTTTGGAAAGCTCTAGTTCTTCCCCTAGGTTATCTTCGATGTCAATGCACATGCGTACACATTCTTCTATAGTCCTAGGGTCCTTCAGATACACATAGGATCTCAATTTCGTACTCAGCAATCCATCAAGGAATAAGGCCACTTGTTTGGCAGGTGTGGGTAGCTCCGAAACAGGGCATCTTTCAAGATATTGTCTAAATCTTCTTCCGGCCAATCTGACAGTCTCTTGGGGGGTCTGTTTGAAGCTGTGAATCAATGAGGAGGTATTGTGTCTTATGCCGCTCTTAGAGAACTCTACAATGAAAGCCTCTAGGAGTTGGTCTATGCTCCTGAACTGACGCTCATCCAATGGCTGAAACCATGTAAGTGCCGTGTTCCTAAGGGTTAGACCGAAGGCATTGTACTGTGTGAACAAATCCTCCACTTGTTCAGCTCTCAAGACTTGCTTGAACTCCGCCACATGATCATAGGGATCTCCTGTGCCATCAAAGTAATTCTTCATGGACTTAACTAGCTGAGTCGGTCTCAGAGTTCTTGCGTGCTCTCTAGGTCTCGGCAGAGGAAATCCATCCACATTTCTTTGGTTCCAGTGAGCTCTAAGCACCTCAAGTTCTACTCGATTCGTCTCCATCCTCGTTCTTTCTCTGCCCACTGGATTGGCAAAGCTTACTTCTGGTCTATCTCTACTTCTGTCTCTTTGAGTTCCATGAGCTTGGGATGTTCCAGCTCCAGGGTGACCATAGGACACATTCGATCTTTGTTGGGGGAAAATGAATTCACCCTTCCAAGTGTAAGCATGCCTATCATTTTTCGTAACCACAAAGATCCGTTCTGAAGTGTGATCTAAGTAGGTCACTCTACCTGGGCTATCTGGATCCTTAAACTCATAGATCATGATATTTCCTATATCAGTTGGCTGATTAGATCCATACCTCCAAAAGGCTTCCTCAGTTTTCCGATTGAGGAGCAACTCTATGCTCTTGTTGTCTTGGGGAACCCACTCAGGTGTGATAATCCTAGTGAGAACAGATTTGCCACGTGGGGTTCTAGGTTCTACGCCCATATTTCCTTGTTCTAAGTCCCCTAAGTCCGCCTCTGAGATTACATTTCCAAATTCATCCGTCCTATCTGGGTGACTGGTGACTACGTATATGGTTCCTTCTTTGTCCAGGTATGCACCGTTTTCAAATTTGACAGCTGGGTGCTCTAGTCCAATGGATTGATCAGGATTTTTAATGTGGACCACGGATCTTCCTAGGCCGTCCTCATAGATGCTAGCACCTAATCGGTTGGTCCTAAGGTACTCCAGCTGCGTTTTGTAAGGGCCTTCTACCCTGTACAAGTAAGGCACACCTGAACTTCCCGTAGGTCTGTCCATGCCTTGAGACATCTCTGACTCACTGGTCTCAGAGCTAGGGTAGTATGAGTGGTGGCTCAACTGCTGGGCCCAAGACCTAGCAGTGTGGTTAACACTAGCCTCTGAAGATCTAAGGCTTTGTCTCTCCCTTACTAGATGTCGTCCTGATCTAAGGTTCATATGCCTATCTAAGTAGCCCAATTCTTTGCCCAGAGTACAACCTCGTTGCTGGTTACTTTATATTAGTCGCTTGGTTCTTTTTAGATATTTTATCGTGTTTAAGGTCTTGTCTGATATCACGTCGTCAGGAATATTTGAATGTTGTTTCGCACTTACAGTTGATCGTTCCACGTTAAGTTCTTTCCCTTTTAAAATTCTCGACAGTACAAGGATTATGCCCTTAGCTTGAGCTTGAAAGTTTAGGTATGCTTCAACTTGATAGTGGCCTATCGTCGCCCTGACTTACTCCTACTTCAAATCGTTCTTAGCCTAAGCTAGGAATTGACGAAGAGGAGTTGAGAGTATTCCGACCTTTCTTGCCGAACCTTGCTCTTTAGTGCTCAAGAAGTTGATTCTCAAGCTTGCGCAAAACCCTTGCTTGGACACTCTCAATTGCTTCTCAATAGACCTGCATAAGTCCCAAGATTAGCTCCAAGTAGACCTTTCAATTGACAGACAATTTATTTCAGACACTTTTTTAATGACCCTTGTTCCCCCTTTTGTATTGCTAGAAATTCCTCTAGAGCTCCCTTGGTGTTTCTACCCCTCTGTGTGTCAACTTCCACATATCCTATCTGAAAACCAACGTGTTATTCTTATAAAAAACAGTTGAGGGCGTGTAGTATATGCCACGAGCTTTCCGACAAGCCTTAGAGCTCAGAAAACGGATTTCGTATGAAAAAGTTATGACCGTTCAGGGTTTAGGGGGTTAACTTAGACAAACAGAACCTTTCAAGGTTCTAATGCATTTTTCTAAGGCCTTTGCAAGTGTATGAGTATTTGAGAGTGCAACTAAGCCCAAAGTTTAGCCTAAATTTCCAAAAAATTTACCCCCTTAATTTTTGCCGAAAATGTCTGTCTGTCGCGATAGACGGTGTCTGTCGCGATAGACACAAACTATCGTGGGGGCTGTCTGTCGCGATAGACGGTGTCTGTCGCGATAGACGGTGTCTGTCGCGATAAACGCTGTCTGTCGCGGATTTCTGTCTGTCGCGATAGATGGTGTCTGTCGCGATAGACGGTGTCTGTCGCGATAGACGGTGTCTGTCGTGATAGATGCTGTCTGTCGCGGATTTCTGTCTGTCGCGATAGACGGTGTCTGTCGCGATAGACGGTGTCTGTCGCGATAGACGCTGTCTGTCGCGGATTTCTGTCTGTCGCGATAGACGGTGTCTATCGCGATAGACGGTGTCTATCGCGATAGACGGTGTCTGTCGCGATAGACGGGGTCTGTCGTGGGTCTCTGTCTGTCGCGATAGACGGTGTCTGTCGCGATAGACAGTGTCTGTCGTGGATTTTTGGTCTGTCGCGATAGACGGTGTCTGTCGCGATAGACGGGGTCTGTCGTGGGTCTCTGTCTGTCGCGATAGACGGTGTCTGTCGCGATAGACAGTGTCTGTCGCGGATTTTTGGTCTGTCGCGATAGACGGTGTCTGTCGCGATAGACAGGGTCTGTCGTGGGTCTCTGTCTATCGCGATAGACGGTGTCTGTCGTGGGTCTCTGTCTGTCGCGATAGACGGTGTCTGTCGCGATAGACAGTGTCTGTCGCGATAGACTGAAAAAACGCAATTTTTTGAGAAACTTCTAGTGATTTAGAGTGCCCTAATGGTGTAGGTTACCGTGCTAAACATGCATTCACAAAATTTTAAGTTTTTCTGTCTGTCGCGACAGACAGAGGTCGTCGTCCCGGGACCTGTGCAGAGCCTGTCGTACCTGCGCACACTGCTGGAGGAGGTGGTACAGCAAGTCCCTGCAACAAAAGCTCAAAAACACACCAAAAACAGATAGCATGCAAGCTCTCTCTCGCTCTCTCTCACAAGTGAAATGAGGGA